>JADLZK010010295.1:0-330763 GCA_015847255.1 Hyparrhenia diplandra
GTTAGGTCATGTTAATGGTGATCTCGGGCAATGTGATCGGTATGCCCCACGGCGATGAAATTCGTTTTCGGTTTTCCAAGGATGGGCGACAAGGTTAGGACGGTTAGTTAGATTGTCGATGGAGTTGAGTGACATTGGATTAGTCGTTAAGACACCCTCTTGCCCATTTGTTCGGTGAAGAAAACCTTTGAGAGTGGAAGGGAGGCAAGAGCCTATTGAGGTGTTCATATGCAAGATTAAGGACCTCTTTAGTGCTTTGAGAGATTCAAGTGTGCATCCACTCTTCTCATTAGGCTTGTCTTGGTCAAGTGAGGTTTGTGCTTGTTTCTCTTGGCGATCGCCATCACACAAACGGCTTGGTGGCGGTTCATGGCTTGAAGATCACCGGTGGAGCTTGTGGGTGACTCAAAGCAAGCTTGTGGCGATTTGTGGGCGATTCACCGCGGCGGAGTGTCGAAGAATCAGGCCGTAGAAAGCACTTAGTTCTTGCGAGGACTAAGAGGGGCAATACTCTTTGGGAGTGCTCAAGCGAGGACTAGTGGGGAGTGGCGACTCTCAGATACCTCGAACCAAAAAACATCGCCCCAGCGTTCCTCTTTCTCTCTTTACTTTGAGCATTTACTTTCCTTCAATTCTATTCTTGTCTTTACATTCCGAGAATTGCCATGCTAGAGTAGGGTGGAACCTAGGGTGCAAAACTTTTGTGCGTTAGTTGCTAGAATCACACATAGGCATAAGTGAGTGAATATGGGCTAGTAGGTTTATTTTTGCAAGAAATTTTTAGATTAGCCCAATTCACACCCCTCTTGGGCATCTTGATCCTTTTCGACTTTCGGCGAGCATGCGGATGGCCCAAAGGCGGACTACCACCGTGTTAGCTCCTGCGTGCTTAAGCCCCTTCATAACTTCCGTTAACCATGCAACGGCGTCTTGGTGTCTATCGACAAATAAACTCGCGTGATTTCTTGGCTCCAAGGCCCATATGCATTTAGCCAAATTGCACTCAAGGGCGAAGTGCCTCAAGAGTCCATCCCCCCGCACGATAAGCACATCCTGTGTTGGGTGCCATATTTCGATGATGTCGGACATCTCCGGTTGGGATCGAATGCCTTGCCGGTCGCCCACGAAAATGCGATCTTTGATGGAACTTTGACCTTCCAAAGATCACTCCACTCCTTCTCCTCGTGCCCCGTGTTTGACCCGGCTTGGTTTGTCTTCCGACCATGTTGTTATTGTGTCCCTCGGCTTGATGACCATGCGGGAGATACGCGAACGGACCAGAAATTCCACGACTTCTCGTAGTGCCAAGCCCAAAAATCATCCATAGGCCTCATACATAGCGGAATGTTCTCAATGATCTCCCAGTCAAGGGGAGACAAGAACTCCGTAAGTCGCCCGGTTCCAACACTTGGACCCTTGATCAATCGAGTTCGAAACCCTCACCGCCGGATTGGGTTTAGCCGGTTGTAGTGGACGTGAAGCATGCCATCTCGGGGAAGCCATGGTGAATCCCAAATATTTGTCGTGGTGCGGAGCCCGATCGCCGGATCGGTCCACGAGCACACCTATCCCATCCGCGATTGCTCTCCAAACTCTGGATGGCGACAAACCAACACCTACATCGAGAATATCGAAGTGGGATAGTAGGCGCCTTGAGAACCCTTGCACTCAAGGATTCGGGATCCTTTAACAATCTCCATGCACGGCTTGAGCTTCACGAGCTAGATTGAAAAATTCAATATTCACGAACCCCGGCCCACCCGAGCTCTTGGGCATAACCATGTCATCCCAAGCAACCCAAGTAGGTCTTTCGTTTTCCTTTCTGCTTCCCCACCGAGAAATTCGAATTATGCCATCTATGTGCTTGCAAAGACCTCGAGGTAGTCGGAAGCATGCCATCGAAGTGCGTAGGTATGGCTTGGGCTACGGCTTTGATGAGAACTTCTTTACGCGGTAGAAAGACATTTCTCCACCCACCCTTGCACTCTTTTCACACCCTATCCTTTAGGTAAGAAAAGGCTTGTCACGTAGCTTGTTCGACATCGGTCGGCATGCCAAGATAACGCTTCGGCCGAGAGCCTCATTTGAAACTTGAAGTAGTTCTTTTTATTTGATCCGTATTGCCAACCTGCACCCTTTGGCAAAATGGATCGACGACTTGTCAAAATTAATCTGCGGTCCCGGCGCGCCTGGCACTAAAGATCGAGGACAACCCTCACCATTTACGCATTCACCTTATCGGCTCACGAAAAACGGCGGTACATCATCATAAAAGTAAGTGACTCACCATCGGGCAGCCGGAGGCACTATGATACCCATGAGATCGATGGCGAGATTCGGTTTTTAAAAGGCAACGAAAGGCCCTCTCACGCCAATAAGAACAAATAGGGAGAAAGTGGATCATCTTGGCGAATTCCTGCGGAAGGCTTGAATGCTTCCAACTTGTTGCCATTCAATATAGCGAAAGCGAGACCGAGCCCGATGAGCCTCATAACCATGTTTACCCACGGCGACTAAATCAGTTTGATCATTATCTTACGTAGGTACTCCCACTCCAACTTTATCATACGCTTTCCTCATATCAAGCAAACGCCGTAAGCCGGTTTACTATTGCACACTTCTTCTTCATAAAATGCAAACACTCATAGGCTTTTGTAATAATATTGTCGGTAATTAACCTCCACGACACAAAAAGCCGTTGTTCCTCAAATATGACTTGAGCGGTATACATACGAGTCTATTAGCCAGCGACTTAGATGCAATCTTATAAATCACATTGCCCGGTGATAGGGCCAGGCGCCCCAACTCTTCGGGATTCTCCACCTTGGCGGAATTAAAACAATATTTGTTTCGTTTACCTTTCTTTGGATCATCCTCCCCACGCGAAAATTCGAAGGACCCTTTGTTGTAACCTCCTCGCCACACAAATCGGTTTTCTACGGAAAAAGTGTGTTGGAAACCCGTCAGGACTGGAGCTTTGGTAGGGAACATTTGGAAACAAGGCACCTTGACCTCATCGGGACTTATCGGCTTAAGCGACAAATCATTCATCTCCTCTGTCACCTTGGCCAAACCTTTGTGTGACCGCCGGTGATCGGTATTCGACATCCCTACGTAGTATAGAGAGTCTTGTAAAAGTCGGTAGACATAGAAGCCATCAGGATTCATCTTCCGTGAAACTACCATCACGCCTCTTTAACCTCGATATTTTTATTCCTCTTCTACTTGTGAGATGCTTTCGAAGATGGAAAAAAAAGTATTCTTGTCTCCTTGATAAGCCATGTGATACGTGAGCGTTGCTTCCACATTACCTCCTCACGATAGCTGAGTTCCACTATTACGTCGACTATTTTTTTAGTCTCCCTCATGGGATGGACCCATTACTGTTGGGCTCGAGCGGATGCGCTCTAGATCTTGCTTTAAACCCCTTAGTTCTTTTTAGGACATTGCTAAAAGTCGATCTCTCCCAACCACCGAGGTACTTAGAGATATAAGACATCTTCGTTAGTAGCCCCTCAAGTTAAGAGCCGGCCGTGGTCCTTCCAAGCCAGGCCAGCGAATCCACGGAAGCCGCGTCGTCTCCCACATAACTTCATATCTGAATTTCTTGTTCGGTCTCCTCGTCCCGTCCCTCCCGCGCCCATCGAGAATAATGGGGCCATGGTCCGAAGGCTACTTAAGTGAAGTGGCGAACCGCCGCTAGCGTAAAAACGAGAGCACCGATCGCTGCACGCGGTCTCGGTCAAACATACTCGGCAGTATGAACCTCCTATGATCCGCTTCTCATACGTCCCCGCAGGCATGGCAAGCCTAGATCGGAGGCCACATCGTCGGCTGCATCTCGAAGCCCACGATTTGACTCTAGCTTCTTTCCGCACCCCTTCATGCTTTCGGATCGCGTAGAACCGTTGAAATCACCAATGCACATCCAAGGTATGCCGATGTCGCGGGATGAACTTTAACATCTCCCATGTCTTGTGGCGCTCGGGAACTTCATGCCTCACCCCGTGAAAAACACATCGGAGACGCCAAGGCTCACCCCCATTCTCGTAATAATAGTGTCAATATGATACTTGGTGAAAGGTCCCTTTGGTTTTTGGTAATTGAGTGATAACATTAGGTGAACTAATAATGTGTGATTGAGATAATACACGGGGAGATTAGTTCACATGTGATGATGCAATGGAGGAGCTTTATTGCATATGAGACATGACATGGAGTCATGTGACCAAGGTGGTGAAGATCAAGACAAGGCTTGGCTTGATGGACCGTTGCAAGAGTGAAGGGCAAGTCAAAGCGTGTGAAGCGATGGGCCCATGGAGGCGGTGAAGCTTAGGCAAGACTTGGTTTAAACAGGACCGACGCCAAGCGGTGAAGAGCAAGTGAGGTCAAGATCGATGGACCAATAGTGTCGCGTGATGATATGAAGTGGATCATATCATTTGGTGATCGTGTTGGTGCATGTGTTGCATCGGCACTTGGAGATGGAGCGGAATGGAAATCGCGCAAGGCAAAGGTATAACCTATAGGGCATTTCATTTCGCCGGTCATTGGTGAAAGAGAAGTTTATGACCGGGTTTAGGATAGATGGCCGTATTACTATCAAGAGGGGCAAACTTGTTTGCATATCGGTCATCCCTAGTGCCACTTGAGCGATCTAACTGCGATGTGTTAGGATCAGTGGCGTGCTAAGAGCTAACCGATCCTTTGAAATGATTGTGAAAATGCTAACACACATGCACATGGTGATGTACACTTGGTGGTGTTGGCACATTTGCAAAGCGGCGGTGATTGCAAGGTTGAGTTGGGTTTGGGAACAGCTTTGAGAAAATGAGATGCATATTTTCTATTGCGGTAGGATGCATCGTGGTGGTGAAAACATGCTATTCCTAGTGCTCAAGTTGGTATACTTGATGGGTAGCATGTCGAAGCGAAGGTGTCGGTG
Organism: Hyparrhenia diplandra; assembly: GCA_015847255.1. Lineage (NCBI taxonomy): Eukaryota > Viridiplantae > Streptophyta > Magnoliopsida > Poales > Poaceae > Hyparrhenia > Hyparrhenia diplandra. The sequence continues at coordinate 4,946 of JADLZK010010295.1, forward strand.
TTTGATTGAAGTTTTTATTTGGAAAATGGTGACGGGCCGCACCGGCCAGGGCCGCGTTATACATTTGGGCCTTCCGGTGGGTGCGTCGCGGCGAAGCTTTCCCTATTGCGGCGGGAGATTTCGCCCGAGGGGCGGAACTCCCTGGGCCAGGAAGCTTCCGGTGCTTTCGGCCGGGCGTTTGCCGGACGCGCATGGAGATGGGTGCCGGTATGGGGCGGCGTGTCGGTTGTGGCCGGACTGCGTGGCCGGACTCGCGGCCGGACTTCGTGGCCGGTGAGTCCGGTCGGTCGTCCGATCGTATGTTTGAAAACACTAAACGGCTCTATTTTTGGCTTGTGGCTATAAATAGATGGTGTGGCCGGCTTTTGGTGGGTTCTTGAGCACACTTGGGCCTTGGTGGCTTGTGTTGTGGTGCTTGAGAGCCCTCCCACTCACTTGTGATTGATAGGATTCATCAAATCAAAGTGAGGTGATTCTAGTGCATTAGCGTTGAGAGATCGCATTTGTGGCACTAGGTGATCGTGTTGCTGGCCGGTGTGCTTGTTGCTCTTGGAGGTTGCCACCTCCTGAGGCGGCAGTTGGTGGCAAGAAACTTTCGTGAAGCACGCATAGCGGAGATTGTGCGGTGCTCTGAAGGAGGATTTGTGAGAGGTTCGTGCTCACCTCGCGGGGGATCCTTGAAAAGGCGACACTACTAGGCGTGTCGGGTGAGTACCTCCCTTGTGCGTGTGGTGTCTTGCGGATTGCCTTGAGAGGCTCACTTGAGAGTGGTGTCTTTGCGGTGCCTTGAGGGGCAAGTGATCGGAGAATCACCCAGAAGAACCATCTAGGTGAAACACCAAAGGAACCACCCAAGGTGTTGGTCGACACAACGAGGTAGGGGGGAAAGTTGGCAAGCTTCCCGATACCTCGGTAAAAATCACCCGGTGTCAACTTGTCTACTCTTCTCGGTGGTTTGCATTCTCCAAATCACAAGCTTTGTATTTACATTCATATATACCTTGTGCTTGTGCTTGTGGAGTAGCTCTTGCAATTACTAGCTTGTGTAGCTTGTTAGTTGCTTTGCTTAGTTTGTGTAGCTAAGTAATTTGAGCCTTTGGGTTAGGCGTGTGTCGCCTTGTCCTTAGTGCATCTAGTGAGCTTAGGTTTGGCTTTGTGCTTTTGCTCATTAGAATTGTGTAGGAGCTCACCCTTGTTGGAAGTACTAGTGCATAGGTTTGTGTAACCTTGCAATAGAAATGGTTAGGAGCTCAAGCTAGGCTTATCACCTCATTTACTTTGTGTAGGATCTTTTGTGAGGTGATTTAGAGTCATAGCTAGAGGGGGTGAAGTCTTGGCTAAACGAATAGTTTCAATTCCGCATTATATTTGTTTAGCTTTCTATAATTAGTTTTAGAAAGGACTATTCACCCCCCCTCTAGTCCCCATCTCGACCTTACAACTGGGAATAGGGTAAAATTTCCACTCTAGTTTCTTTGTTCCAAAATATGCCAGGGCCTCCACTCATACCCAACTACTTACAACAAAAGCATAATCATACCCTAGATTACTCTTTAGACCTTCTACCCATGCACGTTAACTTGAGTTTCAAGGGCCTTGAGAGAGCACGGTCGTAGCAAAGCTTCGCCATATCGCGAAGCTCCTTATTTGTCGCGGCATTGCCCAAACGCGACAGTTCCAAGCGAGAGACAACTCATTGCTCGGCGGTCCTCCTCCCGGGGGGCGTTGGCGTGGTTATCGACCATTTTATACCGCCAATTTTTATCCAAATCGGGGAAACAAGCATGCTTATGACACATATACATATGCTATGACCTAGTTCCACTTGTTTCTCGAGAAAACATGTTTTGTAGGACAAGCGTCGGAAACAAGTGGAAATGCATGAAGTAAAGAAAGAAAAGCGCAAAGCGTAACACATATTCGGATATCAAAGGAAATAGAAAGTCCATTTCAAGAACAAGTGGACCAAAGCACCCGACACAATAATGGATCGGTAGGCCCACAAGCCCACACGCCAAAGGCGGTTTGCGAGAAGGGCCTAGGCCTGGTCCGGCCGGGATTTGGAAGTGGGTCGGAAGCGGGGTTGGCGAAAACCGCCGGTCGCACCGCTTTTTTTTTACGGCGGTTGCATGCCACCATGAATAGGCGGTATTGCTAGGTGCTTCCTTATTTACCCGCACGAAACCGACCATCCTAGCTATAAATAGATAGTGGAGGGCTCCATTCTAAAAACACACCACACAAGAGCCATTCTCCTCCACTTGTATTTTTTTATCTTTTAGAGCAACTCCAAGAGAGTTGCTAAAAATAAATTGCTAAACTCATAATTTAGCCAAGCTCACGAAATAGAAAACCATGCAAAAAACAAAAAAAACTCTAATGATCTTTTCTATTATGGCAAAATAGGCGGCTAGCAGCACATGCAATTTGTATTTACCATCTTGAGATTGTAGGAATAGCCGGCTTGCTATTTTACAAAACAAGATAGCATAAATTTGTTGGAGTTCATTTTTTGCTCTAAAAACTAAATATAGCATAGAAAACACGGATAGCATGTCTCTTGGAGATGCTCTTAGTAGTTTGTAGTAGGAGCTTGGCAAGGCTTGTACATGGAGATCAAGAACATCTTGGAGGTATTCGGTATGATCAATATTGAGTTCTTCATCTTGTTCTTGTTCTTTACTTATCAATATAGCTATGCTTATGAACTCGAGTATAGTTCTTATGATATGTTCTTAGCATATGAACTAGCATATAGTTTTCATGTTATGATCTTGTCATATAGAACCTTATGCTTAATCTATCATACACACATGTTTAGACTAAGAACAAACTTGAGATGAGTTTTACTTTAATTTAGTCTTGGTCGTTGTTGGTTTGCGGGATCGTCGTTCGTCCTCGTGGCGGATGCTCTAGTAGAAGGACCCCGGAGACGGGTAAGCCTTGTTACACGCTAGAGTAGTATAGTCGATATAGCTTGGGCGTGGTGTCTAGGCTAGAGGCTACCTTCGTTTGTCTCACTCATCGGATGGGACGAGGTGGTAGGCGGGCGTGGTGGTGACCACTGTTCGTCCGTTGTAATCCCCCACGTCTCGGGTGGTGCGAGCATTGGCCGCAACGCTTAGCGGAACCGGTGTTATCCGGTGCAAGTAAGTCAACAAAGTGACCATGACTATTTTAACCTAGAATCTCTAATAGTATAAAGCATGTATGTGTATCTGCTATCTTAACATAGCTATTTAGGATATGCCTGCTCCATGTTAGATTTATTCTTTTATTCTTTCTTTTATCTTTATCCTTAAGAGTGGTTCAAGTGTGTGTGTCAAGTTATCCTCTATCTACCGTACTTCACTCCTGTTATGAACTTTGGTCTATTGCATAGTCATGTTATTGTATCCATGTTCCTATTAGAGACATTTACACCATGCCTTCCCCTGTGGAAATACGATACCCTGAATACTTCGGGTGAAAGCTACAATGGCATTTCAAGCGGCGCTTTGCGAGAACACTTTTTACATTTGCGTTTAAACGCCAACAACGCCGATGGTTGAGCTTTCTCATGCGCATCCACAATCTTCTTCGCTTTCTTCTTGTCCCTCGGGGACACATACAGCAGTGGCGGTGATGGGGTACCAACCGCCCCCCTCCTTTCTTCAAAAGCTTCTTCATTGCCTCAACATTCCCCTCCTTGCTTGGTCTGGTGAGGTTGCTTAAAGCGGGCTAGTAGCCGAGTCCTCGGATCGGCATTCAGCCCCCGCCTCCGCGTGATCCTCTCTTCCTCGAACCTGAAGCTGTCCTCCTTCTCCCTTCCCGCTTCCTTCTTCTTCTCCCTCCGAAGCCATCTCGAGAGCCACCAAAGCGGCCTCCACGCCCTCTCCTCCCTACGATCCCCTCGGGGGGGTACTCTTCTCCTCTGGAACTTGGCGATCTCCATAAACTCCGGCCCCCAGGCGAAATCGCGGAGTACCCGCCGCCAAAATCAACGCTTGCCGACATCCGGATCGCCCGTCGAGTTCCTCCTCCTTGAATTCTCGAGCCACATTCAAGGTGAGTGTGTCCCATCAACCCGCAATGAGAGCAAAAACGGGGCATCTTCTCATACTTCACCAGGTGCATGTGAAGATCTCTTGTTTGGTTTTGGATAATTAGTGACATCTAAGGACTAATCTCGATGCTAAGTGTTTGACTAGATTTGAGATTGGATCGCGTGCGGGAGTTGGTGTGTGGTGATCATGGAGGATGGATCGAGGTGATCCAAAAGATGATCAAGCATGTAACTCGGTGGAGTTTTGGAGATCAATTGTCCCCAAAGCAAAAGGTATAACCATAGGGCTTTTGATTTCACACCCAAGACACCATAGAGGGTGTGGGTGATTATAGGATCGATAAGCCGTACTATAAAGAGGGGAAACTTATCGTACATATCGGTCCTCATGTGCCTTTAGGTTCAAAATTCATATGCATGGTCATCAAAGAAGCAAACCGGTGTGACACTTTCAACCGCCGAGGCCGAATACATTAGTGCCGGTAGTTGTTGTGCACAATTGCTATGGATGAGATCAACATTGAAGGATTATGGATTTGATTTCCATCATGTGCCTTTTGTTTTGTGACAATGAAAGTGCTTGCAAGATGACTCAAAATCCCGTTCAACATACAAGAACCAAGCACATTGACATAAGGCATCACTTAATAAGGGATCATCAACAAAAGGGTGACATTGCTATCCAACCTATTGGCACCAAAGATCAACTAGCCAGACATCTTTACAAAGCCACTAGATGAGAAGAGGTTTTGCAAGCTAAGAAATGAGTTGAACATCCTTGACTTCTCCAATATGAGTTGAATGCACCCCACATCTATACTATGCCCCTCCATCAAGCAAAACAAAAGGTAAAATTGTTTTGACATGACATTCATGATATCTAAGGACTTGTTAGAACATATAGACATACAACTTGTGCCTTAGGAAGCATTCATGGAAAATAAAAGGATTTCAATGTATGTATGCCATCACTATTGCTATTTATGCTTGTTTGATCTAGTGATGACATATGACATGTTTATGGGCTTGCAATCTCAAGTGTTGAATTTGGCTATCTTTTCACACATATACTTCAACATAGGCAAGATAACCCTTGTCATGAGGTGTGAAGAAGCTTGTCTTTGGTTCAAAAGGAAATATATGTTTGACAAGTGATCCAAATTTGACCAAATTTGAGCACTATTCTCTCTTCCATAACACAACATGGTCATACCTTTTTTGTGGAAATTGTCGACAAAAGGGAAGAGATTAGTGCCCTGAAAGGTTTTGGAAAATTTAAAAATTCCACATGTTTTTTGAAAATCTTTCATGGAGGTCATGAAGTTTACAAGTGGTTCACACAAGTAGGGGAGCAAGCTCATAAATAATTTGTTGCATTTGGTTGTGCACTAACATATGACTTGCTCATTGCACATATATTTAATTTCCATATATACATGCTTGTGTGGTGTATGCTAGTTTTCACAAGTGGTTTACAAATGATTGAATAACTAGCATGCATAGGAGCTAACTAGATTCTCAAAATTTCGCTCTTAATTCAAGTACCTTTCTTATAATGTGATCTCATGTGGTACTTTGAGTTTTGATGAAAATCTAGTTACCATGATGCTTTTTATGGTGAAAATGGCGCAACTCGATTGGTATCACGCTTCAAAGGTCCATTTCTTTCACCTAAGCATCATTTTGGTAACATAGGTCACCCTCAATTTCAATATTCATACATGTATGCAATGCTTCGTTCCAAACTCATGGCATACATGTAGGGGAGCTTATGCTACCAAAAACCGAACTATGATGATTGTCCAATCCTATGATTGTAAGCAAAATGCTTGGACAACCGTTGTATGTTCAAAAACATTAATCATAAAACCGTTTATGTGGGTTGTCACCAATTACCAAAAAGGGGAGATTGAAAATCTCTTGTTTGGTTTTGGATAATTAGTGACACCTAAGGACTAATCTCTCGATGCTAAGTGTTTGACTAGATTTGAGATTGGTGATGCGGAGTTGGTGTGTGGTGATCATGGAGGATGGATCGAGGTGATCCAAAAGATGATCAAGCATGCAACTCGGTGGAGTTTCGGAGATCAATTGTCCCTAAGGCAAGGTATAACCATAGGGCTTTTGATTTCACACCCAAGACACCATAGAGGGTGTGGGTGATTATAGGATCGATAAGCCGTACTATAAAGAGGGAAACTTATCGTACATATCGGTCCTCATGTGCCTTTAGGTTCAAAATTCATATGCATGCATTCTAACCTAAAGAGCTAACTCCGCGACTTGGTGAAAATGTTTTCAAAATGCTAACATCGTGGTGTCGAGGTGTTCTTCGGCGTGTCGGCAACAAGAAACAAGTGACGGAAGTCTGTTTGGAGCAAAGGCGAACGAGCGACGACGAAGCGGCGAAAATTCGCGGCTTCGGAGGACGTGGCGGGCGGCGGCCGGACGGCTGGCGACCGGCCGGACGCACCGGTGTCGCGGGGTCCGGCCGGAATTCGATAAGGGTGTAAACGGGGTTTCGCCAGTGGGCGGCCGGACGCGATCGGCCGGATGCTTCCGGAGCGCCGGCCGGACAGCCTTGGCCGGGACCGGTCGGCGGGGGTTCGAACATCGTTCGAGGGGTTGTCGGTTGTGGCGAGGACCCACCAAGCCCGGACTCTTGGTGAGTCCGGTCGGTAGCGTCCGGTCGTCGCTGGAAAATCGTGGGTTTCCTCCCAACGGCCACATTTCGTGGTGTGGGGTATTTATACCCCCTTGGCTGCCTCTTGCTCTCCCTCTTGGTCATTTGAATCATTCCTAACAAGCTAGAGCAAGCAAGCAAGCCTCCTCCTCTCTCATTCTTGATTTGAGCTTCATTCTTGAGAGAAGAGTTGATCCAAGTGCATTTGCATCGAAGTTCTTGCATCTAGAGGCACACTTGGGGATCGTTGTGAGCCAGATGGGTTTCCGTTTCTCTTGGAGACACCGCTCCTAGCCACTTTGGTGAATTGGTGGAGGCGTTGGCAAGAGTTGGTGATTGTTCTTGGCCACCTCGGGCGAAATTGTGAGAGGATCACGCGACTCGCCGGAAAGACAAAGTGCAAGGAATACATTGCTCGTGTCTTGGGTACCTCACTTGTGAGTGGTGTGTTGAGGCTAGCAAGGGCACCGCCTAGCTCAAACACCATCCTTGTGTTGGTCAGGCACAACAGGAGACTAGCTTGTCGATTGTACAAGTGAACTCGGGGTGAACAAATCGACTTGTTCATTGTCTCGGTGTTTGGATCATCACCTTCGTGTGATTGATAGTCTCTCTTCTTCCCGGTGATTGGTTGACATCCTCTACTCGTCGGTATAACAAGCTTCTCACTCTTGTATTACTTTCCTAGTTTACTTTGAGTAGAGAGCTAGCACTTGCTTGTGTAGGTTGTTCTTGCTAGCATAAGGATCATACTAGGATTGCTCACTAGTTAGAGTAGTGACATAGCTCTTGTGTGACATAGAGATCATAGAATATATTTAGATTTGTCACTAGAGGCTTGCAAGACAATAGAGCTAGTGCAAACCGCTTCCGTGTGTTTTTATACTAATCGGTTTGTTTAGTTGAGCTTGTAGAAAAAATTTTATAGGCTATTCACCCCACCTCTAGCCATCTAGGACCTTACAAAGATGGCGCTCCCCTCCGGCGGATAGCGTAACAAAGCGGATCGAGGTTTTGACGCATCCGGTTTTAACTCGCCTCAGAAAAAATCATCTCGCCACCCGAGACCACCTTCATCTCCCATTATCACCTCTCCCACCTTCTCGCTAGCTTTTGGATGATGTCCATCGTCCTGCATGCAGGCGGGATCTTGTGAATCTGCACCCACGCTTGTACGTTGCTTGGCGGTTTTGTCGGGTCGGGTCGGCCCGTTGAACTCTTCCAACATGAGCGCATAGCCCCTAAATATCCAAGGGCCCTCCTCCATGATTCTCTTCCAGTCACCCAAACAGTAAGCCTGCACCACGAATCAGTTCATCCCAGTACATCGGAACGAGATTTCTTGTGCCGTATTCCAGGCCGCCTTCATGGTGGAAATCAGCGATTGCTCGCTGAACTTCTTAGATGAAAGTAGCCGTGCCGCCGCCATCCACTTCACCGCGCGACTTCTCCGTTTCGCCGCCGCCCGGGACTATTCCCTCCTTCTCCACCTCGCTAGGACTCAGCGTCACGAGTAGTCGCTCCACATCATCTCCTTCTCGCCGCCATCTTGCCGCGGGATGATTCGCCGCCATGACCACGCCCAGATCCGTCGCGAGAACCACCGCGCCCCTACTCCCGCCAAGGCCGGGAAACCGCGCAAGGCAGTCCCTTGGTCAGCCCGAGCAGGAAGGATGGGAGGCGATGGATCGACAACCTGAGAAACCTCCCAGCGGCGTCGCACGGGAGTCGCCCGAAAACCCTAAGGAAACCCTAGGGGAAAGACACAACTGTCAAGACTGTGAAGTGGGCATTGGCACGCTACCCCGGATAAATTTTCATAGTATGTACCAAAGCTTCACTGGTGCTTCACTGCATGTGAAGCGTGGTGATTTATTAAAACCCTCGTTAGGAATTCTAACAAGCCTTCCAGGATTCAGATCTGGAGTTGCATGCTCGTGGCTCTTGCTGTGGAGTGGTGATTGCTTCTGAACTACCGTTACGCTTGCGGATGTCATCAACAACTTTGTTTTTTGAGACCCGACCTTTTTTATTACTTAGTTCCAGCTAAATCGCTGGTAACTAGACCCTCAAGGAATTGAGGAACGTTTTTCCCAGACAGCATATGAGCTGCTGGTTAAATTACAACCAAAAGACGCGAGCTCATGGGCAACTTGATTACAAGCGCGCTTACAATGAATCACTCTACAACTAGAAAATTCAGACGCCATCAAATGTTTGGCTTCTGTGATTGATCCTCCCATCATTGACAATCTGAAATCTTCACCTTCCAGAGCGATCTTGAGTACTAGGGCATCTGTCTCGACAATTAATTTAGATATCCCCATTGATGCTGCCACCTTAATGCCCTCCACGCAGCCAGTAACCTCACCTTGGAATGCATTATGGAGGAAAGGTTGTTTACCAGCACCTGCCTTATGCACCTTGCCCTGACAGTCTCTGATTACGAAACCCCAGCCACCAGCCCCAGTAAGGTCAGAATATGTTCCATCAGTATTGAGTTTCAAGTAATCTTCTTCCGGTTTACACCATCCCGCAGCCTGACGGGAATCCGACAACAGGGGCTTGTCTTCAAGTTTCGGTCTCAACAGGTTGCCTGACAGCGCCTCTGTTTCGGTCATCAACAACTAATATTGTCTGTACTGACCACCAGCATCAGATCGATGGCTCTTGCCTTCTTGGGCTGGGGCTTCCAATGGAACGGATTCTAATGTACTAATCATGTAGGCCAGGCATCCGTGGTAATACGGGCTTCGTCGTGTGGGTGTGTCGCATAGGTCGTATGTGTTAGGAAAAAAATCTACTATTGATCCCCCAACTTTCGTGAAAGTATGTTTTTGTCCTCAACTCCAAAACCAGACAAAACAAGTCTCTCAACTTTTAAAACCGTGCAGATTTCGTCCCTCGGCTGTCTTGTCCGGCGGTTTGCTACAGTAACTGTGGTTTTTTTTTTTTTTCCCTTTTCTTATTTATTTCGGCCGAATCTTTGAAAAGTCATAGTGAATCACTGAAAATTCATAAAATGGAAAATTCAATTTTGTTGGACTCCACATGAGTAGAGCTACATAGTGAATATATAATATGGTATGCTTTAGTACAAAGTTTTTAATATGAAAGTTTTGCCTTTTTCTTTTTTATTTATTTAGGTTCAATCCTTGAAAAATCATAGTAAATTACAGAAAAATCATAAAATGAAAAATCTAATTTTTGGACTCCACATGAGTAGATCTATAGATTAAATATATAATATAATATGCTTTAGTCTAACAAAATAATTATAGAAGTTTGCAACTATGAATTATTTCAATTAATTCTGAAAAAAACATAGATCTAAATCTACAACAAAAAAATTTATACTAAAGCATACCATATTATATATGTTGATCTACTCATGTGAGTCCAAACAAAATTGAATTTTCTATTTTATGATTTTTCTGTAATTTACTATGGATTTTCAAAGGTTGAGTTAAAATAAATAAAAAAAAAAAGGTAAAATCTTTATAGAAAAAACTTTGTACTAAAGTATACCATTTTATATGTTCTTTGTGTAGCTCTACTCATGTGGATTCCAACAAAATTAGATTTTCTATTTTATGAATTTTCTGTGATTTACCATGATATTTCAAAGATTCTACGAAATAAATAAAAAGGGGGGAAAAACGAAAATCATGGTTACTGTAGCAAAACCACCGGACTAAAACAAACGAGGGACGAAATCTGCATGGTTTTCAAAAGTTGAGAGACTGTTTTTGTCTTGGTTTGGAGTTGAAGGACCAAAAGCGGGACTTTCACGGAAGTTGGGGGACCAAAAGTAAACTTTTCCTAGTTGTTACTAGTATTGTATACTTCCTAAATCTTCTTAAAATAATATAGTTTGACCACTTGTCTTATTAAAAATTTTATGCAAAGCATCACTTTTTTTTGTCGTGGCATGCTTTATTAGTAAAAGTTCCTTATAAATGACTTAAATTTGACAATATTTGCACCAATTTTTTTGAATAAGACAAGTGGTCAAATTTAGGGTTGAAAAAGTCAAACAAATTATAATTTGAAACGGAGAGAGTACTTCCTAAATAAAGAGCGAAAAAGAGATGTTTAGCTTTCATTCATGTCCTTTCCAGTTTTAGCTACATTTTGAAAGCGCGGCTGCGAAAAAGATTTGCTCCTTTCATAGCATGTAAGAGATGAAGCTACCATTTATAAAGACGCATTGAGGCTACGGGTTTTTTAAAAAAAAAAAAAAAATGCGATCCAATCTAGGAGGAACTAGGTGGTTTTTCATTAAGAAAAAAATGAGGCGCGTGAACTCCGTCCCGATGGGGATCGAACTCAAGAGCGGTTGGTTCCACATCCTGGGAACCAACCAACTGGGCTATCGATTGCCCAGTCCTCTCAGAGGCTATGGATTTTCCAACACAAGATATGCCAATCGCCTTGTTCTGTTGATGGTTTCTACGGATGTTAAGCCAACTGATGATGATTTGTTGTGAAAAAAAAAAAAACGTCATATCATGGCTGAGAAGCAGGGATGCTGATAAGTTCAAGAGAATAGGGCGAATTACAAGAATTCATCGAGAAACTACAATAATAAGATAGAAGATCAACAGAACAACATATGTTGATCGTCGGAGAGTACCAGAAGGAGCCTAGCCAGCAAAAGCGCACACATTGTAGTTTACATCACCAAGCATATAAAGGTTGTTCAACAGAAAAAAAAATGGTAGGGGTAACCAGACAGGAATGGTATAATGCCATCAGAAGAAGACTTGGCCGAGCACCAGGGGTTTCCATTCCAGCCGACGAACTGATCAGTTGGTTTCTTCTTCATCTTGATTCTTGAACAATTGAAGCAGGCGCCTGAAGCTCACTAGGAGCAACTCCACAAACAGCTTCCTTGAGCTTTACATAAATCAGCCGCCCTAGCTCCTTTATATTTACAGCCTCCATGCACACGAAAGCACGCGGATGCCGCCGCTGTCACCACCGCCGTCCGCGTTCCCCTCATTGCTCATCAAGTGAAATATGCCGGGCGCCAAGGACTCCACCAGCGACATCAATTGTGGCTTTCCCCATCGAAATCTGCATCATGTTGTGGCCTATTTAACTAGCTAGTAATACTTAGATCTGTTTGTGGCAAGGAGCTGCCTCTCAAAGAAGGTCGTATGTTGTTGTCCATCTCGGCCGTCTCGAAGTAGTCAATCGCGGATCGCACCAGCTCGTCATCCATCCTCTTGATGGTGTCCTTGATGCGGTAGAGATGGATCCCAACGCCATGGTGCCAATAGCCCCCGCGCCATGTCGGTGACGCCGTAGCCTGAACAGCGTGTTGCCCAAGTATTTGCTCGGGAGGGGCGGCCTCATCCGGGACCGGACGTCGGCGGGAACACAGGCGCACTTCAGAATCCGGGCGGAAGGCGGCGCGAACGCCGTGCATTGCCGGATGAGAGCGCTCACGGCGCAAAAGGTGCTCGCGCCACCGCGATAGGTGCTTCAAGGAGGCAACCTGGTCCCCGGAAATGGTGAAGACTTCGGTGGAAATAGGTCCCGATGGGTCGGTGACGACTTGCTTAGTGTGCAATGTCAAGAGTGCGTCGGGGGTGGACCGTTGGCGGGGACCGTGCACGGAGTAGGGTGCGGTCGTGGCACGGAGCTCCACGACAAAGACGGTCGCCATGCTTGGAGAAGGCTGACCATGTGCGAAAAAAAGTGGAACGCACCTCGAGGCGTCGGTGGTGCTGTGGTGCATAGCTATCCCTAACACCACCCCTCCACACTTCAAGAAAGTCACCTGCCCTGCCATTATAAGCACGACAGTTGATATATAATATATAGTAGATGGCTTTCTATTTTCTAAAAATAAAAATGGTATGATTAACTCTAAAAAGTTTGTAATTAATTTATTTGAAATGGGAGAAATTTGAGACTAGTGCCAGTTTTCTTCGAACATTGTTGTGTATCTGTTAGTACTTTTTTTTACTCTTATCTTATATTTGTTTTAAATAAATAATAAACACGACTACAGACAGTAAGACAATATGAATGTAAACAGAGAAAGTAGTGGATGGACGATGGACCTGTATGCCCAATATGATGGATGCCGGCTCAATACGTGGAACAAACAGTCTCCTCAGCTCCGGCGACGGCTTAAACCCCTTGACGTCATCGGCAGTGAGCTCATCAGCACGCAGTGGCGACAAAGAGCGCCTTCATTGTTACAGTCAATCTCCACCCTCCCGCCGTCGTCTTTGACGCCGAGGCGGCCGGGCGAAGCGGGTAGAAGGCCACCAGGGCCTTGGCCATGGCCTCCTTGAGCCTGGCCACGTCGAAGAAATCATCGGCAGCAGCGTCCTTGGGGGGCTGTACAGGTGGATCGTCGGGTGTGGCCTTTCTTGGCCTGCACGATGTCCAGGGAAGAGAGCCACAGCCCCTTCCTCCGGCGTCGGTGAACTCGGCGCTATGAGCGGCGATTCTAGCACCTGCACATCGAAGCCTCGGTCCCATCGGACAACCAGAAAACGGATGTAGGCAGCTGCAAGGAACGGACGACAGAGAGTGAGTGCTCCAGATCACATGTATCATCACACACCAAGACGCACTGTCATTTCCTTACCTCAGTGGCTGTGCAATAACTCCGATCGACGGGCAGCCGGCGGCGTGCGCAGGTGGGGAGGGATGAGGGAGGAGCGCAGGCAGATGGAGCGAGTTGCGGGGAGCCGGCGGGGAGTTAAATAACGGAGTTGCGCGCCGTCCCTGCATGCGCATCACGCACATGAATAATATATATACAGTAAGAAAACGACGACGAACTGAGGACGAAGGCACACCAGGAGGAAGATTATAGGGAACCCAATAAACTGGCCAACAAGAGTAAGAGGCTGCATTCAATTTATATGGTTTGAATCCATCAGTTGCAAACCCAAGTCTTACGTTCCTAGCATCTTCTGCAAATTCTGGGAAATCATCATCAAATTGCTTCCATGCCTTGCTATGGCATGGATGCAACATTTTTGTAGACCTTGAGACATGAGCTCATTTGTGTGAATGCATTAGTTCTGCTGTGCCCTCATGTGCATATAATCTTTGTAACCTATCTGTAATGGGCAGGTAGCGCAACACTTTAACCCTGTTTGATTCATCCTCATAGTGGGAGGTACCGCATATGTCACACTTATCCTTATTCTTGTTATTATCTCCGCAGCATAGCATGCAATTTTTTCAAACATCAATTTTATGGTATGGCATACCAAGGCCCTTTAGCAGTTTTTTGGAATGATAGAATAGAAATCTTGGGGGATCCTAGAATTAGGTGGAAGGAGTTCATGCATGAGGTCCACAAAATCATCATAACATGCTCAATAGACGAGCAACAGCAGAGAGCCTAGAGTGCAAGGTTTGGTCATGTACTCGCTCATCTGCACTAACAGCCATTCTATAGAAAGCTTCGGCAAAACCAGTTGGTGCTTCCTCAACTAATGGTGGGTGCCCACCAGCTAAGTCAACTAGCATATCATCCATCCGATCTGTCTCACCAAATCCATCATTTTCTACCTCTGAACTACTCACAAGTTCATGGTTTTCCCGCCTCTCTCCATGTGAGGTCCAAGTTTGGTAATGTTCTTTGAACCCATTTTGGCACAAATGCAACTCTATCCTAGACCTTTTATGCACATGGCACAAGGGCATTTAATTGTATCAGACTCAACTAATTCAGGGATAAACTCATTTGTTTTCTCAACCCATTCGTTCAATGGCCTACCACTCTTCCAACCACTATACATCCACCCACGATCTGTCATATCTTATCTGCCAACTCGAGTCAGAAGATACTAGGAGCTAACCAGCAGCTAGCGAGTCACAGTAGCTGTCCAAGACTTCGAGGCCAGCTCACAGACCGCAGACAGAACCAAATAAAGCAGCAACAGGCAACCAGATCACAGTGAGGAACCTGTTACCAATTCAGAAATAACACAAATAAAAATTCATATACACCTAGTAATAGAACACTAAAAGACATAATAACAAATTTCTATCCAGCTAGTACACCATAACTAGTGAATCACAATGCAAAAAAATAGAGCAGCAAAAGAAAAAGTTAGTCACTGAAATTTGTGTTATATATCTAGATTTGCGCAAAAAATATAGCAGATCACAACAGCTAGCAACCAAAGAGCAGCTAATTCACAACATCAAGGCTAGCACAAATGAAGAACATATATGGTAGATAATGATTCGTGTAGTGTAGGGAGAAAGGAAACCAGAAAGGAGAAACAAGGCATGGTCTGACCTTGGGCGGCGCTGCTGGTTTCTGGGTGCCGCGCCGGTCGTTAGGGCGGTGGCCGCCGTTGGAGGCAGGTGCGGCGGGCGGCAATGGCGTGGTGGCAAGGCGGCCGACGGCGCAGGTGGCTTGGCGGGGCGCGGCCTAGATGGCTGGCGGCAGCGGCGCTGGAAATTGGCGGCGGCTGTGCCTGTTGTTGACTTGTTGTGTGTGAGGAGAGAGAATTCGGGGGTGGGGAGTAGAAGATGGAGGACGCGGGGCCGTGCGGGAGAAAACTTGGCTGGGGTAGTAGGGATTTTTTTTAATTGTAAACCTTTTTTAAACAAATATTTTAAAATAACCGCTCTAAAATATTATTTGCACGGCATATAGCCCTTATCGCGTCAGCCCCGTTTGACGCAAACCAAATAACATATAGTCGGGCCACATACGTTGGCGCAAGATATCTGGCACATTCGGACGGCGTTTCCGGCGTGGTAAAGCTTGTCGCGCGCCACTCCGCTGTCGTGACTTGTTGTTGCGCCACCGGTGGCTTGACAAGACTGAAATTTCGAAAATCCATAACTCTTTGATATGATGTTGGATGAAGATGATTTTTATATAAAAATTATAGCTCTCGATGAGATCTACAACTTTCTAGTTTTGAGTTTTTCATTTGACGACTCTAAGGTGCTCAAAAAATTATATAAAAGTTCAGCATCATAATAGTCGCGTACATCTGCTTGTCGCATTAGAAAATTAATTCTTTTTGTGTTTTGCCAAATAAAGATACTTTTTATACCAAAATTGTAGCACTCAAAGAGATCTAGATGCTTGTAGTTTTGAGCTTTTATATTTAAAGTTGTTAAGATGTCAAAAAAAATAGTATAAAACCTTAACAACGTATTAAGTTGCTAATACTTTATGTTATTTTTTCGAACATCATTAGAATATCAAATATAAAAAAGGAATTGCTATGTTTATCGTGTGGGGTAAGAGCAGTTTTTTTGGCCCCTGTATGCTCAGCATTGTTTATCGTGTGCAGGAAAAGAAAAAAAGGAATTGCTATGTGCAGGTGTCTTTTTTCTTAAAAAATATTCAGGTTGTTATATTTAGATCAGATGGTGTTCCTGTTCATCTTCTACCTCGAGACCCTTTCTAAGCCCAACCAAGCGAAACCCAAATGCTTGGTTCCTACCTCCTCACCACTCCACCACTTGAAATCAATGTGGGGAAAAACACACCACCACCACCACCACCACCACCAAACAGAAGGCATCAGAAGCAACAGGATAAATTCTAAATGGAAAATAGTGATGAATCAAGAGTATCATACTGAACACAACTTGTACCATTCCAACCTAAATGAATCAAGTAAAAGCACACTAAATAAGCTGCGCCCTTGATTGATTATACAAGCAATCGTCTCTTTGCCGACTCGACATACTATGAAGAGGGCAAATCTAGCTGCAGAACAGTAAATAAGCTACAACAGGGTCCTTGCAGGTTATTCAGCTTTGTTCCTCGGCCTCATTAGCCGCCCTCTCTCCTGCAGCCGCTGCCATCAGTTCATCAAATTTATCCGTCTTGCCAAGCAATATTTCAATCTGTGCATTATAAAGAGTTAAGAGTGTAAGAAAGGATTCCATCAAATAAACTTGAAAATTGTGCAACCATTGACCATGGGAAGAACATTTACCTTGGCCTTTTGCATAGGTCGGCCCTTAGTTTCATCATTGACGTCAACAGTAGATGTCATGATCTCTGTATGTTATTCTCGACAAGGTTAGGATGAAGGAGAACAGAACTCAATGAACATTTACTTTATTACAAAGACTCACTCTTATCGATAGCAAGGCCATTATTTTTCAGAATTTCTGCTACCGTCACCACCGTTGCAATGGCTGAAAAGAGTAAGAGTCAAAAATTGGTTCAGTAGTGAAAAAGAGCATACGGAATATTGGTTCAGTAGTGAAAAAGAGCATACGGAATAGGAAAATGATTCATAACATAATGCCTGAACTGTAAATTAACAAAACATAACAGGAGGATAAGACTTCAACCACAACTCTCATCAGCAAGGAGGGCACTAGTTTTTGTTATCACATACGCTGGAAGTTCCAGAACTCTAAAACACTTCACCTACCTTTAGAGAAACAACCACCCTCACAATTGATTCAACGATTGTTAGGAACACTCTTCCATGCTATATCACAGAAGCTAACCACAACTAATTTAAAACCAAAGAACACATGAATTCATGAAACCTAGTCCTGTCCTGAACCAAGTTTTTTAAAGGCACACATATGCCCCATTATACTATATAGGCCTAATGCCTCTATGGCCGAAAACCACCACCCACTTCTACGTCCAATTACATACCATCTACTGCATGTCTGTATGCCACATTAGTTACCAGACAAGCTCACCGCTGTACTCGTGTGGATACATTCTCACATCATGAATAAACACCTGCCACGGATCATGCCAATATAGACTAGGGTTATCCGAGCGCTAGTTGCTCTGCATTTACTCTGTATCTGCCACTTGTTCTCTAGGTAAAGAATAATACTACAATGAGCTGTCTGCCCACATTTGCAAGATAAGGGAGGTTGTGCCGTGGACATATGCATAACTACTACTGTACATGAGGACATATACAATGAGTATATATGGTAATCAAAACAGAAAGATGGGCACTAAACCAGTAAACAAGTACTACCAAAGTAACCATCTAAAACATTTGGTAAGTACAAAGATACCACACATTGAGAATCATGTACATAGGATGAAATAATGTATCATTGCCACATCTTTCCACAAACCTACTTCAAAATCTCAATGACTTGCAGGCATAGCTCTGAGGAGCTCTGAGATTAAATGAACGGGAAAAAGGCGTTTTATATAATAAATAAATGGAAAAGCTTCAGGGGACAATGCGCGCAGCTTCAGGGACAAAAGATTTACCCATGCCGAGGGCCGACAGCTCCACTTCGTTATGCAGCTGCATGTACCTCTGCACAAGAACAATGTCAAACAGCATATTAGGCCCCCGTTTGTGTCCTCAATACTCGGGAACACGCTCAAATCCAGTCAAATCGCTGTCAAACATATCCCGTCAGGCAAAAACCCCAACTAAAGGAAGCCCTTTTATTTAGCTTTAAACCCCGCGAACAAATCGAAATCTAACCACAATCAATCCAAGATTGGGATTATTTCGCCCTCACCTTGGCGAGGTTGACATAGAAGAAGAGGGGCTTCTTGGTGTTGGAGACTTGGATGCGGTTCTTCTTGTGCCCTCCGCCCCGGCACCGGCCGCGGCTCCTCCGCCCGAGATGCTGAGGTTGTTCACGGCCTCGGTGACCTCCTCCATCGCCGTCGCCGCGAGGAAACTTGAGAGCTTGGTGACGAGCGAGAGAGGCAACGGGATTTCGGCGGCGATGGATGATTGGAATGGAATCAGAAGGGAAGCCCTATCGCTGCCGCGTTTTATACGGGGTAGGGTTACGGCGGTCGGCGGGGTCACCGGTTGCAGTATTTCCTTTCCCTAAAAAAATAGGGTCCATGTGGACTTTTTTTAAAAAAACAAACTATCGCCTGACAACTGATAGAGTTAGTTTGAGGTATTGTTGGTTGCCGGTCACAACACGCCACGCAAGTTACGCTCGCCACGGGAGGGTGTTTAGTTCGTAACAGAAGAAGGCTCGCCACACTCCAGCCACACTATTCGCCATAGTTTTCTATGTCGAATGTGTGACATGTTTTTTCTCCACCTCCACAACTCTGCCACAATATCACTCCTCATATGGTCACCCTCCCATCATTGCTCTCCCCTTCACCGTGAGCCCGTCTGTGGAAGCCATCGGTTACATGGGGCCCAACACACTGCGGTCGGAGTTGAAGACAATGCATGTTGCGGTCGCTGCTTGTCCTGGTCACGGTGGTCGGGAGTCTGGAGGTCCATGAGGAAAGATGCCACACGCTTGCAGACAATGGATGGGCACTATTGGTTGTCGTCCATGGCGGAGCTTGAGCACAGGAGGCTGGTCGAGAGCGGGCGCACAACGCCAGCAGCTTGGACAGCCATGGAGAATGCATAGAGCGGCAACAGCTTCGAAGTCCATGGATCGCGGGGGAGAGCTTTTGTTGTGGTGTTTGGAATAGGAGACAGGATTGGATGTGTTGCATGTGGTGGAGAGGGTGATTGACCAACTAGCATGCATAGGATGTATCTAGACAAAGCTCACATTTTAGCCTATAATGTTGATCTCATGGGGTATGTTGAGTTTTTGATGAATGTCTAGATACATGATGCTAAGGACTCCGATGGTTTCACGCTTCAAAGGTCCAATTTCTAGAACCTTAACATCTCTTTTGGTATGAGTATCTCTCCCCAAAGTTTTCAATCCAACATATGTGCCAAAATTGAACCAAACACATGGAAGCACATATATAGGGGGAGCTACTACTACCAAAAACCGAACCTTGAAATGTTTGTCCAATCTTTGATTCATGATCAAATTCCTATGGGCAAGCAATTCAAGTTCAATTGAATTTTATTTCAAATCTTTGTGAGTTTGGTTGTCATCAATTACCTTGGAAATTGATGGCGACACTTGTGGACTAATCCTTTGCTCTAAGTGGATGATTTGAGAAAGGATTAGGTGGATGACAAGGAGCATGATGATCATGAACATGGACGATGATGATGGACATGATGGATCGTCAAGCTCGGTGATCGGCTTCGAGAGGAACCCGAGATCAAGGCAAAGGTATATTTGATAGGGTTTTCCTTTTTAGTGATCAAGACACGATAGAGCGTGTGATCACATTATAGGATAGATAGCCGACTATCAAGAGGGGATGCCGCGACAATCCTTGCATGAAGTGTTTCTAGGTCCAATTGACTTGCATATTGCATTTAGGACATGAGAGCACTAACTTCGATCTTGCCTAACATCTCGACGTGCTAACATTGGTGATAACGTGGTCATCTTGGACGTGTTGGCAACCCTTGGCAAGAGGCGAAGCAAGTTTGAAGCAAAAAGCAAAGAAGAAAGTGAGAAGAATTGCTTTGTCGGGGTGACCGGACGCGCTCGGCCTCGGCCGGACGCACCGGCCGGGTGGCTCGGGTGCCGCGCAGAGAGCTCAGACGCGCGTTTTGGCCGGACGCACCGGACCGGAAGCTCGACCGACGCTTCCGGTGGTGACCGGAACCCCGACCGACGCGGCGTGGAGAAAGACAACCGAAGTGGGCCCGAAGCTTGTCGGTAGCGACCGGAAGCACCGGCCGGACCCACGATCGGACCGCTGGTGGTTCCGGTCGATGCGTCCGATCGGTCGCCAGAGGGGCAAATTTTTAGAGTGACGGCTCCATTTCGAGAGGAGCCATATATATACTTGGTTGGCTGGTTCTTTGGGCCCTCTCTTGCACATTTGAACACTCTAACTTGCTAGTGAGCTTGTGAGACTCCTCTCCACTCATCTCCTCATCACTAATTCGGATTCTTGGTGAGATTGAGAGAGATAGAAGTGCATTGCTTGCATCGGTTGCATTTAGAAGCACTTCATCCTTGGAGAAGCCGCGGGATTCTTATTTTCTTGGGAATTTGCCCGGTTCCCTAGCGGCTTGGAGCAAGAGGCGGTGTTGAGCTCAAGTGGAGCTTGTTTGAGGCCCACCGGTGGTGATTGTGAGGGGTCGTTCCTTACCCCGCGGGAGATTCGCGAAAGGAGCACTAGTGGATTGCTAGTGGCTTGTTGGACCCTCTCTTGTGATCGTTTGCTTGAGCGCCCATAGGGGTTTTGGCACCGGCCATTGCTTAGCACACGTCAAGTGAGTGTGTCGCCACAACGAGGACTTAGCGTCCGGCAAGCACGTGAACCTCGGTAAAAATCATCGTGTCAATTGTGTGCTTGCTCGTTGGAGATTTCATATTGATCACGGTGATTGGCTTCCACCTCTACACTTCATCGTCGGTATATCGATCACCCTCTCTAGCATTTACTTGATATACTTGTGTAGTTTTGCCTAGGTTGTTTAGTTGCTTATCTTGCTAGAATTGTTAGCTCCTAGTTGGTAAACTAGTTAGAATCGCTTGTTCACCTAGGAGTAATATAGCGACCTAGCATTTGTGTGGACTTAGAGATATTAGAAATATCATCTTTTGCTTGTGGCTTGCATAGATAGATTGTAGCACCGCTCATTTAGCTTCGCCTCCTTATTTACTAATCCGGGTGCTTAGTGTTGTTGCAAGAATTTTTAATAGGCTATTCACCCCCCTCTAGCCATTAGGACCTTTCAAGTGGTATCAGAGCTAGCCACCGTTATTTGTGAGGCTTAACATCCTACGGTGACAAAATGGCAACGATGTTTCATGTCAACAACACCAAGAAGGCGCCACCTTTTCGATGGCACAAATTTTGCCTATTGGAAGGTTAAGATGACCGCACACCTCAAGTCAATCAATAGAGAAGTGTGGGTTGTCACGGAGAACAAGTTTGAGGCTGCAAAGCCCAATGAGCCAACCGCAGCCGAAGAGAAGAAACTATATGCCAATGATGTGGCCGTGAGTGCTTTCCATGAAGCATTCAATGATCGAGTCTTTGAGCAAGTCAAGTCTCTCACAATTGCTCATGAGATTTGGAAGAAGCTTGAAGAATGCTATGAAGGTACCGAAGGCGTCAAGCAAGCCAAAGCATATATCAAGCTTGAGCAATTCAATAGCTTCAAGATGGAAGAAGATGAGAGCGTGCCGGAGATGTTTCACCGCATGCAAGTGTTGGTAAATGATCTCAATGCTCTAGGAGAAGAGATCAAGGATAAGACCTTCAACATGAAGTTCTTGAGGTGTTTCTTAGGAGAGGTTTGGGATGTTCATCACCGTGCTAGTGAGGACAAACTTGAAGGATTTGACTCCCAACCAATTGCTTGATGAGGTCATGACCGATGACTCCTATAGAGATGACAAGAAGAAGCAAGAGCTCATCAACAAGGCAAACAAGAAAGTCAAGGATGAAGAGAAGAAAGAGGACAAGAAGAGCTTGGCACTCAAGGCTAGCTCATCATCCAAGGGCAAGAAGAAGAAGGAAGAATCAAGTGATGAAGAGGATGGCACCTCTACAAGTGGGAGTGAAGTTGATGAACAATTGGCCCTCTTTGTGAGAAGATTGGGCAAATATGTGAAGAAGACATACATCAACAAGAACAAGAAGAAACAATCATCCAAGAAGAAGACCAAGGATGGCAAGAATGAAGGCAACATGACATGCTTTCGTTGCCATGATGATTGTCACTTGATTGCCGAATGCCCATATGATAGTGATGATGAGAAGGGCATCAAGAAAGCAAGAAAGAAGAATGATGCCAAGAATGAGAAGGAGAAGAAGCCCAAGAAGAAGAATGAGTCACATGTGGCTATGTGGGATAGTGATGGCTCATCCTCTTCAAGTGATGAAGAAGAGGAGAAGAAGAGCAAGAAGAAGGGACAAGCTCACCTTGCTATGCATGACAAGATCTCCCTCTTCGACACTCCTTCCTCATGCTTCATGGCTAAGGCCACCAAGGTACAATCTATCACTAGTGATGATGATGATGATGATAGTGATAGTGATAGTGATGATGAGGAGAAAACACTCACTAGGGAAGGAATTGCAAAGCATGCTTGATGATTGCATTGTTATGTTCAAGCAAAGTAGAAAGGAATGCAAGGGCTTGCGTAAGGAAACAAAGAGCCTTAAGCAAGAACTTGGTGAGCTTCGGGCATCTTATGAGAGTCTAGAGGTAGACCATAAGAAGCTTGAGAAATCTCATTCTAAGTTAGAGAAAGCTCATTCCTCTCTACTTGATGAGCACAAGTTGTGCCAAATTGTTGAAAATGTTGATACATCCAATGCAAGCATCATGTGTGACATTCTAGTTGATGAATCAACACCCAAGTGTGAGACCTCCACTAGCATTATCACTAGCACATCCATCACTAGTGAGGATAATGAAAACCCTATGCTTATTCATGAGAATGCTTGTTTAAAGAGGGAAGTAAAGGAGCTCAATCACTCCTTGGCTAAGGCCTATGGTGGTGAGGACCGCTTGCTTATGTGCTTGGGTAGTCAAAGGGCATCCTTATACAAGGAGGGCTTAGGCTATATCCCCAAGAAAGGCAAGGCCGCCTATGTGACTCACAAGACTTGTTTTATGAAGAACAATGGTAGCTATTGCAAAGCTTGCAAGCAAGTTGGTCATGTAGAGCAAAAGTGCATGAACAAGAGGACCAATGTTACTTCTATCAAGCTTGATCATTCTTATATGCTTGTGAAGAAGAACAATGGTGTTCGTGCTAGGTACATTGGTACACCATGGATGGGCTCAAAGAAGAAAGCCATTTGGGTACCAAAGGCCTTGGTGACTAACCTTGAAGGACCCAAGCAACATTGGGTACCTAAGAAGAATTGATCTTTGCTTGTAGGTCAATTATCGTGCCGGAGGAGAGCATTGGATAATGGATAGTGGGTGCACTCAACACATGACCGGGGATTCTAATATGTTCAAGTCTATTAGCATCAAGGGCATTGATGAATATGAATCAATCACATTTGGTAATGACAAGAAAGGCAATGTGTTGGGACTAGGCAAGATTGCTATCACTCAAGAGAAGAGCTTATCAAAAGTGTTGCTAGTTGATCATCTTGATTACAATCTATTGTCGGTCTCTCAACTTTGTGACCATGGCTACAAATGCATATTCACAAGCAAAGAAGTTGAAGTGGTTAGTGGTGATGGTGCAAACATGATCTTCAAGGGATTTAGATATGGTGATCTCTACCTTGTTGATTTCAACTCAAAAGAAGCCAAGTTGACAACATGTCTACTCTCAAAGGCTAGCAAAGGGTGGTTGTGGCATAGAAGGCTTGGTCATGTTGGAATGAAGCAATTGAACAAGTTGATGAAGCATGACTTAGTTAGAGGCTTGGATGATGTGAAGTTTGAGAAGGACAAACCTTGTGGAGCATGTCAAGCCGGCAAACAACATGGCAATGCACATCCAACCAAGAGCACAATGAGTACAAGCAAGGCATTTGAGTTGCTACACATGGACTTGTTTGGGCCAACATCATACTCTAGCATTGGTGGCAACAAGTATGGTTTTGTCATAGTTGATGACTACACTAGATACACATGGGTGTTCTTCTTACATGACAAGAATGATGTGTTTGAGCTTTTCAAGACATTTATCAAGAGGGTTCAAAATGAGTTTGAGACATCCATCAAGAAGATTAGGAGTGACAATAGTAGTGAATTCAAGAACACAAGAATCGAAGAGTTGTGTGATGAGCTTGAAATTGGACATCAATTCTCACCAACCTACACTCCACAATCAAATGGTGTAGTTGAGAGGAAGAATAGAACCTTGATTGAAATGGCAAGATCAATGCTTAGTGAATACAATGTTAGCCATTCCTTTTGGGCGAAGCAATCAACACGGCTTGCTATTGTAGCAACCGTCTCTATTGCCATGGAATGCTTGGCAAGACACCATATGAGTTACTCATATGGAAGGAAGCCCAACATTGGTTACTTTAGAGTCTTTGGTTGCAAATGCTACATTCTCAAGAAAGGCACAAGATTGGGCAAGTTTGATAAGAAATGTGATGAAGGGTTCCTTGTTGGATATTCAACCACAAGCAAAGCATATAGAGTTTGGAACTTGGGTAGTGGGCAAGCTTGAAGAAGTTCATGATGTTGAATTTGATGAAACCCAAGGCTCTCAAAATGAAGTTGAAAATCATGATGATGTGAGTGGTTCCAACTTGGAGAATGCCATGAGAAATATGGATATTGGTGACATTCGGCCAAGGCAAGTTGATGATGATGAAGATACTCCATTGCCTACAACTTCGGTTGATATTGGTGCAAATGAAGCTAGCACTAGTGGTACTCAAGATGAAGATCAAGAGCAACAAGCTAGTCCATCTCCTCATCCTAGTCATCAAGTGCAAGTGATGCAACCATCCAACATTGCAAGGGATCACCCAATTGATCAAATTGTTGGTGATATCAATAGTGGAGTGGTTACTAGAAGAAGACTAGCATCTTTTTGTGCTCACCATGCCTTTGTAGCACAAGAAGAACCGGAGAACATTGAAAATGCACTCAAGAAGGAAGATTGGATCAATGCCATGCATGAAGAGTTGAACAACTTCAAGAGGAATGATGTATGGGAATTGGTGGAAAGGCCAAAGGACTATAATGTGATTGGAACTAAGTGGGTCTTCAAGAACAAGCAAGATCAAGATGGAATTGTTGTGAGAAACAAGGCAAGGCTAGTAGCTCAAGGGTACACTCAAGTAGAGGGTCTTGACTTTGGAGAGACCTATGCACCGGTTGCTAGACTTGAAGCAATAAGAATCTTGCTTGCTTATGCATGTGCTCATGACATCAAGCTCTATCAAATGGATGTGAAAAGTGCATTCTTGAATGGCTTCATCAATGAGTTGGTGTATGTGGAGCAACCACCGGGTTTTGAAGATGACAAGTATCCCAACCATGTCTACAAGTTGAAGAAAGCATTGTATGGCTTGAAGCAAGCACCAAGAGCATGGTATGAGAGGTTGAGAGACTTTCTCCTCTCTAAAGGGTTCAAGATGGGCAAGGTGGACACCACTCTCTTCACCAAGAAGATTGGCAAAGACTTGTTTGTGTTGCAAATATATGTTGATGACATTATCTTTGGGTCAACCAACCAAGAGTTTTGTGAAGAGTTTGCTAAGATGATGGCCAATGAGTTTGAGATGTCAATGCTTGGAGAGCTCACATTCTTTCTTGGACTTCAAATCAAGCAATTGAAGAATGGCACATTCATTAGTCAAGGCAAGTACATCAAGGATATGATCAAGAAGTTTGATCTTCAAGATGCCAAGTCAATGTCCACACCAATGGGAACCAATGGAAGCTTAGACCCCGACCCTAGTGGCAAGATGGTTGAGCAAAAGAAGTATAGGTCTATGATTGGAAGTTTGCTCTATGCAACCGCATCAAGACCGGACATAGCATTTAGTGTGGGCATGTGTGCTAGATATCAATCCGATCCAAGAGAAAGTCACCTCAAGGCAACAAAGAGAATTGTGAGGTACTTGAAGGGCACACAAGATGTTGGACTATGGTATCCAAAGGGATCCAAGTTTGATTTGATTGGATATTCGGATTCGACTATGGAGGGTGCAAGATCAATAGAATGAGCACAAGTGGCACATGTCAATTTCTTGGAAGGTCACTAGTATCATGGTCTTCAAAGAAGCAAAATAGTGTTGCTCTTTCAACCGCCGAAGCCGAATACATTAGTGCGGGAAGTTGTTGCACTCAATTGCTTTGGATGAGGTCAACATTGAAGGATTTTGGATTCCAATTTGACAAAGTCCCATTGTTTTGTGACAATGAAAGTGCAAGGAAGATGACCCAAAATCCGGTTCAACATCCAAGAACAAAGCACATTGATATAAGGCACCACTTCATAAGAGATCATCAACAAAAGGGTGACATTTGTATCATGGGCATTGGCACCGAAGATCAACTAGCCGACATATTCACCAAGCCACTTGATGAGAAGAGGTTTTGCATGCTAAAGGGAGAATTGAACATTATTGACTTCTCCAACTTGAGTTGATGCACCCCACTTATATGACATGCCTCTCCTTCGACAAACCCCAAGGTAAAAGTTGGTTGTCATGGCATTCATATATAGCTAAGGACTTGTTAGTGCATCTAGCCATCATGCAATTTAATAGGCTCATTCATGGAAAATAAAATGTTTTCAATGTATGTGTGGCACCACTATAGCTTTGAATGATTTTATGAACTAGTGGTGGCATATGACATGTTTATGTGCTTGCAATCCTAGTGTCAACTCTAGAAAATGCGCTATTGATGTGTATTCTAACATGGTGCAAGATAACCCTTATGTATATGAGGTGTGAAAAAAGCTTGTCCTTGGTTCAAACTTGAATACATGGAAAGGCAAGTGATCTAGATGAGACCACATGTGATATTTTGATTGACTTGATTTCTCTCATTTACACCTTTTTGGTGATTGTTGACAAAGGGGGAGAAATAAGTCACAAAGATGTTGGAAAGGATCACACAAATAGGGGGAGCAAGCTCATAGACTATTTGTGCATTTGTATGTGCATGATCATAATGTGATGTTGCATTGGCAATCTAAATTCAATATACATGATTGCTTGGTGTATGCTAGTTTTTGCAAAATTGATTGGTGATTGACCAACTAGCATGCATAGGATGTATCTAGACAAAGCTCACATTTTAGCCTATAATGTTGATCTCATGGGGTATGTTGAGTTTTTGATGAATGTCTAGATACATGATGCTAAGGACTCCGATGGTTTCACGCTTCAAAGGTCCAATTTCTAGAACCTTAGCATCTCTTTTTTGGTATGAGTATCTCTCCCCAAAGTTTCTATCCAACATATGTGCCAAAATTGATCCAAACACATGGAAGCACATATGTAGGGGAGCTACTACTACCAAAACCGAACCTTGAAATGTTTGTCCAATCTTTGATTCATGATCAAATTCCTATGGGCAAGCAATTCAAGTTCAATTGAATTTTATTTCAAATCTTTGTGAGTTTGGTTGTCATCAATTACCAAAAAGGGGAGATTGAAATCTCATGTTTGGTTTTGGAAATTGATGACGACACTTGTGGACTAATCATTTGCTCTAAGTGGATGATTTGAGAAAGGATTAGGTGGATGACAAGGAGCATGATGATCATGAACATGGACGATGATGATGGACATGATGGATCGTCAAGCTTCGGTGATCGGCTTCGAGAGGAACCGGGAGATCAAGGCAAAGGTATATTTGATAGGGTTTTTCTTTTCGGTGATCAAGACACGATAGAGCGTGTGATCACATTATAGGATAGATAGCCGACTATCAAGAGGGGATGCCGCGACAATCCTTGCATGAAGTGTTTCTAGGTCCAATTGACTTGCATATTGCATTTAGGACATGAGAGCACTAACTTCGATCTTGCCTAACATCTCGACGTGCTAACATTGGTGATAACGTGGTCATCTTGGACGTGTTGGCAACCCATGGCAAGAGGCAAAGCAAGTTTGAAGCAAAGAGCAAAGAAGAAAGTGAAGAAACGGTATGCCGGGGGTGACCGGACGCGCCGGCCTCGGCCGGACGCACCGACCGCCGTGGCTCGGCCGGTGCATCCGCGTAGAGCTTTGCACGCGCGATTTTGGCGGACGACCGACCGGAAGCTCGGACGGACGCTTCGGTGGTGACCGGAACCCCCGACCGGACGCGTGGAGAAAGCCAACCGGTGGGCCCGAAGCTTGTCGGTAGCGGCCAGGAGCACCGACCGGGACCCACGACCGGACCGCTGGTGGTTCCGGTCGGTAAGGTCCGGTCATCTTGCCAGAGGGCAAATTTTTAGAGTAACGGCTCCATTTCGAGAGGAGCCCTATATATACTTGGTTGGTGGTTCCTTAGGCCCTCTCTTGCACATTTGAACACTCTAACTTGCTAGTGAGCTTGTGAGACTCCTCTCCACTCATCTCCTCATCACTAATTCGGATTCTTGGTGAGATTGAGAGAGATAGAAGTGCATTGCTTGCATCGGTTGCATTTAGAAGCACTTCATCCTTGGAGAAGCCGCGGGATTCTTGTTTTCTTGGGAATTTGCCCGGTTCCCTAGCGGCTTGGAGCAAGAGGCGGTGTTGAGCTCAAGTGGAGCTTGTTTGAGGCCACACCGGTGGTGATTGTGAGGGGTCGTTCCTTACCCCGCGGGAGATTCGCGAAAGGAGCACTAGTGGATTGCTCGTGGCTTGTTGGACCCTCTCTTGTGATCGTTTGCTTGAGCGCCCATAGGGGTTTTGGCACCGCCATTGCTTAGCACACGTCAAGTGAGTGTGTCGCCACAACGAGGACTTAGCGTCCCGGCAAGCACGTGAACCTCGGTAAAAATCATCGTGTCAATTGTGTGCTTGCTCGTTGGAGATTTCATATTGATCACGGTGATTGGCTTCCACCTCTACACTTCATCGTCGGTATATCGATCACCCTCTCTAGCATTTACTTGATATACTTGTGTAGTTTTGCCTAGGTTGTTTAGTTGCTTATCTTGCTAGAATTGTTAGCTCCTAGTTGGTAAACTAGTTAGAATCGCTTGTTCACCTAGGAGTAATATAGCGACCTAGCATTTGTGTGGACTTAGAGATATTAGAAATATCATCTTTTGCTTGTGGCTTGCATAGATAGATTGTAGCACCGCTCATTTAGCTTCGCCTCCTTATTTACTAAGTCTCGGAAGGCGGGGTAGTCTCGGCGACCAACCAGGAGCCATAACACAAGCCTCGAGAGCACGCCAAAGCAAGCCTCGAAAGCGGCTTCGCTCCAAGGCTAGGAGCCATTACGATCCAAAGTCAACAACATTGTGCGACATCCGATCTCTTCGATTATAAAGGGGAGGAGCCCGGGGAGAAAACATAGGCCACCAACGGGGGAGCAACCCTCCTTAGGATAGGATCTCTCACTCCTTAGATCATCTTCCTCTCGGCTCACAAGAGACTTGGAGCACGCCTCCTCTCTCGCATATGCTTGTAAACCCCTACTGCAAGCACTCGGTGCATGATAACATGAGGAGATCGATCTTCTTTGGATGTAGGGCATTCGTGCTGAACCGGGATAACCCCCCTCATTTTATTTCCCTTATGTTCTTCTTGCACAACCACCTAAGACCCGAGACGCAGCGTAGCCAAAATTCACTTGTCGAGTTCTTAGGACCCCCGGTTTTCAGAACACCGACGGCCTACCCCTTCCCTCATGCACCGAGCAACCGATGCGTGCGGTACAACTAGTAATAACATCCGAAGGGAATACCATATCATCGTAGTTTAAATCATTCAAAAACAAGCATTTAAATTTAACCGCAAACACCTTTGGCATTAGAGTTGGATTCAATCGAAAAAGTACAACAAAATCTCCATTCTTGTCTTGTTCTAGCGGCTCCACTAAGTAAAATAATATAAAAAGAATATGATTGTTTGCACGAATGCAAGCATAGAGGATCACTCCTCCATAGCATCACCACCCTCGGTGACCTCAGCCTTCTACTTGAGAGGTGTGATCTTTGTGGACAATATCTCGCAAAGAACATAATCATGAATTCACTTTAATTATATTGTCCAATATGCCATATCTTGTATAAC
Organism: Hyparrhenia diplandra; assembly: GCA_015847255.1. Classification (NCBI taxonomy): domain Eukaryota; kingdom Viridiplantae; phylum Streptophyta; class Magnoliopsida; order Poales; family Poaceae; genus Hyparrhenia; species Hyparrhenia diplandra. Next base: position 35,162 of record JADLZK010010295.1, read on the forward strand.
ATTCATTAGAATGGAACTCATTGCCTTAGACCGAGCACCTAACACGCTGGTGACAGGGACTGTGGACCGTCCGGTCATATACTAGGTTGTGACTCCTCGGAGCTGACTGCACCGGATGCTCAACCAGCGTCCGGTCATTTCGATTGCAGCGTCCAGTCAGTATAAATTGACATGTCCAAGTTGATTCTCTTTGCCTTGCTTCCCAGTCACTAACCACCATGTGTGTACCTCATGTGCATGTGTGTTATCATTTTTACAAAGCATTTGCAAGGGTTAGAAGTTAGCTCGCTACATCCTAATTCATCTACATGAATAACTTCGCCTAGTGGCACTTCAACAAAAGAATTCTACTCTTGATAGTGCGGCTATCGATCCTAAATCACTCACATGATCTATGGTGTCTTGAGTGTAAACCAAAAATGGCCCTATGTTTATACCTTTGCCTTGAGCTCATTTTTGTTTTATCTATCGTTTTCTCCAAGTCTCATGTCTTTGATTATTTTTAGATCATCACCTCCATCCGCCATGATCATCTTGACTCCATCACTTGGCTAGGATCACCTCATCTAATCATAAATTGGATACAAAGGTTAGTCCTAGGGTTTCATCAATTATCTTCAACTCCATCCGTCATGATCATCTTGACTCCATCACTTGGCTAGATCACCTCATCTAATCACAAATTGGATACAAAGTTTAGTCCTAGGGTTTTATCAATTATCTAAAACCAAACTAGAGATCTTTGGTCTCCCTATCAAGGCCGGCAATTGGGTGGAGCGTCGTGACATCACTAAACCTCTTAATTCCTCGTTAAAATCGAATCAGCTCGGCCCGTCTCCTCCCCCGTCCGGTGCTATGACTAGCCCTTTCTCATGTAAAACTTCGTGGTCCATCCTAGAAATGAGCAAGAGGTAGCTAGAGACGGAGTGTATCATCCGTCTTTGCCCGATGATGATCAGTAATCGAGTGAGTTTCGGAAGGATGATCTAGATGCAGTACGAAGGGAGTGTTCGATGATGATGATGATTTGGACAACCTCCTATCTTGGGTACTAAGGGAGATTCAAGAGTCTGAACAGAACAAAAGGATGACCCGACTTGTGGGTGGGGCCATGTTGCCTGGCTAGATGCTACTGCCTGGACAAGACGACTGAGCGCTAGAACAGGGCTTTACAAGTCCATCCTGAAGTTTCCCAGGTGACCTTAAGTGCTAGAACAAGGGTTTACAAGGCGGTTGAGCGGGGCAAGCAACAATTCGACCCATCCATCCCAAAGTTCCACGTTGTCCCGCTAACCATGGGAGCAGGACCCGAACAAGTGTTTACCAGGCAGCTAAGCGGGTAGGCAACCATTCTAAGTTCTAACCCATCCATCCCGGTGCTCTACCGGTTATTGCAATCGTCCCCGCTCAACACTTTATAGCTCATATGGTCGATCGTTCTAAGGATAATTCTAAGCTTAAAATTATCGATGATCCCGAGTTAAGACACCATTCATCATTAGTTTTGCAACAAAAATGGAGAGAGGGATAAGCTAACAATACTATGACTCAGTATCGTCCATTATTTTACATGGCAACCTCTCTAACCGAGTATCCTTCATTTCCAATGACAAGCTCAACTCCAACAGTAAGAAATAGATAATGTATGAGTGTGTCTATTAATTGCTGTTGTCAACAACTTAATCGTTTGCACTAATTTGTATTTCATTATGTTATCTAGAAGAATAACAACGAGCATCATTCAAATCTTCTTCTACACTTGTTAATATTTTTGTGAGAGTAACATCTGGGCTAGCAAAATGTTTGGCTACTCTTTTGATAAATATCGGCGGTGCATTGGGACGTAAAAAGAGGCGACAACCGTGGCAATTGCGCTTTATCTCGAATAACGAAACCAAGAAATAAAAAAGGTTAAATATTTATACATTGTTTTTCACTATTTACACATAAGAAAATTAAATTTGATAGTTTTTTATGTCATGCATCAACATGTTGGTTTAGAACTGAACATAAAAAGAAAAAGAAAGTAAGAATGAGAGAGATTAACAAAGGGAAGTCCCCTCTCCCTTTTTATAGTGAATGTGGGATGGAGGTTTTCATTATCACCTTTATAATAGAGCCTCTAGGAGCTAGAACCTTATCTCACAAGCCCATGAGTTTTTTTTTTTTTTTTTTGATAACAAGCCCATGAGCTATGTAATTGGGTCTGAAAACACCAATGGGATCCCTAACGTATAATACACCCGAGCAATAGCCCGTCACATATTTAGTTTTGATCTAAAGTACAATATCCGATAGCTGAATACGATATTAAGTGATCCAATTATAACCCAGTCCGGACAAGCAACTTTCGTCGATACGGTGATAGTCTATGAATAGTTTTATTTCTTCTAGTTTTCGGCCAGTTTTCGTTGTAAACCTTTGCTTGGACCTCCATCTCCATAACCCTGTCTTTGGTAGCTTGCTTCTTGGCATGGCCTTGATCTCTTGACACCTTATTTTCATAAATATAACTGAGCTGACGACATTGATGTGGCATTCTTCACGGAAAACGACCATGCACTGAACACTATCTTCTATTCGCCCTCAGGTCAAATATAGGGTCAATATGGGGGATCACGGGTCGATAATTTGGAATTGGCCTAGCTAGCTAGCCTGCACCTGGATAGAAGGGTATGCTTTCACCATTAGCATTTACGGAATTACGGTGGAAAAGGAAAACCGAGCTCATCTTTTCTCATCCAAACCTCAATTCGCCAACCGTGTACTCTTTGAATATTTCTTCCAGAGTCGAGTACTACACTACTATATTACACTACCACGTAGTCGCATCAGGTTGTAGTGACACATGGTCGCATACTTGTTCATGAGCATCAAACCGACCCGGTTGCCAACCTTTGTTCCTGTGGGCAGAAAACACATTTGAAATGGAAGAAGGGTTTTTGGTGGCACTAAATTTTGGGCGTTGGATAGATTATTGTTGTTCCTTTTCACATAAACCTTTTTTACTGTAGGATGTTAAATTTGTAGACCCTAGGAGATAGTTTGTATCTAAAACAACAATTTACCACCTGCTTGATTGAGTAGCAAACTTTTTAGCGTCCCTAGCAACTGTTCACACTCCCTCGATCACCAAAAATGTCATTCTAAAACCTATACTATGAAAACATATTTCATGATAAATATAATAACATGTAGTTAATATTATAAATATCATTTTTTCAATAAACTTAGTCAAATGTAAGATGGTTTGAAGCTAAAATGACATTCTTTTGGGGCAAATGAGAGCGAGCAATTGCCACTCGAAGATTGTCATAATGCATAAGCATTTTCATTTTCCAAATGTATCCACTTGAAAGGGCACCTCATGAACAAGTACCATCAACATTCAGTTTCAATTAAAAAAAGTACCATCGACATACTGATTAGGACAGGAAATTGTTTACAGGGGAGAAAACTATAAACAACTGAAGAGTTATCACAATCATAGTTTCCAGTAATTTCCATACATCACAAACAGCTTAACATTCAAGCACCTACAGTCCAACCAGTTAGTCTAGAGATAAAAAATTTCAGTATGAGTTCCCTGCAATTTCAGTTGACCAGAACATCCTAGAATCAAACGGCCTCCTACATAGTGAAAGACGGGGAAATTTATTGGTATACCTGTGTGCAACAACCGTGCTGCCATATTCTATACTTGGATACGGAAAATGCAATGAGATTCTTTCAGTGGATGTCAATGCTGGATCTGCTTTTAGCTTTTCTTCTTGGTTTTCATAATCTTCAAGCCGCTTCAACCACGCAAACCAAGATCACAGCCTGCCTCAGCTGCAATTTGAAACTGTTCTTTTCGCTAGCTTTATTGGATCCTGCTGCAGGGCCCTTTTCCGCATTTTCCCAGTTGATGGGCTCTTGCCTGTGTTGAATCTCGTAATCACTTCAGGTATTTCAGCACCTGAAACCAATTGCCATGTTAAGTGGAACGAATAATTAATTTGTAACAAGATGCTACATGCTTTAGAATGCCAAAAATAATTAATATTCCACAATCAATAATACGATAATGTGTAACAAAGTTACCCAGACAATATAGTTATCTTACAAACCTTTAAGAAGCAAGGATCCATATCGACAGCAGCACCAGCATGTCCCTGGTGATGGTCAGAGTTCAAATCTCAGAACACAAACCACAATCAAGTTATGTATACGAGAAACTGAACTATGAGCATGTAATTCATATCATACTATCAATTATTTAGTTTTGTTGCAAAAACTTGACACCTTTTCTGAAGCTCTATGAAAACACCATAATGCGGAAGCTATATCTCTCTTAACACAGTCCCCAGTTAGATATACAGCACCGAGAAGATATAAAGCGCCAGGGTGCAGCTGCAATCAAGGACTCAGGTCAAAATAAAATAGCCCTGACAAATGGCAAATCAGAAAGCAAAGGATCAGCATTCAGGTAAGCAGCATACTGCATACCTGATCAACTGCTTGCTCAATGTAATGGAAAGCCTGTTGATCTGACTGAACATAGTCATTCTACAAGAGCAACAGAGACAAACCATCAATTAAAATGAACACAAATTCCATGAATATCAAACGCCCATTGCCTAACAAAAACTAGGTGATTGCACCCAATGAGTGGAAGGGACAGGGGGAATGAACTGTGAAAACCTCAATTCTTAGTCGACATCCAAGTTCATACTGTGCATCTGGATCACCCATATTTGCAGCTTCAACCAACAAAGCAGCACCACTGCACACATGGAAAGGGAGCAGATTTTAATTCACATGGAATTCAATTGAGTCCACAAAATGTATCGTGAGATGGCAGGAACAAAAACAAATGTTCGAAAAAGAAGACAGCCATAGGCAAGGTCGAATTTACTTCGTATAGTATTTTGTAGCCTAATTGTCTGAGCAGATTTTAAGATGATCCAGCTTCAGCCCCTTCTCTTCCATTTTTTTATGTCGAGTTGCTAATCCCTATGCATCGGTCTCCCAATGTAATTCAATTGAATGCTGAGGTAGCAAATTTGAAGAAACTAAATGGTGCATAATACTATTCTTGTGTGCCCAACAGAGATATATTGTTCGCAGCAGTGACCTCCAACAGCCAAATCTCAACCACTTCGAATGGACTACACAATAGTGGATGATGATTACTGATTACTATTGAGGCTTCTCACAGCCCGTGGGTTACTAATGAGATTTCAACCACTAACTATTCCTCTAATGCTACCCTATAGCTTTTAACCATTGATCAAGATCCTTAGGCATAGTTGCATCACAGTACAAAACTCAGCAGTCAGCACTTCTATACTCTAAACTTTCAATTGCAGTGACACTTTTTGGATGGAAATAGGAGGAGCCAAATAGTTGTCTAGCATAAAACATGTGCTGCTCAGCATACTAGCTATAATGATAACAAAATCAGTATGTGACATTGTGAATGCATGGCTTCAACAAATTGTGTGGCCTTAAAATAGAATTTAACTAATTTAACTAGCTCTGATAGATATTAGGCACACATGAATCAGTTGCCAACTCTGCTAGCTAATTCACAATCCTAGAAATGATACGTGGTATCATATGGCAGGAAAAAACATATGATAAGCAACATGCCTGCTAATGTAGGATGCGTAATCACTATCAAGTTTTCTGAAACCATAACAGCGGTAATTGTTCTACCATTCACTCATCAATGGTTTAGGACTCGATCAACTTAAAATAAATATGTAGAAGACTTGTCAAAACAACAAAACCATTGATGAAACTATTTTCATGCATTTCCATGTTCCTGGAAGCAACAGAACAGAAGATAGCAGCAACATAGTTTATATTACCAAAAAAAAAAAAAAAAAAAAACTACATTAGAATTACAAGAGAAGTTACTCACACTGCCTTACAAGCTCCAGGAACATGATACTTGAAATGCATTTTGCCCAGCCAATACCTCGCATGTGTATTATCATTGTCAATCTCCAAAGCCAGCTCAAAGTTTTCCTTAGCGCCCTTTAGACATGAAAGTTTTGTAAAACGAGATATCAAGACCATTAGTTAAAAAAAAGGTGTCAATCAGGTGGCCATGAGAGGTACACTTAGAAGGTTAAAGCGTGTTAGAGAGCAAGGTCAGTGTAATCATCTGGAGGAATATCTCCATTCCACAACTCCAGATGATCAATTCATGGAATATCTAGATAACTTGTTACCCCAAGTTCTCTGCCAATGCTGGAGATATCACAAATTTCACCTACTAGGCTACAATAAGTAAACCCTTTTGAGTGGATTAGGTGCTCCCTCATCTTATTGTGGAGAAATGGGGACAGAAAGGAAGACAAACCCTAAGCCTTACCCTTAGAAGCGGGATGAGGCGCTTGTCGTTGCGGTCGGCGTAGTCGATGACGCGGTCGACCTCCTGGAGCGCACTCCATCCCTTGGCCACCAGCTCCATCGCCTTCTTGTTCCTGTCGTGCATCCACCTCTGCAACCAGACAACAAAATAAGAAATAAACCGCATCAGCATTTCTGCAAACTCACCAGCAGCATATATAATAAAGCATGGCTATCATCAGATGAGATCTACCCCAGCCCAGTCGACGCGCCCTAACCTGTGGGTTCAGTGCAGCGGCGAGCTGGCTGGAGCGCATGGAAGAAGACGAACACGAAGACGAGGCGGCGGCGTATAGCCGCCGAGCTGACGCGGCGAGCATGACGGCGTGTTGGTGGAGGAGAGTTCCACGGAGGCCTGGCCGCGAGCTACAGCTGGTACTCTGGCGGCGACGCCACCCCGCACTCCCGTCGTCTTCGTCTTCGTCTTCTTCCAGCGGCTGCGGCTGCGGCTGAGGGGGAAGCAGTGGCCGCCGCTCAGGCCGTCGACAGCCCGAGTCGCTGACCGGTGGACCCCGCTCGAGGCTTCGAAGCCTCAATGCTTGCCAGATTCATGGGCCGGGCTGAGCTTACTCGAACTCGAGGCCCCAAATTGTACCGTGACACTGGACCGGGTTACACGGGATACGGGCCTTGGGCGCCTTCCTATTTTTCCTCTTTTTTTATTGAAAAAATCCATTTTATCTAACTATTGTCATTGTGTTGTGAGTATCAAGGCAGATGTGTGTCATTCTCAAAAAAAAAAATCTAACTATTGTCATTGTGCGATTTTTTCTCCTTAAAATAAAAAAAATGAACACCTTACATCTCAAATATAAAAAAATAAAATATATCTCTACGTGTTAGAAGTGTTTTAAGGCGTTTTCATCTTTTAGGTTAAAAATATCATAAAGGCCCAATATCGTTTTAAAATTACGAAAATGATTGTAAATTTACAAAAATTATAGAGCTATATTGGGACATGATAAACCTAATAAAATATTTTTATCACATGTAAAGTATGAATAGAAATTTCAAAAATTATAATTAACACCGGGGAAAATGGAAAAATGATATCTAGAAAATCTAAAAAAAAATCCTAAAGATTCTATTGATGTTTAAGTGCATTTTAAAAATTTCTGTAACAAAAATATGTCATAGAGTTAACAAGAATATGACATACATTTAATGTTGAATGCACTCATGCTTGTTGCATCTTATATTTTTGTTGTGAAAAGTTTTTAAATCATGTTTATACATTAATTAAAATGAACATTTATCGTAGGACACCCAAAGCGGAGCTTTTGGCTAGCGGACATCGTCTTTCTCCATATTTACGGAACACACCGCCGTTTGATGTAATTTGATCCGTAGACACCGAGAGAGCCAAACTCACCAACAAAACAACCGTCATTTATAAACCGTAAGGCCAATGACTATGAAATTTTAACAACGACAAGATATGATAATTATCTACAAATCATCTAATACTCACTTCCATAGAAAACCAAATTAAAGACATGATATGACATCAAGAATAATTAAGTCCGCCATATCATGTCCTTAATTATTTTTTGTGGAAGTGAGTATTAGAACATTTGTAGATAACTATCATATCTTGTTGCTATTAAAATTTCATATCCATTGGCTTTACGGTTTACAAATGACAGATTGTTTAGGTGGTGAGTTTCTCTCCCCTGTGTCTACGGACTAAATTACATCAAACGACAATGTGTTTCGGCAAATATAGAGAAAGGTGATATCCGCTAGCCAAAGAACGTCACTTTGGGTGTCCTACGCAGACAAATATCCCTAATTAAAATGATTTAGATTTTCTATATGTTTTATTTTTTTATAACAAAATATATTTTTGGAAGATTTTTAAAAATAACTTCAAGAGCTTAAAAAAACTTGTATCTGAGTTTGTTGTGTTCTAATCTAGATCTAAGTTTTTTTCTCCAATATTTTTTTAGTATATTCACTTGAACTAATGGGCCTGACTTTATCAACCATGGTACTTTGTTTTTCTCTCACAAATTATTCAATTGAACTAATCAGCCCGACTGATTTTTTTTTTTGAGAATGACACAGTACAACGCAGACGCTCACAACACGCACGCACACTCACCCCTATGAACACACGTCACGCAAACCCTACCCCTATGAGCACCTCCGAAGGACCGAAAGCACCGGCAGATCCGAGATTCTCGAAGTCACCATTGGCGCCTCGTCGTCGACGGGAACGCCGCTACCACTTAATGCATAACGCCGAAAATCCTAGGAAAATCCGGGAAAGGTGCGAGCAGTGATTTGAACCCCGGTGGGTAGCGCCCCACTGGACCGTCCCTACCATTGGACTACAAGCCAATTCGCATCAGCCCGACTGAATGGTACATCATTTTCTAGCCCAGCCACATAAACCACTAGCCAAACAACCTTATAAATTAATGATTTTTAGGAGATATCTTTGAACCAGTTTTGGGGATTGTTGGTGCAATTTGCTTTTTTTACATATCATAATTATATGCTGACAGAAAGTATATTTATGTTATCTTATATGGATACGGATTTTATGTTGTCGCAATCTTCTTCAATATCAGAGTGGTTAGCTACTTGTTATCTTCTGTTTGAAAATTTGTGTTTTGTGGTTATCCATGGTCCTTGCGATAACACATGTCCAACCTCTCACACTTCCCTCTCTCTCTGTTTTATGTAATTGTACTTTTGTTACTTGTTTTAATAAAGCCTGTTCTGTAGGGGCTTCGGCCCCTCCAGTTTCTTTTTTTTTTAAAAAAAGAAAAAAAAGTCCAACCGCTCCACTCTCTACATGATACGGACTGCATCGCTAACGTCAAGGAAAGGTATTTTGAATATTGTTCTTATCAGAAGAAAAATGCAAGATGATCCTCTTCTCAGGTGTGACGGCATGAGCATGACACCAGAAGATCCATGGCTGCACCTAATTCGGACGTTGACCTGGGACAACTTGTCAGGTTTTAAGGGGCAATTACCCGGTCAAGCTCAATCAAGTCTTCTCTTGAAGATACAGCGACTGAAGTGAAGAAGAGAAATGGAAAAAAGGAATGTGATCATATCAATCTGTATATTGTATATCATCATATAAACTGTAGTATGTGCACAATGATCACATCCTTCAAATGCCTGTAACTCTCGCTTTTTTTTAGTAATCTTGCGCAAACATTGAGAATTCTCACTTTTTCTAGTAAATTCTAAGCATAACTCATCAGGCATCAAGTCAGCTAGGCCTGAAGAACTTGGCAATGGAGGATGTTGTTCTTGGCGCGGCTGCGGCCAGCGAGGTTGGACAACAGGCCCGTGACGATGCACTTAGTATGCGCTTTGCCGGCGAGGGTCTGCCAGCGCTGGTTTCCTGCCCCGGCCGCCGCGACATCGACGGCCGAGACGCTCATGTCGTTGCGGACGACGCAGAGCCTTCCGTGGAGGGCGACAATGGCGGCCGCCTCCGCCGCCTGGGAGCTCCCTCGGTGCTGCTTGCTGTCGTCGGCGCAGGTGGTCCACGCGTCGGCGGCCTCGTCGTAGGCCCTCAGCCGGCATCCGTCCTTGCAGTCGGCAGCGTAGAGCCGGCCGTCGACGCACGCGCTGGGGCTCCGCCAGCCTGTGACCATGCCGTCGAGGACGACGGACCACGCGTCGGCCTCCGGCGAGTATGCCTGGCTCAGCACCTGCTGCTGCGCGCCGATGCCCTTCACGTACCACCGCCCGCCGTGCACGGCGCTGACGAACGGCGACATCGGCGCGGCCATCTCGGCCACGAACGACCACCGGTTCTTGGCCGGGTCGAACACCTCGGCGGACCTGAGCCCGCCCCCGCCCCCGCCGCTCTCGCCGCCCGCGACGTACAGGCGGTTGCCCATGACGCACACCTCGAAGCACTGCCGACGGCGCAGCATGTCCGGCGCACGGTGCCACCGGTTGCTCCGGGCGCTGTAGAACACCACCCGGCGCATGGCGCCGCCCAGGCTGCGCGGGTCCCTGCCGCCGAGCAGGTACAGGTGGCAGCCGCCGAGCACGGCGCAGCCGAACCCATCGGCCTCCGCGTACTCGCGCGGCACGGGCGGCAGCGCGCGCCACGCGCCGCGGGACGCGTCCAGCACGTCCCACGACACGCGACCGTGCCCGTCGCGCTTCACGGCGTACAGCCACTGCTCCGCGAGCCCGAGCCGTCGGCGGAGGCTGTAGAAGTAGTTGCCGGCGAGCAAGCGGCACCACCTCCGGCACACCAGCCTGAGCTTCCAGTGGTCAGCTCTGGGCACCCGGATGAGACAGGCAATGGCGAGGTCATCCGGAAGGCCCGGGAGCAGCGGGCACGGCCCTCCGCGGCTGCTCCGGTCATCGGCGCCCGAGCTCGGCCGCGGCTTCAGCGGGTGGATGGACGCCCTGAGGCTCGGTTGCACGCACGCCTTGGGCACCAGGAATCGCCTCGCCGCCGCCGCGGCGCATGATCTGTCCACCCGGCAAAAGCATGCAGAGCTGTCAACCTGCGGCGAACCATCAACCATCACAAGAATGAAACAGAAAGTGTTAGGCAGCTCAACAAATTTTAGTAGTATGACACAAGAGAAGAAGTAGGCCAGCGAAATCATGAATGAAAAGAAGATTATGTATGAGCTAGAAGCATCATAATTGGTGTTGTTGGGAATTAAATCGAAGAGTGTGTTTATTTTCTTTTCCCACACACGTGATTCGCTGATGAAACTTTAGAGTGATCAGACAAGAGCATGGGACAGACGACACTGACTGAATGGTGTCATGAAACAGCAACTACTTACTACAGAGAAGTAGTTGAACAACTACCTTCTAGGGGACCATATATACCAGGCAAGTTTGATAGTTTGATGGCATCGATCGCCATGCAAGTATCACCATCAAGGATGATTTAAAGGCATTTTGGGTGCTAAACACACCCTTTTTTTCCTCGTGTGTTTCTTCTGAATTAGATTAGAATTATTATTATATGACCCAACCAACGAAAACACATTCAAAGTGATCAATCGATGGGAAAACACGGTGTGTTCAAGCTCAACAGATGGTCTGTCTGACTAAGAACGGCAGACTTAACAGGCCAGAACCCAGAAGCATCGTCAGAAACTTGTAACGATGGCATGTATGCAAATAAAATAAACAAGGGATATGTATGTATAATCCAGGAGATGAAGAGGAGCAGCAGAGGAGAGATGGAAAAGAGAGACTCACCAAGGGAGCTGCTCGGTTCCTTCTGTCATCCATGGCTAGCTGTTCCTGAAGCAACAACGAATCGAGAAGCTGTACGTCTGCAACTGGAGCTGCAAGAACCAACCGATCACGAACCGGACATCACACACACCATTGCTACCCTCATCCCTCTCGGTTGGAAGAAGGTGGGGGAATGGCAGCCTCGATGAACCGGAGTCTGCCAACCAACCAGAAACTCCTTCCAGCACCCTGCTGCTGCCTTTCTGTTTCTGCAATCGCGAGGAGGAAGACGAGAGCGAACTGGTGACACCAAATGGAGCCGAGGCCGCCCACCCCTCGCATTAAAAGCCTGGCGTGTGTAACCCGGTCCGCATGCAGCTGCGGCACGGCCCACAGAGCGAGCACTAGCCCACGGGCCCCATTCCGTTGCTGTCGTCATTTCGTCTCCTTCTCAGTCAACCGCTCCTGTTCGTCTCGTCTGCAACTGCATACCTGATCACTGATTGCCCATGCCTCAAGATTATCTAAGGTCATTTCGGTGCTTGGCAGCTGATCTGACCCAGTGTGTCCCAATCTCCTTCTGATGCTGAAAGATGAACATTTTGCAGTGCAAGTGTGTAACAACTGCTGTCTGTTTCTTTGTTTTGCCTGTCGCTGCTCCTGCTCTGAATACATCAGCAGGCAATTAACATTGCTTTATTTGTTTAGCACAAACTCGACGTCACGACCGATTCATCATGCTTAACAGCTTTTACAGTTGATGTTTTTGTGACAGCAAAGCGAGAACAGAAGGTCGACGTCGACCTCGGCAGGCCACTACGCGTAACAGAACCTCTAAAAGCAGATCGACAAGGGGCAACGGCAAGCGACAGCGTCAATATAACCAGGCCGGATGAGGCGAGTGCAGAGACGAACGAATACGTGCGACTAAACTAAGCTTGAGTTCCTTGGAATCAAAACAAGGGGAAACAGGTGAGGTGTGATCGCTGGCCTCACATCGCCGGGAGTTGATAGGTCAATTTGCAGGAGCAATCATAGGATTCATTCATTCATTAGGCCATCAGGGCTGCACGGCCAGCATATGATCGATGGCAATGTGCACCATCTTTTTTTTTTTTTTTTTCATTTCCTTGATAAAACAAGGGTAAATATGCCTTTCAAGTTTCGACTAGGGATGTCGATAGTAATAGTATGGAGCTATTGACATTTGGTGAGAACTTGAACCCATCTAGACATATGTTTCACTACAAAGTACTTATCCAACGGAAGTTTGTAGGCAAAGGTGACCATAATTCTCTTAGGATAGCAAAATGTAGATAATAGATGTTTTTTTTTAATAACAATAGATGTTATTTTTGATATTGGGCAAATTTCCCAACTAGCTAGAGAAGAAAAGATAAAACGTAATTAAGTCTTAAAACTTATTAAGTCTAGAATTTTAAGTTAGAAAAGTACATAGGCTTGGGTCTTTAGCCTAGAGATTGTTAGCTAGGTCACCGGTCGGTCGACGCTCTAGACCCTCACTTTGTGTAGTACGTGTTTGACACAACTTATTATACGAGTGGTCACATACAACTTCACATATAACATTATCATAAGCCCCACGTCTTAAGGCGGTGGGCTCCACCAAAGAACAAAACCAAGACATGATGCCTTACTTATCGAAAACACTAGCATATATAGCAAAGTGACCCCACCTAGACAGGGTTTCACTACAAAAGTACCTATAGTTTATAGGCAAAGGAGCCCATAATTTTGTTAGGATAGCAAAATGTTGTCCAACCAAAAAAAATATAATGTAAAAACTAATTAACTCTAGAATTTTAAGTTAGAAAAAAAATTGTCTTGGATTTTTTTGGCCTAGAGATTGTTAGGTAGGCCACCCGGTCGATGTGTAGTACGTGTAATGACACAACTTATTATATAGGAGTGGTCACATACAACTCCCAAGATATAACATTATCCTAAGCCCCACGTCTTAAGACAGTGGACGCTCCAACAAAATCTTGAACCAAGACATAAGGCCTTAAGCGAAAAGAGATTATCATAGCAAAGTGTGTCCCCACCTTATATGTTACGCTCTTCACTATCATTTTCATAGTGACAGTAAAGAGTTTCAGCTGCTAAAAATATGATGTTTCATTTTTTTTTTAGAAAAAAAAACTTTTTCCACAGAGTTGCTAATTCATCTATTTATCGATCGATCCCTTTCGTGCACTAGGGTTTGGACAGCACGGGGAGGTAGGGACTAGGGAGGCACACAGTGACCAACGATTATGTCACAACGGGCTTACTCGGCGTTCTGGAGTGAACACCAAAGCTATTGTCATTCAATTAATGAAGGTGCACGTGCCTTGATGTCAAGGCAAAATGACGTTTACAGTTTAACGTGGGCGGACCGGCAATTCGTCTTGATGAAAAGTACAGCAGTCAGCAGTGCAACGTCGTCACTCGTCACTGATTCGATACTTAGTATGCTTACCGTGCTCATGTGTGTTTAATTTCAAGAAAACTTCAAGAAAACTATACGTGCGGTTGGGGCCAATATATATGCGTTAGTGCGAGTGCTGAGATCTGGTGAAATATAGCAATCACCTTGTTTATCACGTCAGTGTGGTGCCTCAGCGTGGAGGAGAAACTGAAAGAGAAACATTGACGTGAAAAGCCATGCGGCTGGGCCGGCCATGGAAGACTTGGTTTGATTTGTATCTTTTCTGTGGAAAAAAGTACTTGCTGCTAAAACACGTAGGGTTACTGAACTTGAGAAAACCAACCGGGCAAATAACATGGTTGGCTTTTTGTCAGACTGCATAAAAATCACAATCAATTTTGCAGTCTTTACCATGCAAGGAAAATCACATTACATTGTTATGAGTTTCTCCCCATTTCGTCAGCAACCGAAGAAATGGTTGGTTAGATGGTTAGAGGCATTTATATGGGTGGAGCAGGGTTCAGATTTTTTTTTATTTGCGCGAGAAAGATCTTCTTTCTTTAAGTTTTGCGCACCAGTTCAAGTTCTTGAATTGATATTGAACTCCTAATCACAATCTCATTGACAAACAACATTCTGTTTCATCAAAAAAAAAAAAAAAAATCTGAAAAAGTAACTAACAGAAGACAATGATGGTATGTAAAGCATGTTGAATGTCCGAAAATGATATGATATATGTCAAATGCACTCCATAAGTTCCTTTTTCCCTGGACCGTGCACACAGTGACTACACGTATTCACAATCTCATCCACAAACATCATTCTAAGGAAACTAGCAGAAAATGATGGTATTCAAAGCATGTTTATGTCCCAAAATGATATGATATATGTTAAATGCATTCCATAAGCTCATTTCTTTCCTGAACCATCTGCACTTTGTATTTAATATACTGTCCGGACAAATCCTTCACCCCTAGTTTTTGGGGTTCTCTCCTTTGGCCACAAAGCAAACTGACCAAATCCACTCCACATAAACATATGTTTAGCATAATGCATTACTATTTTCCTGTCATTCTGAACTATTGGCCCTCTCCGCTTGCAGTGCTTCCTGGAACTCTTCTGCTTACAGTGGTGTTCTTCAGTATCTGCAAAAAGGTGAAAACTCCAATCAAATATGTTTGTTTTATTCCTAAATCACACTAATAGAGCACTACTGGCAGTGCCCAACATTTTGTCACAAAACAATAACCTTGCAACCCGGTATAATTCCAAATTCTATGGTAACCTAGAATATCAGACATTTCTTTTTGGTGCACCGACAGCTACTACTAAAGCATCAAAAGAATGAATGCTGCGATATCAGACATTTGGTTTCAGTTCTGATGGTACAACAGTATATATGTAGAATAAAGACATCATTATTGTGTCCATGAACGATGAAGCATAGCAAGCAGAAGTACTCAACAAATTTGACAAGATGATAACTAATTAAACAGTACAGAAATTTGTATGTGCCAAAACACAGCCAAACCGATGGAAAATGTACCTGTCGAAGCATCTGGTTCTCGTTCTGGAGGGTGGAGAGCCTCTCTTCCATCTCTGAGTTCTTCTTTTCCAGCTCCTTCACCTTCACCTCCAGATCAGTCAGATAAGCCTTCTTCCTCTCTCTTGCCTGTTGAGCTGACACCCGGTTCCTCAGTAATCTTCAAAAGTCATGAGCATAGCAAATCAAGACTACTTCCAAACCCAAGACTGGATTATCCACAGTACACATATATTGCAATTTAATGCAGTAAATTGGAATAAAAATGAGAAGGTTGAGACATTCTTAGATGGTAAAATAGAGAACAATTCAGATCAGGACAAATTTGACTTTCCCCAGAACTCATTTTAATGTAACACCAATTCAGCTCAGAGTTAAATTGCACACAAACAAAATGTTTTCCGTAACTTGAGATCATATAAAGTAATTCCCATCCCTGATCGATTTAAATTAAATGCTACACCTGCATTTGCATACCAGCTAAACTCGTAAGGATATAATGTTTATACGCTCTAATGGCACTAGCATTTTCTTAATTAGGTAAACATTAGCATTAATGTGCTAACAATTAATACGACTGTGTTGTATTGTACTTGTGGAAAATATCATACAAATGCTGAAACGCCACTAGTGTCCAAAGGTATCACCGTATCACTGGTGCCAAACGAACACCACCACTCCAGTGAACACTCCTTCCCCTTCCCCGAGCGCCCGCTCGCAGGCGACTCGGGGCGCCCCACCTCCGCGCCGCCGGGAGCCCCTCCCCTGCTCTCCCCGGCCGCCGTCGTTGCCCTTGCTCGCGGCGGCGGCGGCCCCGGCGGCGACCCCCATAAGGTCGGATCCCGCCGCGTCCTCCACCTGCATCCCACCTCCCGCGCGCTCCTCTGATCCCCCTCCACCGACTCCTCTCCGGCGAGCAAGGCGGCCAGGGAGGCGCCGGCCGGCCGGATCCGGCCCCGGTGGCCTGGATCTTGACCCGGCGCAGCTCCCCACCCTCCCCACCCTCCCTTTCCCGTCGCCGGCGCCCCTTGGCAGGCGGCCACGGCGGGCAACGCCCCGACGTCCGGGTTGGCGCGTGGCCGCGCGGATTCGACCTCTGTGGCTCGGTCCGGCGATGGCCGGCCTCCCCCACACCCGCATGGTGGCTTGCTGGCGATTGGGTGCCCGGGCTCGGCGGCGACCGGCTGGATCGGGCCCTCGGGCCCTGGATCTGGCGAGCGCCGGCCCGGCCTCCTCTCCCGCACCCCTGCGCGGCGACGTCGACTTGGGCCTGGCTGTGCTTGCGACGGCGGCGGCGCTGTCCTTCATCGTGCTGAAGGGCTTGGGCGCAGTTGGCGGGGCTTCTGCGATTTGGGGTGAGTGGCAGTTTGGGCGGCGTGGCCAGTTGCTCTCGTCGTCTTGCACCGCGGTGGTGTGGACGGCGGACCTGGCGGTGCGTCAGCGACGCCATGGTGGCGTGGTTGGCGACGTTTCGTTCGTCCCTTGGTGACTTCGTGCATGGAGCTCCGGGCGAAAGCCCAGCCTGACACGGTCGGGCGGACGACGGTGACGTCTTTTGGCGTCTCACCCTTCTTGAAGGCGTCGTCTTCGAGTTTCATGTCCTCGTCATCGGCGCCGGTGTGAAGTTTCTCTATGGCGCGCTGCCCCCCCTCCAACGTGGTCTCACTGGTCGCCTCGCTCTCTTGCTGCGCCTTTATGTGCTTCACGTTCCGACTCCTGTAGGTTTGTCTAGCTAGTGGATGTTCAACCATCGTCGCGGTCGTTCCGGCAGATGCTTTGCTGCCGAGGTGCTCTTCTAAGTTCCGGTGGATGCTTTGCCACCAAGTTCGTGTCGTCGGCCTCCTCTCGGGCGGCTTCTGAGCTGCCGGGAGTGTTGGATATTGGTTTGTTGGCGGATGCTTTGCCGCCCCTTGTTCGTTGACGGATGCTTTGCCGTCGGGATTTCTAGCGGATGCTTTGCTGCTATTCTTTGTTTTGTCTTTGGCTCCATCCACTACCTGGCTACACAGGTGTTGCGTCATCTTTTATTTTAGGCCCCAGCTTGCGAGGTGTTAGGCGGAGGGTCCCTCGCCCCTCGTTTTTCTTGCTTTGTGTTTTAGGGTTGCGTTGGTAATCTTTGGATTACTTTGCAAACTCTGTTGTATCAACTATGTGTAGGCCTATTGACCATTCCCTCCCGCTTAATGAAAACGGGCTATATCCCGATCTCAAAAAAAAAAAAAAACACCACCACTCCAATGTCGCCATCCCAAGAGGTGCGGGACCAACACAAATGCTATAAGCATATAAAGGAACCATAAGATATGTCCTAAACTGTTATATGCTTCTCTTCTCCTACTCCACTTGCATTGCATATGTATCCCACCAAACTACATATTTAGATGAGCAAATAACAAATCACGCTACATGAACAGAACACACAGAGACATATATATAGCCTACTGCATTGATTTAATTTATTTCAGAAGGGCTTCTTCAATGCTATTAATTTGTTTAGACCACCACCTTTTTCCGGCCCGAAGAAAGACACAAGCACAATTCCAACAATTACAAATTAACTGGGCATCACTGTCTGTCTAACGATCTTAGTACTTTTTTTTTAGCAACTAACAATCCCAACAATTACATCACTCCTGTTTCTGTAAAGATACCAGTCTTCCAACCACCTATCTCCACAGGGACTCGTTTCTTATCACCCCAATAGAAGGGACCTAATATAATTCTGATGTGGATACAATATGGTCCACCACTAACACTAAATCCAAACATGCCTGGCTCATGAAAGAGATTTTATTTTTGTCAACAAATGAGCTAGTACATGGCGCGGCCACTCATCGTCATATACTCATATCCCTTCATCCAAACAAACCGAATTCCGTACTACCAAACTTTCTTGTGTTCTTTCCATTAAAAAAAAAAAAATCCCTGTGTTCTCTTTTCACCCAAAAAAAAAAACTTTTTTGTGTTCACGAACTAGTGTGGAGCAGTATTATTACTATATACCAACAAATGAGCTATACTTCTAATTACACTGTTCCACACAGGTCGCCGCTGGTGATATCTCACACGAACCTTTTGAGGCGCTTGTGCTCCTTGTCGGCGGGGCTGCGGACGCGGCGGCGCGCGCTGGCCTGCGCCGTGGACGACTGGGCCAGGGCGCGGTCTCCACCAGCGGCGCCCGGACCAGCCTCCCTGCCCGACGTGGAAGCTCCCGGCAGCTCCAGGCCGAGCTCCGGCACTCTCCTTATCTCGTCGTCGCTCTCCATCCCTGCAACGTACTCAATCACACACCACACACACACATGGCTCAGTGTTCAGCAAACGAGTCATGCCAAGGTCTTGGGAGCGAGCGAGAGCTAGCTCCAGTCGACTTGCTTGACGACATGGCTCGCAGTTGCACGAAAAGGGAACAAGAATCTCTCAGAAGCGTTGGAACAACTGAGAGTGGTGATAAAGATCCAAGAACATGAGAGCGGTGGTGGCGGTATAAAGAGGTCGCTTGCCTTCCTTGACCTCCATGTCCATGTGGTGCGCCGAGCTCGACGACCTCTCGCTGCTGGAAGGCCGCGAGCTCGCCGCCTGCTCCTGCATTCTAGCTCGCTCTCCGCCTCCGCCGCCAGCCCAGCAGAGTTGCCCGGCCGCGCGCACCCAGCTTCTCCTTCCCTATCTCCTCTCCTCTGCGATCTTTCCTGTCTGTCCTTCCTCGTCGCTTGCTTGTATGGACCAAGACTACCTTTTGACGCCACACAACTTTCCACGACTCAGCTCCTCAACATCTCCAATAATTCCATATAAACCCTCACATTTCACATCCAGGTCCACGTGCAGTGAACCACACGAACCGTAGGGGGCCTATTGTTGATGGTTTCGAGAAGGAAGGGTCTTTTCTGCGAAATCTGCTCCAGCGACCGCATTAATTGCCAGACAGGTCACTGGAGAGGTTTGGGGTTTTAGCGGCCGCGACACAGCCGTCCAGCCTTCACGAATCGCACGGCGGGGACACCGCCCGCGTGGCCGCCGCCGAGGCCACGCGTTCGCCGGCGCCATCTCAAGGCGCGCAGCCGCGCTACGTGGCCGTGCCACGACCCTTCGCGCTCCCCGCCAGGGCCCCCGACGCGCGGGCCACCTCGCCGTCCCAGGGCCCGCGCGTCGGTGGGTGCGCGGCGCCGGGCGCCCGAGCGCTTTCGCGTGACGGCGTGCGCTGGTGTGAGACTGTGAGGCGCCGAGCGCGCGCGCTGGCCCGTCGTCGGCCACGCGAAAAAATCACAGGGACCGGCGGGCGCGTCAGGTGGACGGCAATGCGGACGGCGCGTGCGTGCCGTGTGTGCTTCCCTGTTGCGGCGGCGCACTTTGCCGGCCGGCGAGTCATCACGTGCGTCGGCGTCGTGGAGAGTTCCGCAGATGCTCGACCGACCGGTTCACACCGTGCAGAGGTTTTGGCTCTGCGACAGAATTAGCAGCAGCAACTAGCGCTGGGACTGGGTGGGATGTGCACCTGTCATCAGCAAGAATCTTGCTGCAAGATTCACAGTAGTACCCGCTAGCGTGCGTGAAGACGAGTTGTCGCACAGGCCGGGAGTCGAAAAGCTAGAACGGTGGTGAATGAGACTAATCGGCTGTCGCTATAACTATTTAGCGTCAAATTGCCTGTCGCTATAACTGCTTTTACTGTAGGAACTTCCATCCCTGATGTTGGTGTTGTGGTGTAGTGATGCAAGCACGCCTGTTGGACCGCGAACGCTAAGGGCACGCCTTTGGAACGCAGGAATACAAAAACGAGAGGAAAGGAAAAAAAAAACGAGGAATGGGGTAGAGTGAAAAGTGAAAAACTACGAGGATTCCAAAACGCGAGGGAATAAATCTTTGGGGTGTTTGGATCGCAGAATTCATAATAGAGAATCACAAAGCACACAAAGGATAAACGATCATTATGAGTGGTTAATAATAGACAGTTAGTTGCATAATTTGCATGTGGGGCCAATGATCCATAGACTGGACCTATTCATGCAAATGCAATGCGCACATACTCCCTCCGTCCCTTATTAGATGTCGTTTTGGGGTGCGTCGGCCAAACTTTCTCAACTTTTGACTAGATTTGTAAAAAATACGTGCAACATTTATATCTTGAGATAAATTTATTAAAAAACTAGACTTAAAGAGATTTTCAATGATACTAATTACTTAACATAAATATTTATATATTTTAATATATAATAATTGCGGATTTAAAACATTGACACCGGGGGGCGAGAATGACATCTATTTAGGGACGGAGGGGAGTATGTTTTATTCTCGTCCACTGGTTCTCTCCCATGTGCCTCTCTCTCCGGCATCTTGCTCTTGTCAGGCGGCTGAGCGGCGGCAGAGCCCGCAGTCTGCATGAGTCTGCATGGTGATTAGCAGTTAGTTTTTCTCTTCTCGTGTGCTTTTTCTCGGGCAAGCGCGAAGGAAAAGAAACCAGAGCCGTGAGTGGATTTTTTTTTTCCTGTGAAATCGTATTGTTGCTACAGTCTTCCAGAGGAAAGGTTCTGCTCGTTTCCTTCGTTCCAAACGCTCTCCTCATCTTCCTTTCCTCCGTTTTCTTTTCCTTCATTTTTCCTATGAAAAACTTTGTTCCAAACAGGCCCCTAAATTTGCACACCTGTTGGACCGCGAACACTAAATTTGCACGCTTGTTGGACCGCGAACGCTAAATTTGGGCACATCGACTATCCCGACTCATGTTTCTATTTTCTTCCTCTATACATCCTGGTCATCAAGATTCTCTCCTTTACAGCACTCTCTCCTGCACTCATCACTCCTTTATATCTCTACTCTATACTAACTATCATAAGTGGGCCCACTTATAATTTTATCTAAATATATCTATATAAGATCTAGTTTTGAAGGTTTTATTGAAACGAATTCAATGGTGTAATCGGAATTTAGTTTGGTTTTTTAGTTTGTGAGTTATAGCAATTTTTAGGTAGCTAAAACTGTGGGGCCCACCATTTATTCTTTCTGGCATGCATGGTGGAGTTCCGGTACAGACGCTGGATGCCGCCATTCTTCCAGTGCGCGCGCGCTTCCCGGGTGGGATACCGAGCCCCGGTGCAGCTGATTTTGACGCTAAATGACAGACGTGGCGATGTGGTGGCTTGTACCGGAGTAGTTTACCGTCACCAGTGCGGACAGTCTCACGGTTAGATACTGCAGCGTGCCGGTGAGACTCCGTTATGTCTTGGCGTCTTCTTCATGCCCCATTAGGGAAAAAAAAACAGCGTCTATACTCTTTTTTGATATGATAAATAAAATCCTATATATACATGCCACCTAACGGTAAGTGTTTATTTCCACCGAGACAACCCAACGAAACAGCACAGCACGTTGCTAACATAATCCCGCGCCTTAATTGGATGCCGTTGAATCTTCCAACATCTAACATTGTTGGATAAAGCTAGTTGCGCATACTCCAAATTAAGCGCTCACGCTTGATGCCATGGTCCCTGCTATAAGCCGACCAGACTTCCGCGCCATGTGAAAGTTATTAGGTGCTGGTAAGAGAGCGGGAGTGGGTGAGACTGAGAGAACGCCGAATGGTCTGGGTAAGTATGTCGCTGAAAGCGTGCCGGATGAGACACCACGAATCTTGAACTTCCAAGCAAATCAACGATAGAGTGACAAGTCGGTTATCTTAAAGCATGGTTCATCAAAAATCTAAAGTATGCTATGCATGACAGGATGAAGATCAACGTTCCGTACGTCCCTCGATCAGGGCCTGGTTGAACACATTATTCATCGCTAGGTGCAAATCGGTGATAATTAGGTGTACCTCTAAACCTCTTTAGTTCAAACATTTATACTACTTATTTAATTTTTTTTAAAATGTAGACAAATACTGAACTAAAGAGGGACCCCTATTCATCACACACGTAGTACAAATTTATTCAGAATCAGAAAGAGAGAATTTTATGGGCCTCAAATCGTACGTACGCAGAAGCCACTTGGTCACGATCACCACTCGATCGGCCACTCGAGGATTCGATGACCGTGAAGGAAAAAAAAACATGGCGATCTTCCTACCGCTTCTTGGCCCGCCGCGGCATCGCCGACGAGCCACCGCCACCGCCGCCGGCGGCGTCCCGGAAGATGGCGCAGGGCGCGCAGCAGCCGGCGGGCACCCTCGGCGACGGCGGCTCGGCGTTCGGGGCCACGTCCCTCGTCCGGAACGCTTTCCTGCTGCCTGTGCCGTTCACCAGCGGCTCCTCCTGCTTCTTGTTGTGGCCCTTGTGATTCGGCCGGTTGGCCGGCACCAGCAGCTTCCTCTTCTTTTCGTCGCGATCCGCCTCGCCGCCGCCAAGGTGCAGCATGGCGGCGACGCTGCCGACGCTCCTCGAGTGCCGCAGCTCCGGCTGCTGCTCCTGCTGGCGGCGTCCGGCGGCGCCTTCCTCGGTGAGGAAGCGCTCGTCCCAGACCAACCCCGACGAGCCCGACCTCCTGAAGGTCTGCGCCGACCTCTGCAGCCCGGCCATCATCGATCCAACTCGGCCCAACGAACAAGTGAACGACAAGGCAATATATAGCGCAGAAAGTGGCCGTAGATTTTAGAGAAAGTTGGCAGAGTGGCAGACATTGCAGCAGTCAAATGATGGTGTCCATGGAAAGCAAAGATCCAGGGCAAGTGCTGGGGACCTGGAAACCACCAACCGGCCGACGAACGATTTTTTTAATTAAAAAAGTAATGTGCTTGAAATATAGCAATTGTTCAGGCAATACATTCCACCGTCGGATTTGATAAACATTTTTCAAATCGCACACAGATCTTGGAGAAAGATCAAGGAACCACATGTCGCCTGCATAAAGAAGAACTTCAGGCGCCTGATACTTAAGAAAGGTAAAAAAAACAGAGTTGGTAGGAAGGGGTTTTTTGGGCTAGCGTACCATGTTCCGCAGATCAAAACGCGCACAAAGTTCAGTCCTGCATCTTGTTTGGATGTCACTCGGTTTCATTTATGACCTCTGATTTCTTCAGTTGTCGGAGCTAAAATCCACATCTGACAAAGACCAACGCCAGATGCCAACAACAACAACAAGGTCATGAAGATTTATACCAGTGTAAATGAAACATCAGCAATATCCAGAGACCTATTTACATCAATGAGCGACTATCTGAGCTGCTGAAATGCGCAGCAAAATGCTTATTTCTTTTTCCTACTGCTACTGGCACCTCTAGAGCCTTCAGCGATGGAGGCCTCCACAGAAGCCACTAGGCTGGCCTCCAGCTTATGACCCCTCGCTGCTGACCGCACCTTCCTCAGAATATGCTGCTTCATCACGGCTCTCTCAGCAGTCTGGAGTTTCTTGCACATGTTCAGTCCTTGGATATACCTTGAAACTGCGCCGCTGAATTGATCGCCAGCTTTCTCAAGGGCCACGAGCTTCTCGACGACTTGAGAAGCGAGCATTCTCTCGATGCAGGGCTTGGTTCCAACCTCTGTGATGTCCACCAGGAATTGCATGGCTAGATCCTTGGTCTTCAAAGACTTGCGGTCGAGCAAGTTCACCAGCTTTTCTACGGTTCCAAGTTGCAGAAATCTTTGCAAGACAAGGGATCCACCCTTTGCAAAGACGATCTGATGGAGAGCGTAGTATGCTGAATCCTGGAGCTCATCGATGTTGCACTGCATCATGTCAATGAGCTCGTGAACAATATTAAGCTCCAGGAACCTATGCACATATGGCTCTCCTCCAGTGCAGGCCAATTTCATCACCAGAAAGGCGGTCTGAGACCGCACTTGGTTGTTCTCGACCTCTCTGCGTTGTAGTAGCAAAGCCAACCTATCAAACAGATTGCTTCCCAAAAGGAGATCTTGTACCCTTGTATCATTTGCCCTCTCAGCAAGAGATAATAATCCTTGGATGGCTTCAACGATATCTTTGTTGTCTCTCTGAAAGATCTTATGAAGAATCACCTCAAACGATTGTTGAGGCTTTGGTGATTGAGATACATTTTTGTCAAATAGAACAAATCTTTCCAAACTGATCCGAGCATGCCAGGGCAAATGGAGCAGCACTGCAGGCCCCATGCACCCTTGGAGTGGAGCACCAAGTTCACAGAATGTTTTTAGCGTGATAATCGCGTGATGCTGTGAGATCTCAGAACCATTGCCCAGAAGCACAAGAAGTTTCTTGTCAATTCCTGATTCAATCATGGTCTCAACAGCCTTCAATTTTCCAACCTTTGTCAGACATGTAAGTGTAGTAAACACAATTTCATGCCACTGCTCATTTTCTACGGACAAGAGATCTGCAATTCGATCCATGGGAATTCTTGACAAAATTTCATCAGCAGTTGTGGCATCAACGTGCTCAGATATCTTGGCCAGAACAGAAGACAAGTTGGCTAGAGTTGAAGTATCTTCGCAGGCACCAAGAAGATCAACTAATTTATCTATGGAACCTGCTGTTTCAAGAGACCGAGCAAGATTTATGTAGTCTGATTGTAAAAATATAACTGTAATTGCCGTAGCGACTGCAAAAATAAGATCTGGTGACCCTACTGCAATTATCTCTGCTATTCGAGGGCCAAGTAATTTGCTGAACCCAAGCCTGCTTGCCTCAAATTCAGATAGGGATCTGCATGCCATGAGAGCTTGAGTTGTGTTTACCAATAAAATCTCAATCTCCGTGAATTGTAGCAGAGAAAAGAATGATCCCATCTTCTGTTCGGCTGGCCTTTTCATACACTCTTTGCCAAAAACGAAAAGCCAAGGAGCCACTAATGCCGCATAATAAGAAATCGATTCAGATAAAAGAGCACGAGCGACATCATTTGTTTTGTTCTCAAGGTAAAGTGAAACCATGTCATGCATATGATACAACGGTTGGTCCTCCAGTTTGATAATGAGTGATCCTTCTACTAATTTTGAAACCACAAGAGAGAACAGGCCGCCCTGCTCAAGTGCTGACCAAATAGATTCCAGACAAGCCTCTGGAACAGGTTCTTCCCAAGAGATAGCTGCAAGAGCCATGAAAAAACTTCTTGAATTTTCTGGCATTGCTTCTAAGCTGAACTCAAAAGAGCCAAATATGGTCAATGTAGTCTCCACGTCTTTCTCATTGACGTATGAAACTGGACCAGGTGCACAAGTGGCATATGTTGAGAGGTTGGATATGGCTTTCTCCCATTTTTCCACCCTGGTCTCCTTCCTGAGAGCCTTGCCCATGACAGCAACTGTAAGGGGATGGTGACCACAGCGATCCAGCAAGACTTCTGCAACAGGCTGTGAAGTAAACAGAAGTTAAACATCCGAAACTAATGGTGTTTGGAATTTTTAGTTATTCTAGATGTATCTTTCTCTAATATGTCTTACTTTGCAAGTATTTGGCACAACTACTGATAGAAAACATATATGTATGTAAAAAATACTGAGCATATTCGTGAAGCTAAACATGATGCTGATCAAGAAAATACATTGTTAAGAAAATAGGAATGAAAACAGATGTACAAGTTGAGATTTTTTCAGCAGGGATACCTTTGTTAAAGAAGCAGATGAACATATGCAAATTAGAATCAGCAAAGAAAGGTAAGAGATGTGATATGCAGCTGAAACTAATGAACAAGGCAAAGAGTAAGGCATACCGGAAGCTCTCCAACACTGAGAAGGCTGTGATAGAGAAGAATTTCCGTGCTGATCTCCTTGATGTCATCTTTGGATATTTCTACCTTCTCAGCTTCTGCTATCTCGTAGATAGCTTCATCCCTTGTTGTCACGAGATACCGGCAATCATTATCGTAAAGTCTGGTGAAGCGATCAACAATGTCCTGCTCCCAAACATCATCAAGTAGGATCAGCATGCTCCTCCCGACCAATGCTGTCTGGAGCAAGCAACAGACATCATCAAGATCTCTTCCAGCGTCCTCCTTCTTGAGAGTCATGGAGCCGATCTGCACAAGGAACGTGCAGATCTTCCTAGCAAGGCGCTTATGGTATTCGGTTCTGCTCCCATTACATGCTGCCCTGCTGCACCACCGCCCAAAACCAATCTCAATGGCACCATCCACGAAACCAAAAGGCGGATCAGAAGCAATCTGCCGCGCAAGGCATGACTTCCCAATACCAGAGAGACCGACTATGAGGACGACCCGATGAGCCCCGTCCCTCTCCAACAGCTCCCTGACATAGCTGCACTTCTTGGACACCGGGTACCCATGCTCCGACTTAACCCTGACCAACGCCGGCGTTGTCCTTGCGGTCGACGCAATGACCTTGCCGACGCTCTGGGTCAGCACCTGCAGCTCCAGCCACTGGTTGAGGTCGTCTCTGATCAGCCTGATGTACCTCATGAGCGGGTCACCCGTCACGGAGCTCCGCACCAGCCTGGCTAGCCCCTTCCCTTTGCCGCCCTTGCTGCCGCCGCTCAGGACCTTCCTGGCCTTGGCAAGATTCCCGCGCAGCTGGTCCATGAGCCTTCCCAGGCTCTGGAACTGGCGGTCCAGCTGCGGGCCGTGCAGCTTGTGCGCGTGCCGCTGCCTCGACTGCTCCGTCAGCGCGTCGAGGTCGGCCACGAAGTCCTCCAGCACCTGCAGCCTCCTCGGTGCCTCCGCGAGGTCCGACGCCGCTTGCTCCAGTGCCCTGACCGCCGACACCATCGCCGAGACCAGCTCGGTCGCCGAGGCCAGCACCTGCACCACGTCCATGCTTGATGCTTGGAGAAGAGCACGAACCCGCTTCGGATCACCGCTCCCGTGCAGGAAGAAGATTCAGGGCAGTAGGCTGCCACAATCCCACAAACACTTGGCGTGCATCCTCATGGCCGCCGCCGCAACCACGGGGAGTCAGCGCGATTTCCCGATCCATCAATTCAGAGGGTTGGTGGTACGGGTACCTGTGTCTGTGAAGCAACACAGAAGCGACAAGAGAATTCGCAGAGGTAGTGGGCCATGGCGGGACCGGAATGCATCACCGTCACCGGTGGCGAATCGAGGAAGCTTCAGCGAAGGAGGCTGGGCCTCGCCATGCCCGGTCAACGCGACGATAAGTGTGAAGTGAAAGGAGGCGTAGCGTCCGGTCCGGTGTGCCGTCTCCACCTGCCGGCCAAAAATCCAAAGCATACGACGGACGCCACGACGACGGGCTTCACACGTACTGGGCCGGTGTTGCGGAAGGGTTATTTTACGGCCCACGAAAGAGACCGGTTGGCCCACGCGGGGCCGCTAGGCCTGCTTCTGTTTGGCTGCCTCTTGTGGTAACAGCGCACCAGCCCGTCCATCATACGGCAATAATAACTGGCAGCCCAGGAAATTAAACAACCTGCACAAAGTGTGCTCGTCCACTTGAATAGGTACTTGCATTGTTCCGTGAGTTTATTATATACTATACTGTGCTTATATTTATGTTATTTATGTTCCACTGCAAAAATTTGGTCTGCACAGATTAGTTCCGGTTGACCAATGCTTATCAATCAAGCCAGGTGTACAAACTTTTATTCCGCGAGAGTTCACATGATTGGCCCCATTTGAATAAACTTTTCCTCCTGCAAAACTATTGATCCACCTGAAGAACTTATGTTCACAAGGGCAAGGAGATTTGACATTCATGTACATGCATAAAGGTCTTTTTAAGTGTTTGTTATCTTTAACGCGTGTTGTTCCAATCCTGTAAACTAACCTAGATATGTTAAGTGAGGTATTGAAAGGCTCACTACTCACGCCACTAAATCTTGCAAAGATGTCCTCGTGAGGGCCAACCTCTCAGACGGGTAACTCCATATGGATAGCTCATGGGCCTTACGTACCACTTCTCTACAAAACCTAACCTTAGGCCGCTCCCCGGCGTCTCCACTATGATAGTTCAGCCAAAATGTCGAGGGCCACTCGTCTGACGGCCACTTAGAGGATCTCGCAATACTTACTGGCCCTGAGTGTACAACTTTTTGTTACGCATAAGCACCGGTAGTATGTAGGTGTGTGTAATCCTTAACTAAGCTCTATAGGCCTAAACCTGAAACAAGAACTAAAACGGCCTATAACTAAACTAAGCATTGGTCGTAATTGCATAATATTCTCCTAAGTACACGTGGTGGCCCTTGGGAGTGTTGCGGGCTACCTCGACAGGGTGCACTGTATCTCTTTAGTGATCACATCAGAGAAACCTTGTGCCCACTGTTGCACCAACTACTACTCATTGCTGACTGTTGGAACATAACTTGGGCGGGCGTGTTTTGTCATGTGCATCACCGAACAAATTTGATGCACTATCCATCCAGGGTTTGATCGCTCTCCGGATCGAATGCATCTCAGAATTAATTTCTGTTATAAGTGAGACACGAGTAAACGATGAAGTAAACAAAGATCGATCCACAGGGACACAAGATTTAACGTGGAAAACACTCCTAACGTGGGAGAGGAAAAAACCACGGGCGCCAGCCAGCAACACTTCACTATATCAAGAGTCGGGTTACAACGCCGTATGGCGGCTTACAAGAGAGAGAATAATTGTGTATTGTTTCCAGGATGAAGGTGTTGATTTATGCTACAAGAGGAATTTGTCTCAAGGTGACACCATGCCTTTCATCTTCTCCCTGGACTGGAGTGCCTCATAAACTTTCGAAACAGTTAGTTCATCACGGCTCAGCAATAAGGTGTCACGGAAATTTGCATACGAATTTGGCAAAGAACATAACAGCAAAAGACCTAAGTCCTCATCATCATACTTAACCTCCATCGACACTAGGTCGGTAACGATCTCCTTGAACACAGAGATATGGCTTGTCGTGGTCTAATACCACCGTCACAGTAATGTCTGGCTAATGCGGGCTCCGATGGCCTAGCTCTAGAGACAATGACACAAGATTTATACTGGTTCGGGGCAAATCGTGCTCCCTAGTCCAGTGTGATCACTATCCGAGCTCAAATGCTCATACCGGGGCTAGTACAAGCAAGATCGAGAGAGGAAGGGGGCTCCCAGGTCCCTATGATTGAGGCTAGTGCCAATATCGAGTGGGTGTGCGAGTGCGGGTGCTAGGTGTTGTAATCTTGAACCTTGCCTCAACCAGGAGGGCTGCCTCCCTTTTTTATAGTCGCAAGGGGCGAGGCTCGAGAGCTCTCATCGAGTTGAGGACTTAAAGAAAGTGAAAATACATGTACGAATGTTGGATGCAAGAAAAGAGCTCCCGGATGAGCTCGGGCGACGCGAGCTTCCTTCGAGCTCCCGGGTGCTTTGGATGCTGAAATTGGTCGTCGCCGTACGCGGGAATCGGGGTTTGGGCGGTGGTCAGGCGTCGCCCTGTCTCTAATCGCATTTGGAAGACGTCCTCTCGGTATGGGCGTGCCCATACCGTCGATGGGAAGGCGTACCCGTATGCACCCGCTCGACACCGCGGGCGGCCGTTGGAGCCCGACGGGGTATGGCGAGGTGGTCGAATGACCTCCCCCGTAGTTGTAGCTCTCACGTGGCTCGGCCCGTCCGGGAGTGGTTGGGGTTGTCGAGAGTTGTTGACCAACTCCGCACCCGTAGACTTCTTCGGGAAGGAAGGCGGTCGAGCTCTCTCGCAGCCTCGTCCTACGGCGCTCGTCGCAAGGGAGCTCGAGCGAGGCGGAAAGAGGTCCGGGACGAGGTTTGCGCGCCGGAGACGAGGGAGCTCGTCGCCCGGGAGACCTCAAGGCGGAGCGGAGCGATGGATCTTCGTCCGAGGAGCTCATTTGCGAGCCCGAGCGGCGGAGATCTGCCCTCGCTTGGAGAGCTCATCTGGCGAGGACCTCACAAGCCACGGCAGGATGTCTCGTTCGTGGTTATGCTTGAGACAAGGGCTTGCTCATGGGTATCCCAGCTATCGATCCCCCACAAGAGCCCCCGGCGTTTGGGAGAGATGAGGTCTCACCCCGGATGCTATCCGCGCGATGGTTTTCGTCGTGGAGGCAGCCCCCTTGTCGTGGGATTGATGTTTGGCCGTGGGTGCGCGCGAAGCGCACCCGCTGGTGTAGTTCTCGAGGCCCGTGAGAACAATGAGTTCTCGCGGAGGCTTTTTAGAGTTTTCGTGGGCTCGTCGACCCATTCCTCTCGCGATTGCTCGTAGGGGTGGTGAGCTCGAGCTCAATCTTGCCTCGTTGGCCGAGATCGAGTGCTCAGGGAGCTGCCATCGGATAGTCGGTGAGGTTCGGGCTCGTCGGCCGTTCGCTTGACCACGTTTGGTGGATCAACCTCAAGTTCGAGGATTCAACTTCCGCGATTCTCGAGCCCCGAGCGATGTCCGGGCGGGACGCGCCTCGTCGACGAGGATAGCTCGGAGTCGATCATAGCCCTCGGCGACCCGGTCACGCTGCGGCGAAGCCCCCGAGCCCTTTCGGGGAGCTCGAGGCGTACCGCCGGCGCCGCTTTCCCGTGGCGCTCCTCGCCGTGATGTCCCGGGCGGCCTTGGCTCCTCGAGCCGAGCCAGCCTTCGAACCCCGAGGTGGTGAGCTCGCATCGTGAGCTCTGTTTTTTGGAGCTCGGCAAATCGACCGTTCGCCGAGCTCTTGGATTTTTACCCGTTGTGTAAAAAATAGCCGTTGAGATCTTACCGTTGGGATTTTTACCGTTGGTGGGGAGTTGCCCCATTAATCTTTGCGGCCGATTCGGCTTCCGCCGGATGTCGCGTAGCGTCGATCTCGCGGCGTCGATTGCGAGGGCGGACATGGTGCGTGGTGGGTCCCCCGGGCGGTTTCACCTTGTCGCCTCGCCGCATTCGAGCTCTATAAATAGGAGGAGATTGGGAGCGGATTTACCTTCCCATCTCTTGCCTTCCTCCACGCCTGAAAGAGAGAGTTCGATCGCCGCCGCCTTCGTAGATCCAATCCCCACCTCCCCTGTTCCATCGGCATCTTGCTCAGTTCGAGACATGGGTTCGTGGCTGCGTTCGACGGCGACGGAGGCATTGATCGGCGGTGCAATATAGTCGGGCGGGGCTGCCCGTACCGCGCGGACGGCGGCGGAGAGTGGATCATCCCGCCCGGCGTCCCACGAGGTGCGACCCGCCGGGCGGGTACGTCGTCTCCTTCATCGCTTTCCACGAAGCGGGCTCGGCATGCCCGCATGACGACTTCTTCCGACGGCTCATCGCGCATCGGGCGTCAAGCTCCAAAGACCTCACGCCGAACGGGGTGCTGCTCCTCCGCCTTCTCGATGCTCGCGAAGGGTGGTTGGGGATCCCTCCCCAACCGGGAGCTCTTCAAGCACTACATCTTCGCGAAGATCCGGTAGTTCTTAGGGAGGGGGAGGCGGCCCGCGCCGATCGCGTGTGTGCCGATGTACCAAAGGGGGAAGGTCCGGAGACCTTCCCGGAGGATGACTTCCCATCGGCGAACCCGGGTGGCGGGAGGAGTGGTTCTACCTGAAGAACGACTCCTCCCATCCCCTCGCCGCGTACACACCGGCCGCACCTTCAACAAGGGGAGCCACCAGGGCACGAGGGTCCGCACGACAACATGGCGCAGGACGTGGAGGCGGCCGTGGGCAAGATCAAGGTGCTCGGGGGCCGACGGTGAACCATATCATCGAGGCTGGCTCCGCAAGGCGGTGGTGCCCTCCGCCGAACTCTTCGGATGTGGGAGATGGTGGAGGAGAAGGCTCCGTTCGTGGGGGACGACAACGCCCCTGGTCTCACCGTCGACCGGGTGGAGTTTTGGATGAAGCGGTGACAAAGACGGGGGGTGAGGGCGCCGGGGCTCCCGGGTCCTCCCGACCCGAGACCTCCTGGCCTGGTAAGGGTTATTTGTTTTGCCTCGGCTCTTGCTTTCGTCGTCTTGAATCTTTTCATGAGCTCGAGCTCTGCGGTTGGCGTGGTGCGTCCTTTCGGCTCTCGGCCCCCTTTTCCCGGGGGGTTGAGGCCGATGCGGCGGCGATCGGCCCGGCAGCCAAAGAAAGCCCCGCTCGGAGCGAGGCGGCGGGGTCATCGAGCGGGCGGTGGCGAGTATGCGGCCGAGGAGGCGGAGACCGCCGCCGAGCCGCGGGGGGGCGCCGCTCGGGCGACTCCGACCGGGAGGTCGGGACCTCATCGGGGCTGCGAGCTCGCGGCCCCAGTGGTGGCCCCCCGGGGGGGGGAGCTCCGCCCCGCAGCCTCGGCCGCACCGGCGCCCGGCCCCGACGCAGCCGGGCGCGCTGTCGAGGGCGACTCGGGGGCTCGGAGCGCCGAGGCGCGTAAGAAGAAGCGAAGAGGGTGGCCGCCGCGTAAGCTCTTCACCTTTCATGTTGGATTGGTTGTGATGGTTGGCCGTCGCGTCATCGACTCGCCGTGCTTAGGCAGGCGTCGCGCATTCACCGGAAGCCGCCCGGACGGATGTGCCGAGCCCACCGAGCGGCTCGGGCCAGAGATGGCGAGCTCGATGGCGCCGTTGGCCATGAGCTCGACGCCGGTGAGCTCCGCGCGCGGCCGGGCGAAGCTTCGGCGATGGTGACGACGAGCTCATCAATGGGAACGGGGGCGATCGCGACGAGTCGACGGCGAGCCCGGGTCGCCGGGATGGCGGGCGCGACAACGGGCTCGGGTCGAAGATGATGGCGTTGTTCCCCTTCAAGGGGGGGCGTCGACCCGGCCGCCTCGCCGACCTCGGGACCTCCCGCGCCCTGGTTTCCTCGCCGCCGATTGTCCCCGTGGGCCGGGCCTCCCGAAGACCGTGTTGAGCTCCATCGAAGAGCTTCGGTGGCCGGGCGCCTCGGCGGGGGCGGTAGCGTCGGGTACCTGCCGCCGCGAGCTCCTCGGCGGCCCTGGGAGATGGAGGAGGTGGTTTCGGAGGAGACTCCGCCACCGAAGAGCGCGCGGAGGGGAGCCCGCACGGCTATGGCCCACCCCCGAGAGGCGGGGAGGTCGCCGACATTTCCGACGACGAAGATGCCGGCGTGGCGGCAAGGACGGTGCGGACCGGGATCCAGGCCTTAGCGGATGAGGCCGTGGAGGTGCCGCCGCCCTCAACATCGCCGACGCCGCGTGGTGCCGCTTCCTCGCCTGGGGGACGATCGAGGTCAACGGGCTAAGGTGTCGGTCGGCGGTGTCGTCGGCGGCGAAGCGCCCCTCCGTCGGGCACGGATGTCGTTCTTCCCCGACTTACGCCCCGGATGACGCCGCAGCCGCCTTCGCCGGCCCGAGGACCGGTGTGCGTGCTTCTCGCCGCGGCGCAGGTTCGATCCGCCGTGATGCGAGTGTCCCTCTTCGCGCTTCCCTGAGTTGCTCACGATTTGTGCTCTTCGAGGTGTGCGGGACTCCATCCGGGTACAACCAGCTGGCGCGGCTCCGAGGGCCCGGCGCTTCGCGGGAGGCCGACGGAGTGCGCTGAGATGTGCGGAGCTCGGCGCGACACAACTCCAAAGACCGGTTCCTCTCGAGCCGGGCGGTGGATGTCGCCGAGTTCATTCGCGATGCGGAAGGCCAGGCTTCTCGAGAGGCGGGGGGAGAAGGTGGACATCGCGCTACGGGGGCATCCCATCGCTAGGAGGAGCTCGAGCTCGCCCATAAGCGGCGGCCGAAGATGCGGGAGGAGCTCGAGTCTCTTCGCGGAGGAGGCTTGACGACAAGGAGCTCGGCGCCGGCGCCGAGCCGGCTGCGAGTCCCTCCGAAAGACAAGGACGAGCTCGCCGGCGGCTTCCCGTCATCGCGACTCCGAGCTCAAGGGTAAGTGTTCGGCCCTGTCCTTTTATCCTCGTTTCTTCGCCGCTTGGGGCTGATCGTCCCGTTGGCGGGACTTTAGCTTATGACCACGAAGCCTCCGAGCTGTGGTGTATGTTGTGCGCTTCGGAGGCGGAGAGAAGGATCGACTGGAGGCCGAAAGCCACGAGCCGTGGTGTAACGAGCGGGAGCTTTATGACGAGCCGTGGGTAGCGGGCGGCTTGTTCTCCCCGCCTCGTGTCCTCGTAGTCCCATGGCTTGTGTTTTGACCCCTTGTTTTTGCTTGTAGATGAGAAGCAGAGCTCCTTGGCGGCGGCGCGGGAGGCTGAGGACAGGAAGCGGGAGCTCGCCGCCTCTGAAGCCTCGCTGAAGCACACGCAGCTCGAGCTGCAAGAGAAGGAGGCGGACTTGAAGCGGCGGACCAGCGACCTTCGCCGACGCAAGGAAGGAGCTCGGGAGCCTCCGTGAACGCGCCGCAAAGGCCGTGGAGGAGGCCGAAGCTCGCTGCCACGAGCCTTGTGTCCGCGGTCGAGGACGCCTGCGCGACGTCTCGGGGTGGAAGACGTGGGCTGACCCGTCGGAGGGTGTCGCCCTCCCGCGCAAGGTGACGGAGGATGCCGGGCGTGTGGTCCATAAGTCGATGGCCGCTCGTCTTGACCCACTACCCCTACTTCGAGGTCAACGTCGTGAAGACGGGTGGGCGCCGGTGTTGACGATGCCGACAATCGAGCGGAAAAGTGTTGTTGCCGAGGTCGCCACCGCGCGAGCTATCTACCGAGCTCTTTCAAGCCGCCACCGAGGAGCTCGAAAGGGATCTTCGAGCCTCCCGCCGGTGGGGATGGAGCGACAGAGGTGCCCGTTGAGGAGGAGGAAGCCGCTGCAGACGCCCCCGCCCGCTGCCTTAGATGGACCATGACCCGCCCGCACAAGGATAGGAACTCGAGGCTCGGCCTCTTTTGGTTATGAGCTCGTTAAGTCCTCGTAGTCGAGGCAAATTGTAAAAACTTATGGCAGCTCATGAGTTAATCGAAAGTCGCCTTTCCTCTTATATCGTGTTCTGGTGGTTACTACTTCGACTTTTGGTGAGCTCATGATTCGAGAGTCGGATGGCGGGCCGTTTCGGCCGCCAGGGCGCGGGAGGTCGTTAGGCGCCGCGCCATGCTCTAAAGCGATGAGCTCGCGACTTAGTCGTTTCGAACATTGCCCCGAGCTAAGAGGAGAGAGTGTGAGTTCGAAAGTTTGAGCTCGTCGTTGAGCTCTAAACTTGTAAGTTTTGCGAAAAAACGGTGCGTTAAAAACGTGGGGTGTGCACCCCGCTCCTTGTAGCCCCCGAGCAAGGGCGGGTCTTCGCAGGGCGAAGGCCGGTCGTTGCTCGATGTGCTAAGGAAAGAATTTGAAATGCTTGCACATATTTTTGCATCGAATTTGTGCTTTTATTGAGCTCGCAGCCTACAACACTTCGAAATACACTTAGGGGTAGAAGCGACGTAGGCCGCTCGATGTTCCGTGCGTTGGTGAGGACTCGGCCTTGGTGGTCCTTGAGCTTGTATGTGCCCGGACGCAGCACTTGGTCGATGGTGAAGGGACCTTCCCAAGGCGCCGAGCTTGTGCTTGTCCTTCAAGGCACCGGACTCGACGCAGGGACGTAGTCACCAACACCGAAAAGCTCGCCCCCTTGACGTGGCGGTCGTGGTAGCGCCTCATGGACCGCAGTACTTGGCGGAGTGGATGAGGGCGATGTCACGGGCTTCGCCGAAGCTGATCGCGCCGTCTTCGAAAGCAGCGCTTTGGTTATTGTGGTCGTTGAAGGCCCGGACGGGGTGCATCGTACTCAAGGTCGGTAGGGAGCACGGCCTCGGATCCGAAGACGAGGAAGAACGGCGTCCGCCCCGTGGCCCTGCTTAGCGTTGTGCGAAGACTCCATACGACCGACGGGAGCTCGGCGAGCCACCGGCGGGCGTATTTTTCGAGCCTCTTGAAGATGCGAGACTTCACGCCCTGCAGGATCATGCCGTTAGCTCTTTCTACCTGGCCGTTGGTCCTCGGGTGGTCGACCGAGGCCGTGTCGACGTGGATGCCGCGGATCGCCGCACCCGGCCGATGAAGACCTCTCCCACGAAGTTCGTGCCGTTGTCGGTGATGATGGAGTTCGGGACCCCGAAGCGGTGGATGATGCCGGTGAAAAACTTGACGGTCTCCTCAGCTCGGCATCGCGCGATGGGCATGACCTCGATCCACTTCGAGAACTTGTCGATGGCGACGAGGAGGTGCGTGTAGCCCCCGGCCGTCTTCTTGAAAGGTCCCACCATGTCAAGGCCCTGCACCGCGAATGGCCGTGAGCGGGATCGCCCGGAGGGACAGCCGGGAGGTGCGTCGCTGGCGAAGAACTCGCAGCCTTCGCAGTGTCGAGCGACTCGTATGGCGCGTCGGCCGGCGCGGGTCGGCCGATAGAAGCCTTGACGGAATGCCTTCCCGACGAGCTCGGGGGCGTGGTGGCCACACTCGCCCGGCGTGGATCTCCTTGAGCTCGCCTTGCTCGAAGGTGATGCAGCGTTGGAGGGCCGGAGGCCCCGCGTCGATAGAGCTCTTCTCCGACGAGGACGAAGGATTTTGCTCTTCGCGCCGGGCGCCTTGACTCCCTCTTGCCCGGGGGAGTTTGCCTTCTTTTGAACCACCTTTGGAGCGGTGGGATCCGCCCGATCAGGCCCGGGGGCCGTCGCGGTTATATTTGACCCAGCCGAGCCGGCCCGAGCCGGCCGGGCTTGAGCTCGTCGCTAGGGCGGGCTTTGGCTTTGGGAGAGCTTGCGGGAGCGTCTAACTCCATAGGGTCTGAATCCGGCACGTCGGCGATCGAGTTTGTGTCCGCCGTGGCGGGCTCACCCTTGTGCCGTATCGACGGCTTGTGCTGCTCGTGCATAAAGACGCCCGGCGGGACCGGGAGGCGGTCTGATGCAAGTTTGGCGAGGACGTCGGCGTCGTTGTTGAGGTGGCGATGGACGTGGTTGACCTCGAGCCCGTGGAAGTGCTCCTCGAGCTCTCGGACCTTCTGGTGGTACCCGATCATCTTCGGGTTGACGCAGTCGACTTCCTTCATGACTTGGTTCTTGACGTACTCGGAGTCGCCCCGGACCTCGAGGTGCCGGACGCCGAGCTCGCACGCGATGCGCAAGCCATTCACCAGAGCCTCGTATTCGGCCACATTGTTGGATGCGGGGAAGTGTAGGCGGATAGAGTACTTCATGCGCACCTTGTTTGGAGAGATGAAGACGAGTCCGACGCCGGCGCCGTACTTCTTTACGGACCGGACCGCACAAAGATCCAAGACTCGATGTCGTCGGGCTTGGGTGGCCGCTCGACCTCGTCCACTCAGCGATGAAGTCGACGGGGCCCGAGACTTTATGGCATCCCCGGGGGGGGGCGTAGGTGATGTCGGCCCCCATGAGCTCAATTGCCCACTTGGCCATGCGGCCCATAACCTCGGGGCTACGGATGACCTCGCCGAGCGGGTACTTGGAGACGACCGTGGCCCGGGTGGGAGTTGAAGTAGTGTCTCGAGTTTGCGCCGGGTGATCAAAGAACGCCGATACACGAAGCTTTTTCGGCTGCGGCGTAACGAGTCTTGGTGTCGGTGAG
The DNA here is from genome assembly GCA_015847255.1 of Hyparrhenia diplandra. Taxonomy (NCBI): domain Eukaryota; kingdom Viridiplantae; phylum Streptophyta; class Magnoliopsida; order Poales; family Poaceae; genus Hyparrhenia; species Hyparrhenia diplandra. The sequence goes on from JADLZK010010295.1 coordinate 72,979, forward strand.
GACTTCGCCGATGAAGTACACCGGCGCCGCCTTGAGCGCGTGCCCTTCCTCCTCCCTCTCGACGACGAGCGCGGTGCTTACCACCTTCGAGGTGCCCGAGATGTTGAGGAGGATCGGCTCGTTGGGGGCGGGCGCGACGAGCACGGGCGGACTGGCAAGGAGTTGCTTCAGCGAGTCGAGGGCTTGCTGGGCCTCGTCGGTCTAGGCAAAGCGCTCGGCTTCTTCTTAAAGAACTTGTAGAGTGGGAGGCTCAAGGTTCCCGAAGTCGAGCTATGAAACGACTTAACGCGGCTAGGCACCCCGTGAGTCATTGCACACACTTGACGTTTTTGATCGGCCCCATGTTCGTGATGGCGGCGATTTTCTCGGGGTTGGCCTCGATGCCACGTTTGGAGACGATGAAGCCAAGCAACTTCCCTCGAGGGACCCCGAAGACACACTTCTCGGGGTTGAGCTTGACTCCGAACTCTCGGAGCTTGGCAAAGACCTTTTCGAGGTCAGGGATGAGCTCTTTCGAGCGCTTCATCTTGACGACGATGTCGTCGACATATGCTTCTACGAGCTTTCCAAGGAGCTCTTTGAAGACTTTCTGCATGCACCTCTGGAAGGTGGCGCGGCGTTTTTCAAACCGAAGGGCATTGTTACGTAAATGCACGCGCCAAACGGAGTGATGAAGGAGGTGGCGAGCGATCGAGCTCGTTCATCGCGATCTAGTGGTAGCCGGAGTAGGCGTCGAGAAAACAGAGTGTCTCGCACCGGAGGAGGTGGAGTCAACAATTTGGTCGATGCTTGGCAAAGGAAACGGATCCTTCGGGCATGCCTTGTTGAGACCCGTGTAATCAACACACATTCTCCATTTCCCATTCTTCTTCTTAACTAGTACAGGGTTGGCTATCCACTCGGGATGATACACCTCCTTGATAAACCTAGCGGCTAAGAGCTTGTCTATCTCCTCGGCGATTGCTTGGCGTCGATCGTCGTCGAAACGTCTGAGGCTTTGTTTCACCGGCCGAGAGCCGGGTTTGATGTTCAAGGAGTGCTCGGCGACTTCCCTCGGTATGCCAGGCATATCCGAGGCTCTCCACGTGAACACATCGAGGTTCGCGCGGAGGAAGTCGACGAGCTCGCTTTCCTATTTGGGAGAGAGCTCAGACCCCACGCAGAGGGTGCGCCCGTCGCCGTCGATCTTGACCTCCTTGGCGTCCTTCTCGGGCTCGAACGCGCCGGCGACCTTGTCAGCCTTGCCAGGAGAGCTCGTGCTCCCCAGCTTGCTAAGCTCGTCGGCCGTGCCCGCGCTGGCCACCTTCTTGAGCTCGGGGGAGTCCTTAGCGCTAGCCCAGGCCGCCATCTTGGGCAGCATCTGCTCGATCTCGACGGCGGCGTCGGCGTACTGGACGGCGGCGGCCTCGCAGCCGAATGCGTGTTCGAAGGTGGAGTCGACGGTGATGACCCCCCTCGGACCGGGGATCTTGAGCTTGAGGTAGGTATAGTTGGGGACGGCCATGAACTTTGCATAGCACGGCCGCCCCAACAGGCGTGGTAGGCGTTCTTGAACGGAGCTCCTCGAACGTGAGGACCTCCTTGCGGAAGTTGTCCAGGGGTGCCGAAGGTGACGGGAGGTCGATCCGCCCGAGCGGAAGCACTGTTTCCCGGCACCACGCCGTGGATCGGCTCCGCGACGGCGAGTCGTGCCTTGGGGATGCCAAGGGCTTGGAGCGCGTGGATGTAGAGGAGGTTGAGGCCGCTGCCGCTGTCCATCAGTACCTTCCCGAGGCGCATGGTGCCGATGATAGGGTCGACGACGAGCGGGTATCTCCCCGGGTATGGGATGTGTCGGGGGTGCTCGGCCTTGTCGAAGGTGATCGCCGAGCTTGACCACTTGAGGTACTCGGGGGTAGCCGGCTCGGTGAAGAGGACCTCGCGCCGAGTGAGCTTCTCGCCGGGCGCTTGGACTCAGAGTCGCTGGCCCCACCAAAGACGACGTTGACGGCGCCATCCTCGATGTACATGTCGGGCCGAACTCGTCGGGGCCGGCTTTGGCGCCTTGTCGCCGCCGCCCTTGTCGCCGCCCCCACAGCGTGCCCATCACGTGCTTCTTCATGAGTCGGCAAATCCTTCATCTTGTGCTTGACCGCCCCTCGTGGTGCGGGCACGGTTCCTCGAGCATTTTGTCGGTGCTTTTGGGGACGAAGGCCTTGCCGCCCTTGCCGCCTAGCCTTGCGCTTGTCCGCGCAACCCACGAACTCGCCGTCATTGTCGCCGTGGGGGTGCTTGTTCTTCTTGTTCTTCCTTTCGCGGGAGTTCGATCCCCGGCTTCCTCGTCGTCGCCCTTTAGCTTGCCCTTGCCCGTGACGGCGGAGACGGCGTCCTCTCCCTCGGCGTGACGCGTGGCGAGGTCGAGGAGCTCCTTCACGGTTTGGGGCTTCTGGACGTCGAGCTCGTGGATCAGGGTCTCGCAGGTGGTGCCGAAGGTGAAGGCGGTGATGATCTCGGAGTCGGAGGCCTCTGAGAGGTTGTTGCGAGCTTGAGAAGCGCGCGATGTAGTCGCGCGAGCTCTCCCCTTCTTCGCCTACAGCCCCTCAGGTCCCACGTCGTGCTCGGTCGGGCGTAGGTGCCCTGGAAGTTGCCGACGAAGACATCTCGCAAGTCCTCCCTGTTGCGGATGGTGCCCTCAGGGAGGTGCTCGAGCCATGATCGCGCCGGACCGGGCAAGGTAAAGTGGGAGGTTGCGGATGATGAAGTAGTCGCCGTCGGCACCTCCGGCCCGACAACCGAGGCGGTAGTCCTCGAGCCATGTGGCGGGGTCGATCCCCGTTGTACTTCTGCACCGAGGTCGGAGCTCGGAAGCGAGAAGGGAACGGGGCGTCGTGGATGCGTGAGCCGAAGGCCTTAGGCCTCCTCGAGCTCGAGCTCGAGGGCCGGCGATCCCGCTTGGGAGACGGGCTCGCTGGCGGCGCACCGGCGTGGGTAGCGGCTCTTGTCTTCTTGTCGCCGGGCGCCCACCATGTCGCTTGGCCGTAGGTGCGGGGACGCTTCTCATGGTCGCCGCGGTGGCACTTGTCGTCATCCCGAGGGACGTTCTTGTCGGCCCGGGCTTCCGCCTTGCGCCGGGCATTGATGGTGTCCCTCGCGTCGCGGTTCTCGCCGATCCGCCGGCGCGCGTGGACGTCGGGATGAGAGGAGGCCTCGTGCTCTTCCTGCAGCCGACGGTGGGACGCCGAGCTCGCCGCCTGCTGAACGGCTGCTTCCTCGAGAAGCCTCTTGAGCTGCTCGTGGGTCCTCCCAAACACCGGCGGGAGCCGCCGGGGCCCTCGTCCCGCTTGATGCGGTCTTGGGACGCCGTGAGCTCGAGCTCGTGCTCGTGGATCGCTGCCTCGCCTCCTTGTTCGGCGAGGAGGGCGGCGCGCTCTTGTGTGCCGCGGCGCGCTCAGCTCTTGAGCTCTTCCAGCCCGAGCCTTGACGCGGTCGACGGTCGGCTCCAGGGCGGCGCGTGCGGCGGAGTCCCGAGGCGTGTGTTGGGAGGCGTCGCCGAGTGGACTTCCTCTACCGCACCCTCGGGGTGTGGCACATGTAGCACCGACGCGTGGGATCGCAATCCATGAGGCTCATCCCATCGGGCGAGCTCGAGCTCATGGCCGGCTTTGCTGGGGGCTCGTCGCGATGGGAGTGGAAGGCCCGCGTCGAGGGTACATCCTGGCATAGGCTGCCGTGAACTTCGTCGACCGACAACGCCTCCTCTCCTGGGCGAGCCGTAGGATGACGTTGGCGGTGGAGAAGGTCACATCACGGAACAGAGCCTGCATAGGCTCGCGTCCTAGGATGTTCGGGAGTAGGTCCTTGATGAGGATGAAGAAGCGATCCCGGCGGGCGCGGATGGGGCTGACCGGCGCGGAAGTCGAATCCCGCCCCATGCTCATCGGGACGGAGTCGGTGACGTCTCGGAGGTGGCCGAATGTCCTTACGCCGCATTGGGCGGGTGAAGATAGCTCCGGTGAGGGACTCCTCCGGTACGGCGCCGGAGAAGTCGATGGTGCCGAAGCGCATCGCTAGCGCTGCGGCTGTCGTCGAAGCAGGGGAAGCCATCGGAGTGGAGAAACGTCGCACTAGCGCCGCCCCTACCGGGCGCGCCAACCGCCGTGGTCTAATACCACCGTCACACAAGAATGTCCGGCTAATCTGGGCTCCGATGGCCTAGCTCTAGAGACAATGACACAAGATTTATACTGGTTAGGGGCAAATCGTGCTCCCTGGTCCAGTGTGATCACTATCCGAGCTTAAATGCTCATACCGGGGCTAGTACAAGCAAGATCGAGAGAGGGAGGGGGCTCCCAGGTCCCTATGATTGAGGCTAGTGCCAATATCGAGTGGGTGTGCGAGTGCGGGTGCTAGGTGTTGTAATCTTGAACCTTGCCTCAACCGGAGGGCTGCCTCCCCTTTTATAGTCGCAAGGGGCGAGGCTCGAGAGCTCTCATCGAGTTGAGGACTTAAAGAAAGTGAAAATACATGTACAGAATGTTGGATGCAAGAAAAGAGCTCCCAGATGAGCTCAGGGCGCAGACGAGAGCTTCCTTCGAGCTCCCGGGTGCTTTGGATGCTGAAATTGGTCGTCGCCGTACGCGGGAATCGGGGTTTGGGCGGTGGTCAGGCGTCGCCTTGTCTCTAATCGCAGTTGGAAGACGTCCTCTCGGTATGGGCGTGCCCATACCGTCGATGGGAAGGCGTACCCCGTATGCACCTGCTCGACACTATGGCGAAGCTGTTGGAGCCGACGGGGTATGGCGAGGTGGTCGAATGACCTCTCCCTGTAGCTGTAGCTCTACGTGGCTACAACATCCGTCAGGGAGTGGTTGGGGTTGTCGAGAGTTGTTGACCAACTCCCCGCCCGTAGACTTCGGGAAGGCAAAGGTCGAGCTCTCGCAGCCGTCTCACGGGGCGCCGTCGCAAGGGAGCTCGAGCGAGGCGGAAAGAGGTCCCGGGACGAGGTTTGGCGCCGCCGGAGACGAGGGAGCTCGTCGCCCCGGAGACTCGAGAGGCGGAGCGGAGCGATGGATCTTCGCCGGGGAGCTCATTTGCGGAGAGCCCGAGCGAGGCGGAGATCTGCCCTCGCGTGGAGAGCTCATGCGCGGCGAGGACCTCACAAGCCACGGCAGGATGTCTCGTTCGTGGTTATGCTTGAGACAAGGGCTCGCTCATGGGTATCCCAGCTATCGATCCCCCACATGGCTCATCACCGAATCCCCCTCCTTCATTCTCAGGGTGAACAACTTCATCTTGATATGCATCTTACTGGTTAGATCCTTTGACATATAGATCGATTCCAGTTTCAACCAGAGTTCTGCAGCAGTCTTTTCCTGCAGCACCTCTTGCATAATATCATTATGGAGATGAAGCTGAATTAGAGATAAAGCCTTACGATCCCGTGTAAGATTGTGGAGATCGGCTCAGTTCAGATCAAGGCTCATGATGGCATGACACGTATTCTAAAAAATGTGTGGTACATACCAAGGATGTCCAGAAATCTTATTTCGCTCAACACACTTGATGCAGAAGGTTTTAGTTACTCCGGTTCCAATGACATTCTAAAGGTATCAAAAGGTTCTCTTGTTTGTTTGAAAGGTGATATGAATGCTGCCAATTTATATGTTCTTAGAGGAAGTACTTTTGTAAGTGCAATCAAGCTCTAAGTGGGTTTTGGCGTTGATGACCACCGAATTAGGGGACTAATGAGATTTATGAAGATGACATGCAGGAAATAAAATGAGTTGATGTACAGGTCCAAAGGTATCCAATGAACTAGATGGTGGCGTTTCCGGATCAAGGCATTTAAATTATTTCATATTTTGAATCTTGAGTTTAGGAAATGCCGTACTATCAAGAGGGATCCTAGGATTCTCGGGTATCACGTGGACCAAGTGCTCTAAACCTCAAATCGAGACACAAAACACAACTCCTAGCCCCGATCGGCCAAAGCAAATCTTCAAGTTTCACACCTTTTCTTTGTCGGGTGGCGCTGCAAAGATGCCGCGCATTGGTGCGGCAAGCGTCTTGCAGTGTGTCGATCTTGGCAAAGTGCCACACTTAAGTTCGACCGTTGGGTCCGTGGGGTATAAATACCTATCCTACCCCTCCCACAACGGTAACCTGGCTCACTCTTCTTCTTCCTCCCGACCAGAACAGCCAGGAGCACCTCTTGCTCTCTCTCTCCTCCATTGAAGCACCTTGAGCTCCCAACTCAATCTCTCACTTCCCACCAGGGATTTTTGAGGAAAAAGGCAGTAAACTTCGATTGGAGACCGGATCTACTACTTCCCCCACTCAAAAGAGCATTTGGTTCACATTTGGCCGGAACCCTAGGGTTCTTTACTCTTGGAGCTTGCTCCTAGATGGCTAGGCGTCGCCCTCGAGCTTGCCCCCCTTCGTGTGGCAGCCTTGGGACGTTTGTAACCTCACACAAATAGCAATACATTACCCCACATCTCTAGGGTTAACTCCCTAGACTTGTGAACGAGGGAAAAAGCAAGCCGGTGGGCAAGCTAAGCCTTGTGTGGCAACCTCAACAACGTGGACGTAGCACAGCCTGTGTGGCGACGGTGAACCACGGGTCAAATCCTTGTGTCACTTGTGTTCTTTACATTCTTACATATTTATCTTGTGAGCTAGGGTTTCGTCCCGATCTATCTTGTTGCAGGGTTTCTGTCATATTTGGTTAGTTTCCTGTGAAGTATTTGTGTGCAGGAAGAGGTGTGAATCACGAGCACCATGTTCACAGCTCTCAGATTCACCTCGGAGTCACTTCTGTGAAGTGACTCGCGGCAGTGCCGCTCGTGGACGCGGTAGTGCCGCGCCTGGACTTCTCGACAGGCCTCGGTTCACTTCTCTGTCTCTGTCTGTCAATCTCACGCGGCAGTGCCGCGCTATCTGCTGTGCCGCATATCTCATTATCTGACAGGTGTGCTAGAGTTTTAACAGGTCGATTTTAGGGGGTAAGCCTATTCACCCCCCCTCTAGGCTTCCATCAGATCCTACAAGTGGTATCAAAGCTAGGATACTTCGTATACGCTTCACCGCGTGAAGTATGGACGCGCCGGAGGGATCGAAGAGAGAAGGCAAGCCTACCATCCCCGTGGAGGATGTGGAGGCCAGCAGCAGCAAGCTCTCCCTCGGTACAGCTAGTGAGAGCACCATCAAGGGTGATGATACCGATCCCGAGAGAAGAGCCGCAAGGGAAGCAAGACGAACCGCAAGAAGGCAAGAACGAGAAAAGAAGAAGCTAGAAGACCAAGCTAGCATCAAGCTTGCCGAGAAGCTTCAAAGAAGAGAACAAAGAAGAATGATTCGTGGAGGCAAGGGTCGCTAGAAGGGCAAAGCAAGAGAAAAGCAAAGACAAGAAGAAGAAGCGGAGTCAAGTGAGCTATCCAAGAGTTCGACGATGGAGATGATGACATCTCCTACAACAACAAGAAGAAGAAGAAAGAAAAGAAGAAGGATGAGGGCAGCGTCAACAACAACAAGTTCGCCGCCATATCCTTTAACTATTCTTCTTATTTGACTAACCGCGATAAGAAGTCTTTCATCAATGTGCCCGTGGGAAAGTTGCCCCGTTTCGATGGGACCAACTATGCCAAGTGGAAGCACTTGATGAGAGCCTATCTTAGCGCCCTTCACCCCGGTCTTTGGGAGGTTGTGTGTAGTGGATTTCAGCCACCGGTGAATCCCAAGGAGCCAACAAATGATGAGCTAGCAGCTGCCCACATCAATGGTCAAGCCACAAGCATCCTCCTAAGTGCTCTAGAAGGCAATGAGTACAATAGGGTGATGAATGTCAATGAAGCCAAGAAGATTTGGGACACCTTGGTACTTGCACATGAAGGTGTAGACAAAGTGAGAAAAGCCAAGATTGACTTGTTGAAGGCCAAGCTCAACCGATTTGTGATCCTTGAGGGAGAAGGGGCTCAAGAAATGTTTGATCGGTTGATGGTGCTAGTTGGCAAGATTAGAGGATTTGGAGATGAGGATCTAGATGACCACACCGTTGTCAAGATCATGCTTGAAGCATATACACCTAGAAATGACATAGTGGTCACCTTGATCCGTGACAAGAAGAAGTTTGAGCAATTCACTCCAAATGATGTGCTTGGTAGGCTGCTCACCTATGACATGCAAAGAGAGGAAGCTAATGAGAGAAGAAAGCTTGGAGAGTTGCAAGCAAAGCTTGAAGGCATCAAGATCAAGGATGTGGCTCTCAAGGCAACCAAGACAAGCAAGCCAAGCTCCTCCAACAAGGTCAAGGGCGGCAAGCATGCATCTTCAAGTCAAGACAAAGAAATGAAGAAGATGCAAGAAAACATAGATGCAACCTCTTCCTCAAGTGATGATGAAGATGATGGGGCTGATTACAAGAAGATCGATGACATGGCCCTATTCTTGAAGAAATATGGGAAGGGGATGAAGGCAAATGGCTACAAGATGGTGCAACGAAGGTTCCCAAACAAGAAAAAGAGAACATGGTTCAACTGTGGCAGCACCGAGCATTTTGTTGCCGATTGTCCTTATGAGAACAGGAACAACAAGTATAAGAAGGACAATGGCAAATACAAGAAGCAAGACTACAAGAGAAAGGGAAGAAATGTGGGTGAAGCCCACATCGACCATGAGTGGGGCTCAACCAAAGAGACAAGTGAAGAGGAAGTCCATGTTGCAACATTTGCTATGCAAGAGACCTCTACACCCAAGCTCTTCAACAACATGACCGATGATGAGGATGAGGAAGAAAATGACTCCACTCATGTTTGTCTTATGGCCAAGCATGAGAAGGTAAAATCCACACCCAAACCTTCTCCTTCTCTTAGTGATGAATCTAGTGATCTTAGTGAAAGCTCTAGTGATGATAGTGAATCTAGTGATGATGAGGAATATGTTAGACTCACCAAGAACCTAGATCCCAAAACTAGAGGCTTTCTTGCTCAACTAATGGCGAATTTAGAGAGTACCCAAGCGGAGTTAGCAACTAGAGATAGTCAACTTGATAGACTTGAAAAGCTCTATGTTGATAACAAGGATGCTCTTATAGCTGAGAGGAGTGAGGTGGCTTCCTTGCAAAAGAGCCTAGCTAATGAGCAAGGAGACCATGCTCTCACAAAGAAGGCTATGGTTGCCCTTAATGGGAAATATTGTGACTTGCAAGACAAGTACAAAGAGCTTGAAACCAAACATAGCATTCTTTGGAAGAGCAACTCACATCTCTTAGCCACAAAGGATACCTCTACTCCCTCCACTAGTCAAGGTTGTGGTAAATGCTATAATGTTGATATGAATGCTTATGCCACTAACCTTGCCAACATGAAAGCAATGGAGAAAGAGATCACTAGGCTCACTGCTTTGGTAAAGAAGGAAAGTGAAACTGTCAAGCCAGCTGTGAGCAACAAGGTTGAGGCTCCAAAGAAGACCAACTACATTGATGGGAGAAATCCAAGAATCAAGGATGGACTTGGACACAAGCATGGAAACAAAACCAATGGTCGAAAAGCGATCAATGGTGTTGAATGTGTCAAATTCTTGAGCAAAGGCACAATAGGTACAGAGAGACACGCACGCAGGCGTTGGACACAAGCCAACCCGAGCTGTATGCGCTACGCGCAGTGAAAATGCCGCGAGGGCGGCGTGTGTGCGCCCCCAAGAAAAGGGAAGGTCACCTACTGCCCCAGCTCAGAATAGACCCAAAAAGATGGTCCAAAAGGCTGTGAAGAAGGTCCAGAAGACAGAGAACATTGTCTGGGCTGTTCCAAAGTGCCAGTTCTATCAATCAAAGGCAAAAACAAGCAAGTTAGACTCCAATCCTTGCTTTGAAGTGAAGGCAAACAGCAAGGGGGAGGTGTATGCAAAGTACATGGGCAGTGATAGAAAAATTTATTGCAACACCTCTATTTGGGTTCCTAAAGTTCTTGTGACTAAGGTAAAAGGTCCCAAGAATCTTAGGGGACCTAAACTTGTGAACTAAACTTGTTTTGCAGGCATACTCCTCCGGTGGGTCAAGTTGGGTGCTTGACAGCGGCTATACAAATCATATGACCGGAGAAAGGAGTATGTTTTCATCATATTCCCAAACCAATGATGAGAGGAACAACATAAGGTTTGGAAATGATGATGTAAGAAGCGTGATCGGTCTTGGTAAAGTTGTTATCACTACTGAGCATGATGTTTCAGATGTCTTGCATGTTGATTCGTTAGGATACAATCTGTTGTCGGTCTCACAATTATGTGGGAAAGGCTACAATTGTCTCTTTTACGGATGTTGGTGTGGTAGTCTTTTCGCGGGGGAGGATTCCTCTGTTGTCTTTCTGAGGGAAACTCAAGAATAAGCTTTACTTAGTTGATTTTAACAAAAGTAAAGCTAAACTTGAGACCTGTCTAATGGCAAAATCTAGCATGGGCTGGTTATGGCATCGCCGTCTAGCACATGTTGGCATGAGGAACTTGGCCAAACTGCAGAAGGACAACCACATCATTGGACTAACAAATATTGATTTTGACAAAGACAGGATATGTGGACCTTGCCAAGCCGGAAAGCAAGTAGGTGCACCTCACCCACCAAAGAGTGTGATGACCACTACTCAACCATTGGAGTTGATACACATGGATCTCTTTGGACTGGTGGCCTACCTTAGCATCGGGGGTAACAAATATGGACTTGTTATTGTTGATGACTACTCCCGCTTCACTTGGGTTTTCTTTGTCTTTGATAAGTGTCAGGTACAAGAGAAGGTGAAAACCTTCATCAAGAGGGCACAAAGAGAATTTAGTCTACTTGTCAAGAAAGTGAGAAGTGACAATGGGACCGAATTCAAGAACACCCAAGTTGAAGAGTTTCTTGATGAAGAGGGCATCAAGCATGAGTTTTCAGCTGTATATACCCCTCAACAAAATGGTGTAGTAGAGAGGAAGAATCGTACACTTATAGAGATGGCAAGAACAATGCTTGATGAGTACAAGACTTCGGGCATCTTTTGGTGTGAAGCCATCAACACCGCTTGTCATGCCATCAACCGTCTCTACTTGCACAAGAAACTCAAGAAGACTTCATATGAGCTCTTAACCAGTAACAAGCCTAAGGTGTCATACTTTAGGGTGTTTGGGTGCAAATGTTTCATTCTTAACAAGAAGCCCCGAACCTCTAAGTTTGCACCTAAAGTCGATGAAGATTTTCTTCTTGGTTATGGGTCAAATGAGCATGCCTATCGTGTTTTCAACCAAACCACCGGTAGGGTTGAAATCACTATAGATGTGACATTTGATGAATCTAATGGCTCTCAAGTAGAGCAAGTTGATCAAAGTGTTTTAGGAAAGGAGGATCCACCTTGTGAGGCAATCAAGCAATTGGCTATAGGTGACATAAGACCTCAAGAAGATCAAGCTAATGGAGAGGAGGATCCACCAGTTGTTGCTTTGCACAAGATTCCGCTGACGTACTCGATGACCAAGTGCGACGCCGCCGCTTCTTTGGAAGTACCCGGCCGCACGGCAGTGCGCGCCACCTACCTCGGCGGCGACCGATCCACCGCATCACCTGTTCAACCACTTGATCTCGCTCCAATTCTTGAAGCTGATGATGAATATGATGAAGATCAAGAAAAAAATGCAGAAGGCGTTGATCACCCACGACTACGACAAACAATTCAACGGGATCACCCCGTTGACAACATCCTTGGGAGTCTCTGAAAGGGAGTTACTACTCGATCTCATCTAGCTGCTTTCTGCCAACATTACTCGTTTGTTTCATCTTTGGAACCGCAGAAAGTAGATGATGCTCTCAAGGATCCCGATTGGGTGTTGGCCGGCCATACAAGAAGAGCTCAACAACTTTGAAAGAAATCAAGTGTGGGACTTGGTGGAAAGACCCAAGACAAACATCATTGGTACCAAGTGGGTCTTCCGTAACAAACAAGATGAAGATGGGTTGGTGACAAGAAACAAGGCAAGATTGGTTGCTCAAGGCTTCACTCAAGTAGAGGGCTTGGACTTTGATGAGACCTATGCACCGGTGGCAAGACTAGAAGCAATCCGCATTCTTCTAGCCTTTGCTGCCCATCATGACTTCAAGCTGTTCCAAATGGATGTCAAGAGTGCATTCCTCAATGGTCCACTACAAGAGGAGGTGTATGTTGAGCAACCACCCGGTTTTGAAGACCCCAAGTTTTCCAACCACTTCTACAAGCTCCGTAAGGTGCTCTATGGGCTTAAGCAAGCACCTAGAGCATGGTATGAATGCCTTAAGGAATTCTTGCTCAATCAAGGCTTTGAAATAGGCAAAGCTGATCCTACTCTCTTCACTCATATAGTTAGCAATGATATCTTTGTATGCCAAATATATGTCGATGACATAATATTTGGTAGCACTAACAATATGTATGTTGAGCAATTTAGTAGGACAATGACCAAGAGATTTGAGATGTCCATGATGGGTGAGCTAAAGTACTTCCTCAGATTTCAAGTCAAGCAAATGGAGGAAGGGACATTCATTTGCCAAACAAAGTACACCCATGACATGCTAAAGAAGTTTGATATGGCTAAGGCAAAGCCAATCAAAACGCCAATGCCAAGCAATGGACATCTTGATCTTGATGAGGAGGGTCCAGCCGTGGACATGAAGGTATATCGCTCCATGATTGGATCTTTGCTTTACCTTTGTGCATCTAGGCCGGACATAATGCTTAGTGTGTGTATGTGTGCTCGTGCTCAAGCTAATCCAAAGGAATGTCACAATGTGGTTGTTAAGAGAATCTTGAGATATTTAATCCTCACTCCTAACCTTGGCTTGTGGTATCCCAAGGGTTCCAAGTTCAATCTACTTGGCTATTGATTCGACTATGCTTGGGTTGCAAAGTAGATCGAAAAAGCACTTCGGGGACATGTCAATTCCTTGGGACGGTCCTTAGTGTCTTGGAGCTCTAAGAAGCAAAATTGTGTAGCCCTTTTCCAACGCGAGAGGCCGAGTATGTTGCAGGCCGGTGCATGTTGTGCTCAACTACTTTGGATGAAGCAGACCTTAAAGGATTATGGATGTCATTTCACAAAGATACCTCTTCTTTGTGACAACGAGAGTGCCATCAAACTCGCAAATAACCCGGTAGCACACTCTAGAACAAAGCACATAGACATCCGTCATCACTTCTTGAGAGACCACGAACTCAAAGGAGATATCGCAATTCGCCATGTGAGCACCGAAAAGCAACTAGCCGATATCTTCACCAAGCCTCTCGATGAGCCAAGGTTTTGTGCTTTGCATAGTGAGCTAAATATTCTCGATTCTCGTAACTTGGTTTGAATTCCAGCACACATGCAATTTGATTGAGACACTAGTGCGACATAGGAAAAGTTTGTGAAATCTTTCATATTGTGTTTCTAAAAGTATTTCAAATTCTAATCCGAAATTCAATGCCATTGTTCTGTATTGATGATCTATCTCTGGCAATGAATTTTGGTGTCTCTGTGATCAAATCTGAGAAAGATTGAGTTTAAGTCGCAATATATATATTCGGGGAATTGGCGGAGCTGGGAGCGGCAATGCCGCGTGCTGCTCGGCGGTGCAGCCAGAGGCGCGGCGATGCAGCGTGCCGCGCCCTAGGGTTTTTCGATCTCGACCGTTCGAACCGGTACCGAGCCAAATCGTTTTTCTTCTTTCCTTTAATACCCCTGGCTCGCCCGGTCCTCTTTCTTTCTCTCCCTCGTGACTCCTCCCTCACGCCCGCTCGCGTCTCGCGTGGAGGAGGGCCGCCGCCCTTTTTCTGCCGCAAGACGCCACCGCCCCCGTGCCGCCTCGTGCCCGGCGGTGCCGCGCCGCCGCCCGCCGGAGCTCCCCGCCGTCCCCGGCCGGCCGTGCTCCCTTCCTCGAGCACTGCTTCTCTTCTCCCCTCACTCCCACGAGTCAAGCTGCAAGGTAACCTAACCCTAGTTCATAATGTCCTTGCCCGATCTATGCAATGTGCAGTTTTTGATCATGGATTCTTGTTCTCTAGTGAAGTATGAACTCTAGTGAAGTGCTTTAGAAGGTTGGAATCGATGGATTTCGCGTTTTCATGACTTAGGTGATTTAGGGGGAGGGCGCGGCATTGCCGCCCCCAAATAGAACTTTGTCGTTCTTAGTGCGCTTCCAACAGCAAATATCCCTCAAATCACCTACCTGATTGAACCGTGAAATCGATTTGACTCCAAATATCAAGAATATATTCACTCTAGTTCATGCTCATTTTTCAATCCATGGGCAAAATGCACTTTATCTATGAATTTGTCTCTGAAATTGTGACAGTGAAGAATTATGCGCTGAATGGATGTATTAGAAGGATTATTAAACTGAAACTTGATGATTTAGAGCAAGGGGGAGCGGCAGTGCCGCGTGCATCACGCGGCAAAGCTGTCGTGCATGCGCTTGCAAATGCAATCGTGCCCTGCCTCCCGCGGCGGTCTGCCGCGCAGCCCCCGTGATTTCACCCCGGGACGGCTTGCTCAAATCATCAATCTTCAGTTTCCTAAACCTTTTCCTACATATGTTTGGCCATTTTCACCACTGTTATCCACAGTTTCTGATCAAATTCCTATCTTTTGCATAGATGGATCCTGAAGGTGATCCCCATGGCAAGAGAAAGATGAGGGTCAAGGTTGTTGAGAAGAGAGGCCGCGGGCGAAAAAGAACATGAGCAGAGGGCGGTGGCAAAGAAGTGGGTCATTTGGACTCGAGGAGCAACGGCGGCGATATGGGTACACCATTGTGCCTGATGGTGACCAAGGCACTCCTGAGCACCTATCCATCTACGACAACAGCTACATGGTGCCAGTGGAGGGTGTATTTGAGATGGCAGCCCCTGACAACACTCAGCCTATCCCAGTTGTGAGCTACCTCAGGAAGCAGAGGGAAGTGGCAGATGCTAGAGCCTACAATGTCTATGCAGATGAGAAGACAGAAGGCATTGATGAGAGGTTTTGGGTGGCTTTTCACTTAAACTTCTATCTGACAGTTCTCTTTCACTCATCCAAGAGCAAGATCACCACTATGCACTACATAGACTTTGAGAGGATGGCTGAGATGGAAGAGGATGCCTTCAATGAGGCAATTGATGCTTGTGACAGATTTGAGCTGACTGACATCATGGCATTCAAGCATGATTGGAATGAGGAGATTTTGAGTCAGTTCCATGCCACCTACCATTGGGACAAGCAAGCTGACACCATTCACTGGATGACTGACAGGAAGCACTACAGGTTGGACTTTGTCACATTTTGTCAGATCCTTGGGTTTGGGGCTGATCATAGGCAGTTTACTGATATCCATGAGATTGAGCCTGTTGAGATCAAGGTGATCAAGGACTGCTGGGCAAAGCCAAGGGAAGTTGATGGCAAGAGGAAGGGTCTGAAGGACTTTTTCTATGTGATGAACAACTTGTGCAGGTGCACCATTGATCCCAAGGATGGGAAAGCTTCAGACATCAATGGCTATGCTAGGAATCTTCTAGCACACTTCAGAAATGATGAGACTTTCAATGTGGGAAGATTCATTTGGAGGCAGCTAGCCAATGCTATGGATGATGCTAGAAGGAATCGCCATATGCTCCTTACCTCATGTTTATGATTGAGAGGGTCCGCGAGGGAAGATTTATCCCAAGGATTTGTTTCCATACTGACCTACAACATTGAGAAGACCCATGGCTTGGAGGGAGGGAAGACTAGTGGGTAGATCCACTCTTTGGAGGCACCCTGGCCGGCGAGAGAGGACTTAGAGGAGCCCTCTAGCTCTAGGCCCGGGGAGGCACGGTGGGCTCGATCCAAGATCAAGAAGTGGATCAAGACCATCTTTGGACATTACGCATATTCAGCTCAGCAGACTTATGAGATGCGCAGGGAGGTGAGACAGGCATTCAAGAGTGTTAGGGAGAAGCAAGGACTTCCAGTTCCTCCTGCTATCCCTAGGCCACAGCAGTACGATCTTCCAGAGCTTTCAGGGACTAGCAGCTCAGACTAGGACCTCTCAGACCTGCTTGGCTCGTTCTCTCAGCAGATTCCAGCTCGACGCTCCACTCGTCGCTCTGCGCAGACTAGTGCAGTCATTTCTGAGGAGGACGAGGACACTGCTTCCAGCCGTCAGGATGATTCAAGTGAGGAGTGACTCCGCTTCGTTTCTTCTCTTTTCTATGATCTTTTTTGGTGTTTGACGCCAAAGAGGGAGAAAATTAGAAGAAATGAGGGGGGGGTCAAACTTTTTCGGCATACGGAGATGGTTCGAGGATGTTGCGGCGGTGTGTTTCGAGTTTAGATCCATTGAGAGTAATTTGTTAGGTGTGAGTTTGAGAGAAACTCTATTTTATGTAATAATGCCACCTATGACTTGTTACTTCTCGGATTTGGTCTGTTGATTGCTTAAACTTTGTTTTAGATAATCTGCTACAAGTTTTATTTATATATCATGTCATATATGCTGTGTTTGGTTATCTGTCTGTCTGTCTGTCCTGATAGGCGCGGCAGTGCCGCGCACATCAGTGCAAACAGACAACCCTTTGTGCTCTGATCAGTTATATTTGTCATATGCATCACGGATATATTTTTATGACACCCTGTTGAGCACCCCACAGCAACCATGGATGTAAGGGGAGGCCCTGCACATATTCTAAATGTGTGACTTGACTTTCATATCAATTTGAGAATTCAAATCTCACTCACACATTTAGGGGGAGGCCTCATCACACCTAAATATG
Organism: Hyparrhenia diplandra; assembly: GCA_015847255.1. Taxonomy (NCBI): domain Eukaryota; kingdom Viridiplantae; phylum Streptophyta; class Magnoliopsida; order Poales; family Poaceae; genus Hyparrhenia; species Hyparrhenia diplandra. Next base: position 89,718 of record JADLZK010010295.1, read on the forward strand.
TGAAATTGACCTCTTATGACAACAATGAGAATTCAAAACTCATTCACATATTTAGGGGGAGGCTCTTACATCCTTGGTCTTCGAAATCTAAGTTTGACCTTACATCTTATGTAAGCTCTAATTTAGTTGTCATCAATCACCAAAAAGGGGGAGATTGTAAGTGCAATCAAGCTTTAAGTGGGTTTTGGCATTGATGACCACCGAATTAGGGGACTAATGAGATTTACGAAGATGACATGCAGGAAATAAAATAAGGAGTTGATGTACAGGTCCAAAGGTATCCAATGAACTAGATGGTGGCGTTTCCGGATCAAGGCGTTTAAATTATTTCATATTTTGAATCTTGAGTTTAGGAAATGTCGTACTATCAAGAGGGATCCTAGGATTCTCGGGTATCTGTGGACCAAGTGCTCTAAACCTCAAATCAGACACAAAACACAACTCCTAGCCTGATCAACCAGCAAATCTTCAAGTTTCACACCTTTGCTGTCAGGCTGGCGCGGCAGTGCCGCGCATTGGTGCGGCAGTGCCGTGCCCACGCGGCAGGGCCGCGTGTCAGTGCGGCAGTGCCACACTTAAGTTCGACCGTTGGGTCCGTGGGGTATAAATACCTATCCTACCCCTCCCACAACGGTAACCTGGCTCACTCTTCTTCTTCCTCCGGACCAGAACAGCCAGGAGCACCTCTTGCTCTCTCTCTCACCTCCATTGAAGCACCTTGAGCTCCCAACTCAATCTCTCACTTCCCACAAGGGATTTTTGAGGGAAAAGGCAGCAAACTTCGATTGGAGACCGGATCTACTACTTCCCCCACTCAAAAGAGCATTTGGTTCACGTTTGGCCGGAACCCTAGGGTTCTTTACTCTTGGAGCTTGCTCCTAGACGGCTAGGCGTCGCCCTTGAGCTTGCCCCCCTTCGTGTGGCAGCCTTGGGAGGTTTGTAACCTCACACAAATAGCAATACATTACCCCACATCTCTAGGGTTAACTCCCTAGACTTGTGAACGAGGGAAAAAAGCCAAGCCGGTGGGCAAGCTAAGCCTTGTGTGGCAACCTCAACAACGTGGGACGTAGCCCGCCTGTGTGGCGACGGTGAACCACGGGTCAAATCCTTGTGTCACTTGTGTTCTTTACATTCTTGCATATTTATCTTGTGAGCTAGGGTTTCGTCCTGATCTATCTTGTTGCAGGGTTTCTGTCATATTTGGTTAGTTTCCTGTGAAGTATTTGTGTGCAGGAAGAGGTGTGAATCACGAGCACCATGTTCACAGCTCTCAGATTCACCTCGGAAGTGACTCGCGGCAGTGCCGCTCGTGGATGCGGCAGTGCCGCGCCTGGACTTCTCAACAGGCCTCGATTCACTTCTCTGTCTCTGTCTATCAATCTCACGCGGCAGTGCCGCGCATATCTGTACTGACAGTGTGCTAGAGTTTTAACAGGTCGATTTTAGGGGGTAAGCCTATTCACCCTCCCTCTAGGCTTCCATCAGATCCTACGACTTTACATGGTTCTGATTCCGCTGCTGCTGCTATTACTAATACTGAACCTAGTAAGACTAACCTTTGGCATATGCGTTTGGGACATATGAGTCAAGCTGGTATGGCAGAATTGATGAAGAGAGGCCTTCTAGATGGCTACACTTCGAGTAGCATGAAGTTCTGTGAGCATTGTATTTTTGGGAAGCATAAAAGGGTAAAGTTCAACACCTCAGTTCATACCACCAAAGGTACTCTTGATTATGTACATGCTGACTTATGGGGTCCTTCTCGTAAGCCTTCTCTTGGTGGTTCTCGTTACATGCTTACTATTATTGATGACTACTCTAGAAGGGTTTGGCCTTATTTTCTGAAAAATAAAGATGATACCTTTGCTGCTTTTAAAGATTGGAAAGTGATGATAGAAAGACAAACTGAAAGAAAAGTAAAATTGCTTCGTACTGATAATGGTGGAGAGTTCTGTTCGGATGCTTTTAATAATTATTGCAGGCAGGAAGGCATTTTGAGGCATCACACCATTCCGCATACTCCACAGCAAAATGGTGTGGCCGAACGCATGAATAGGACCATCATATCAAAGGCTCGTTGCATGCTGTCCAATGCCAGGATGAGCAAGCGTTTTTGGGCTGAAGCTGCTAGCACTGCATGTTACTTGATAAACAGGTCGCCTTCTATTCCACTTAATAAGAAAACACCCATTGAGGTATGGTCTGGTACACCTGCTGATTATTCACAGTTGAGAGTTTTTGGCTATACTGCTTATGCTCATGTTGATAATGGAAAATTCGAGCCTAGAGCTGCTAAATGTCTTTTTCTTGGTTATGGTTCGGGAGTTAAAGGCTATAAATTGTGGAATCCCGAAACAGGAAAGACCTTTATGAGCAGGAGTGTTGTCTTTAATGAATCTGTGATGTTTAATGATAGTTTGTCCTCAGATCATGTTCCAAAAATTTCGAGAAGGAGCTACAGTACATCAGTGTGCAGGTGGAGCATGAGGATGCTGAGACAAGTGTGCAGGTGGAGCCTATTCAGGAAACTGAAGTTGCTGATGTTGATGCTCATGATGATGTTCAGCAAAATTCGCCTCCTCCTTTGCAGCTGGAGGATTTACCTGATGTTCCTATTGCTAATCGCAAGTCAAAGAGGAGTTGTGGACCTCCATTACGACTTATTGAAGAGTGTAATTTATCTTATTATGCTCGAATTGTCTTTGAACAGTGGAGAATGTTCATGAGCCACCACTTACAATGAAGCTATTGGTTGTGGTGATCGTGAGAAGTGGGTTTTAGCTATGCATGAGGAGATGCAGTCCCCGGAGAAGAATTGCACTTGGAATGTTGTTCCATTGGAGAAGTTGCGCAAGTGGATCTTCAAGAGAAAGGAGGGTTTATCTCCAATGAGCCTCCAAAGTATAAGGCAAGGTTAGTAGCAAAAGGCTACAGTCAAATTCCTGGTGTTGATTATAATGATGTGTTCTCCTCAGTTGTAAAGCATAGCACAATCCGTACGTTTTTTAGTATTGTTGCTTCACATGATCTTGAGCTTGAGCAGTTAGATGTCAAGACTGCGTTCTTGCATGAAGAACTTGAGGAGGACATATACATGGACCAACCTGAAGGGTTCATAGTGCCTGGCAAGGAGAAGTTTGTTTGCAAGTTGAAGAGATCCTTGTATGGTTTGAAGCAGTCCCCTCGTCAGTGGAATAAAAGGTTTGATTCATTTATGCGGTCACACGGTTTTCAGAGATCTAAATATGATAGCTGTGTTTACATCAAGCATGTTAATGGATCACCTATATATCTGTTATTATATGTTGAGTGCTGCCAAGAGTAAAGTCGAAATTGCTAAATTGAAGAAATTGTTGAGTAGTGAATTTGACATGAAAGATCTTGGTGCTGCTAAGAAAATTTTAGGCATGGAAATTACTAGATACAGAAAAACTGGTTTGTTATTTCTTAGTCAGCAGAATTATATTAAGAAAGTTCTTCAGCGTTTCAACATGCATCATGCAAAGTCTGTTAGTACTCCTATTGCACCTCACTTTAAATTATCACCGCCACGGTGTCCTAGTACGTATGCAGAGAGATTGAATACATGTCGAGTTCCATATGCTAGTCTTTGTTGGGTCCTTGATGTATGCCATGGTTTGCTCTCGCCCAGATTTGTCATATGCTATGAGTTTGGTTAGTAGATATATGTCTAATCTGGTAAAGAACATTGGAGGGCGTTCGGTGGATTTTCAGGTACCTCGGAGGGCGGCCGGATGCTTGGTTGCGATTTAGCGAGAACCGATAAGGGTCTTATTGGCTATGTGGATTCCGATTATCTTCGCTGATTTGGACAAGAGGAGATCTCTTACTAGTTATGTGTTCCTTTGTTGGCGGTTGTCTTTGTGAGTTGGAGAGCTACTTTACGATCGTGGGCTGCGTTGTCTACTCTTTGAAGCGAGTACATGGCTATTCTTTGACGTGTGCAAGGAATTACTTTGGTTGAAAGGTTTGTATGCTGAGTTGTGTGGAGTTGATTCTTGCATTAATTTGTCTTTGTGACAATCGAGAGTGCCATTTATCTTACCAAAGATCGGATGTTCCATGAGAGGACTAAGCACATTGATATCAAGTATCATTTTGTTCGTGATGTGATCGAAGATGGTAAGTTAAAGGTATGCAAGATCAGTACTCATGATAATCCTGCTGATATGATGACAAAGCCTGTTCCTGTTGCTAAGTTTGAGTTGTGCTCAAACTTAGTTGGTTTAATTAATTAGCCCAAGAGGCTATGTGGCGCCAAAAATATTTTTTTTTTTGTTATGTTTAGGATGAAGGTGTTGATTTATGCTACAAGAGGAATTTGTCTCAATTGTTGGAATATGTTCCAAATTCATATTGGGCCGCTAACTTCTGAAGGCTCGTTTAAAGATGAAGGCGGGCGACATCAATTAGTATCATATTGCTAGTTGATGTGGAGGTAGGGAGTTTCCCTCTCTATATATTTGGACCAATTCTCCTGGAAACAATACACAATTATTCTCTCTCTTGTAAGCCGCCATACGACGTTATAACCCGACTCTTGATACAGTGAAGTGTTGTTGGCTGGCGCCCGTGGTTTTTTACTCTCTCACGTTAGGAGGGTTTTCCACGTTAAATCTTGTGTCCCTGTGGTTCGATCTTTGTTTACTTCATCGTTTACTCGTGTCTCACTTATAACAATTTCAATGCAAACTCTGGCGTCACACCATACAACTCTGGTGCTACCTCTCTTGCGCACATGCATCAAAAGTGTGTTGTGCACATTTTCTCTTCTGCCTCGCCGGACTCTTGTGCCACATATATCATGGCTCAGGTTTCATCACCTAGCTCTGAAACTACATGAAGTTGAGCTCTGAGTGTGACCAAGAACAACGGGGACTCACGACCTTTTCTATTTTTTTTTTTTCTCTTTCGACGAAAAAGCTACTCTCTCGGTCTATCTACCTCTAGATGATGCAGTCATGCAAAGCAGGCATGAGGGCGTGGTGAACGGACTCTCGGTGAGACGCCGATCGTCTGGTCATGGATTCGGCCGGTAAACGCGCGCGGTACTGGCAAGTTGGCAACGGCAAAGCCCGCCGGCGGCCCGGCCCCTGGTGCCTGTGGTCGTCGTCACCCGAAACAAAAGACGAAAAGCCGGCCTCCGCGTCCGCGACCCCGTCAATCCGTCCTATCCTCTGCGGCGCGGGCGCGGTCCCTCCCTCCCATCTTCTTGAAAATCCGTGCATTGTGCTCGTGGGTGAGCGAACCGCAGAAGAGACACCAAACGCAAAAGAGACAACACCGTACCGGGCTGGCTCCGGGAACGACGGCCGGCCACGGCCGCTGCCCTGCCCTGCCCTCCAAAGGCAGCGAGCGAGGCACCATACAACGCCTTTAGTTACCTGCAGGCGAAGGCCGCTTTGGTCTGGATGCGCTCCCTCCGCAGCCCCAGGCCCAGCCCCCAGGGTTCTCGCCAGTCGCCACGATAAAAGGCGGCCAGGCAGAGAGAGGCAGAAAAGAAGCCGCCCGCCGCGCAGGGGCAGGGCAGGGCAGGCAAAGCTATGCTAGTAGCCAAAGCGGAGGCAGTGCAGTGCATCCATGTATAAAGAAAGGGGAGGGGGCTCAAAGGAGTCGAGGCGATCGAAGAAGGAATCTAGCCAAGAACCAGCCGGCCGGCCTGCCAATGCCAATGCGCAGCCGCGGCGGCGACGTGGCCGCCCGCGGCGCTTTGCTCTGCTGATGCCTGATGCCTGCCGACCGACCGCTAGCTTTTGACTGGGATGGGATCTTTTCTCTCAGCCGCTCAGGCTCAGGATGCGCGGCACATGCGATGCGTCGTGCAGGGGAAGCTCGTGCAGCCATGGAACCACCACCAGCTGCCTTTAACAGCAAAGAGCTAAAGACACAAGGCATGGGCGCATGGCCTCAGAAAAGACGAGCATCCAATGCAATGCACACGCTCGCTCTTTCTCTTTGTGCATGCAATGCAACGCAACAGAGAAAAAGACCGACGAGGAGCTGCCGCTGGCGCTGGTTTTACCGATGCGGTGAGGTCTCCAGGTTGTGTTGTGTGCACGTGCACGTGCTGCCGCGCGCTTCTCGGCGTGGAAAAGCACCGCATGCATGTGACCTGGGGACGAGAGAGAGGTTTTGGTTCGCCGCACGACGCATTGCGTTGCACGTGCACAGCTAGCTACCACTGGCCAAGCACACCTGCTACTGTCTACTAGGAAGCAGAACGTTATCAGAACTGTACAGAGTTTGAGTGTCATGCATGTTTGATTCTTCAGCTGGTGCAGGAATTGGTGTTTCGTGCCATACAACGCTTCCAAACAGATGAATATGACAGCACACAATTAACACGATCAACGCCCCGAGATATTAAGAAGCAACAGTACTAGTTAATACTTGTGAAGCAAGCGTTTTGGGGTTACATCACATGACTCGATCCAAGCGCAACACATGCGGACATGAACAAACGGAAACAGAAATAAAACAGGCACAGCAAACATAGATCCAAATGGGGATGAGAAGCAAATCTAAAAGAAACGGTAGGTAGGGGTGGAACAAAACTAGTAATAGAGCATCAAGGATGTCTTTTGCAAATCTACTACTCTCTTATGACGATCTGATGTGAGGACTCCTCTTCTTAATTGCTGCTCGCTTCTGCATGCCTTCGTCGTCGACGCTGCAAACTTGCTCTCCTACACCTCAGTGCCTGCAAACGGGAACAACCCGGTCAGAATCATGGATAGCAGCCAGCAAAGGAGGAAAGATTTGATAATTTACAAGTAATTTTCGTAGGTCATGGCAGCGCTACCGTTCTCCCGTGGTGCGTTGCACCTGAAACATTCCATCCTGCTAGCAAAGTTGTGCTCGTTGCATCCAGACCTGTCAACATTCAGACAGGGCATGAACAACCGTTTAGCATAAAGCGGAAGACATGAAATTAACCTCAAATCATATACCTAACTGAAACTTGGAAAATGCTACTGGCAGAGTACTATTACATTACATTGAAATATGGTGATAAGGACAACCAATCCCCACATGTCGCACAAAACCCACTAGTATGAAAAACGTACTACCTACTCATCCACTAATACAAAACATCAGCAACTCCTTGGAGAAGATATAAAAGCTCATTTATTGCTATCATCCATGCAGACAGAAAGCATAGATAAGATGATTCTGTTGTCTCTTACTCCAGCATGTTGCTGATAAAACAATCCTTTTTTTTTCTAAAATAAAGCCACAAAACACGGAAGCATAGCATAACAACAAGATATAAGCATACACAAGGACACAACTACAATCAGACCGTGTGTATATCCATAGTCGATGAGAAAACAAGTACATGGATTCATGGAAAGAGTGATACTATACTATGCCCGTCCTTGAAATAGCTACTAAGTTTGTAGATACACATAACTGAAAAATAAGATAGAACAACAGAGAAAACTATATCTTTCAGTAAAGGTGGAAGGATAAAGTTAAGTAACACGCACCTGGTGCAGATCCAGTCTCCAGACTTCCAACCGGGGCGGTTGGTACGGGCAGCAGCTGCACCGCCGCCGAAGCCGTAGCCCCGTGAGCGTGACATGTCACTGTCAAAGCCGCCAGCACCACTGTTTACAGCAGCCTCCTCCTTGAAGGCAGAGCACTTGAAGCAACTGGAGCGACTGGCGAAGTTGTGTGCACCGCAGGAGCAGTACCAGTCACCAGGGCGGACATCAGAGCCAGCACCAAAGCCACCGCCGAAGGAGGAACCACCACGGCCACCGAAGTTGGCATAGTCACCTCCACCACCACTGCCACGATCAGCAACTCCACGCGGTTCACTGCAGCGCTGGCATATGTCCCGACGGCTGAAGTTGAGGTGCTGGCACGCCCTGCAGTCCCAGTCTCCTGGCTTCCTGTTCATCTTGCCTGCAGTAGTTACACCATCAAAACAATGCAAAAAAATGGGCACCCAGAATAAGGGAGATACAATCCAAGAGCTAGAACAAAAACATGATTCAAGAAGATATATATGGAGTTACACGCTAACATAAGGCTAAATTACCTAAACAAAGCTCGGCTGTTGTGTGCTTGGTCCTAGGAAGTGCTCTATGAAGTGAGATGGTGATGCAGCAAGGTGCATATGTGCAGGGGTATTTATAGTGAAGTTTGGAGGGGATGCTGAAACCGAGGGCGAGCTATCTTTGTGCCTTTGATTCTTGGTGCACTTTGGCCCGCGAAGAACAAGGGAATCACGTAAAACTAGAAAGAAGAGGGGAGTTAAAGAAAAGAAAAGAAAAGAAGAGAAAGCCATTAAAGGGAAAAGAATTATGGGGAGTTTGAATGCCTCCTTTGCCCTGCATCTTAGCCTGCCTTGGCAACATCTTTTGAGACATGGGATGGAGGGATGTGCACTTCTTCGTATTCTTGTGCTTAGGAAATATGGCATGCACTAGCTGTTGTAGGCGTGCTCAGAATATGTTTTAGCAAAAACACATCAAAAATATAAGGCAGCAACACTAATATGGAATTTGAGGTGGTCGGTATAGCATCCAAAATAGAAAAATTATTACTGATGATTGGTAAAATATTCTCTGTTTTCATGGCACACTTTAATTAGAAACAGTTAACTGTTGAATGACAGATTCTGTGTCTCTGTCTAACTATTTCTAAAGGTATAATACATCACCCATTTGGTGCCTCGTTCCAAAACCACAAACATATGTGTGCCAAAAGACCCAAAATACCATCAATACAATTTATTGCACTAGGTTGAGCAATTGTGGAGGCTGCGCTGCATCGATATAGAAAACCTAATCAAGAATCATACAAAATATATGGAGAGAAAATCAAAACCTAAAATTAGCACCTATTAGATTCCAATGTGGAAATAAGCAAGTGTTGGAAGTGTTGAGAATGGAGCCTATCATTCTGAACCTATGCTTATTTATCGATATATAACTTTTGATTCCTGCAACTAAGAAAAATGCTATTCCTGTTCCTGATATTCGACGCTAACTTCGCCTTCTTTTTACCATCAATTATTGAGAAAAGACCACGGAATCCATTCCAAGCAACCATCACATCAACTCAGCGCTATAACCATTTCTGTCGAGCAATCCACAACAATATCATGGCCCATCCATATCATTTATTCAGCATAACTTGAAGTAAGCAAGCCTTTTTCAACTCGAACACTTTTCCCATGGATTTAGAGTGTCCCTTACATATAACCATAACTAGTGATTATTAATTTTCTGAACCATATACTGTCACTAATATGAAAAAAATAAGTCCCATTATTAATTGTTTGATACATATTTCTAGGAAAATAAGAAAAGTAGGTATCAGCCAAACTCCAATGAATAGATCAGAAATGGACTAGCTAATTTTCTGGATAAGAAGGAACAAGTATGAATATGGGGACACTGCAGCACCAAGTGAATATTCTAAATGCAACGAGAGAAACGGGCATAAAGTGTTCAACAGCTCACCAACAGCGTAAACATCTACTCCCTCCATTCTAAATTATAAGACATTTATAGATACATAGGCATTAGCTATGCACTTATATACACTATATCTATATAGATAGTAAAAACAATGATTTTTTAGGAGATATTAATAAAAGAAATAAAAGCTAAAACATCTTAAAATTTGGAAGAGAGGGAGTAAATGACAACAGGATGTGCACAGGTGACAAAACAAAATTAGCACTAGAGAAAAGAACATACTATCTTCTCAACTAAGTTAATCTAACAAATGAGAAACCTTTTCTTTGCAAAAAACAAAAATTAAGAGAAGGTCACCACCCCTACCCCTGGATAATATAAATAAAATCGTTAATGCAATTCATGCAAAGAAAAACAAATGTATTTAAACAAATATGATATGGTTCAGAAGCAAATACATTTACCCCACTTCTGATCAACAAATAACCTGAGCTAACCTGAGCTATTGATATACCACTTAGGCCACGAGGGTTTTTCCTCACTTTGATCAACAAGGGGCTACTGATAGACATACCATTGCCCACGTATACTAAAAATAGCAGTCTACTCATGTCCACAACATAGGTGTGCATTGATGTCTAATCTAAATGCAAAAGCAATACTGGAAGATGGTCACATGGCTATATGATACAAAATTAAATGGATGAAAGTGACAGAAGAGAAAGAAAAGGAAAAACTACAAATCACTATTTGGATTCCTGACCTCTAAGAGTTAAGAACTAGGCTTTATCTTTTTCGTTATAAGAGAGAGAAATTTTTAATCTAGATAAAGATGTCATTGTCTCATAACAAAACACCCCATGCACAAAACCAGATGAAAAATGATTCCTGGTCAGAAAGCAAAGGGAGGAGCTGGTGCTTAACTGGTAAGAATGCCTGAATATCAATAAAGACAGGGCAAAACCAAGAGGGTAGTAACCCTCAAGGGTGGCGTTGACCACTGTCTTTAGAACTCTTTGAACAGCCCTTTAATTTTCAGTTGTGTTTTACATCTCCTGTGTTGTTTCCCTTGCCCTTTATCATGCTCATCCTCGAGGCTTTACATTAGTGGATTTGCTTTCGCTTTTTATCTACTCCATATATTTCATTTCTTTTATGTGACTGTACTAGTTACAAGTACTAGCAGTCATGGTAGTAGATGCTACCAAAGAAGATGTAGGTTTCAAAACCATAGGATGATATGCCTTCTCTTCCATTCCATTCTCTTGGGTGAAGTGAAAGGAGAAGCAGATACAAATCATGGAGTCGTGTAAAAAACTGAGGGGCCAAAAGCTAGTTTGGATTCTCTCCTAGGGAAGTGCTTCCATGCATGACCATGACCAAACCCCAAAGGAAGTGATTACTTGATAGCCCCTAACATGCTTTGATTCTCTGCTTTTACACAACCAAGAAGAAACAGCTCGAGCCTTTAGCTTTTATGAACAAGCGTACTCAGATTATATTATAATTAAGACTTGTAACAGAGAACAAATAATCTTCAGCAACAACCCTATGTTCTACCAGTGCTTTTTAACTAGTGGGACCAACAGGACCTTCAAAATATGCAGATTTCAATGGAAAGGTTTGGGCATGAACTGATAAACTATCGAGTATAAACTGAATATTAATCTGTATTTGTAGTAGGATTGGATCTAAATTTTTATAGATATGCTGAAGCAGAAGTTAATGGCAAATGATCCTTCACAAAATTGTATTCCAACACCCTAGATAAGCAAAACTAATTTGGTATGTTTATGATGATAGCACATATATCTTCCAACTGTTAGTTTATTTCTTATTAGACATCCAAGTATATGTGTACATAGAAATATGTATCGTTTGTGCAAAACATCAGCCCATGCCCCATGATACACAAACATAGCATTGCATCCAGCCACTACCTAGATTGGAGAAAGTATACTAGTCAAACATTCAGAAATAATCCATTGCTTGTCCCAAGGCATGAAATTTCTGAACTTAAACCCCACTTTATGCAAGGATTGGTTTAAGTACGCTCTCCTTCCTAGAAAATGAATCATTAGGTGCACTTGCATGCTGTATCTTTGTATCTAGGATTCCAAAGACCATGGTACAATTTTGCAGAGCACCCTCTCTTTCTGATTTGTACTCCCTCACTGACATGAATCCAAACAATTAACATAGCATATATTAGTTGTTTCGTTCCCTTTTGAGCTGCCTGCCTGCCTGAACCACAAAGCAACAAGGCGGCACACGAGTGGGCCACAACGGGGGCACTGCCTAAGACAAAGAGCAATATAATAGGTTCAATGGTGCATGAACTTTAATTATATTGTTACAGATTGTATGCACAAGCCATCGAGTGCAATAGATTCCAAGGCATGTGTGGTGTGTTGATGCATCATGCAGCTCACTTGCAATCCTGTAGTTTGTTTGTGACGTAATCGGTCCTCGACGAGGATAAAGTCAGTCAGTCAGCCAGTTTAGCTGACCAACTTTCTTGTGTAGTCTCGATGCAGATTCAGTGATGGGGTACACCGCGCTGCATCATAGAGGTGCACATAAAGATCACGGTGGCCCATCAGGGACATCAAAGCAAATGATGTATGCAGTTTTCATTGGATAGATAAGGCCAGAACGGTGCGCAGCATGATAGCACAACTCAACTGAATGACTGATGCAATGGGACCATAATAATGGTCCCATCTAGCGTAAGATTTCATCCTAGGGCCAAACATGGCAGCAGCAACTAGAACATAGTAAGATCAAACAGTCACATACATACACACCTACTCCGTATATAGCATAATTTCAGACAACACCATAAACAAACAGGCCATCACTCTCACACAACTGTCACTGAAATAATGAAAACAATGACCCATTTCCAGGAAGACAAACGGCACAACTGAAATCTTCAGATTTCCACCCAAACAGAGAATCACTCATACTCGAGTGGCGACAAATTTTTTTTCATCAAATCAACGAACCAAGCACCACCCTCACCCTGCCCCCACGGCTCACTGAGGCAAAAGCCCCCAGATTCTCTCCTCGTATCAGATGCCATGACATAGCTGTCGACTAATCAGCGGCCGCACGAATCTCAAGGACACGCGCCTCTCCTCAACCCTGGTCCCAAAAACCTTACCGCGCGCAAACGAGTTGGATACCCAACGCGACAGCGAGAGCACGAGAGAGATTGCAACGAGACCAACGGGAATTCGCAACGTTTTGCATCCAAATCCCTACAGATCGAATCGAACCAACCCTAATAATGGGGAAATAACTAACCAAAAAATCCAGCCAAAACAACCGATCGCGTGATGCCGGCAAAAGCAACAAATCCAACCACGACGATGATACGAACAAGGGAAGGAGACGGAATTGTGTACCTGACCCGCGATCCTCCCAGGTCGACTCCTCGCGACTGGCAAACGGACGGCGGCGCGTGGGGAGAGAGGGAGAGGAAGAGGAAGCGATCTCGTCAGGATCGACGGCGGAAGAATCCAAACCAAACGAAATAAAACGCGAGAGGATTGCGGAGAGGGATCCGAAAACCTACCTAGCCTCGCCTCGACGCCGCAAGAACAAAACAAGTTTTTTTTTTTTTTTTTTTTTTTTTGCGTGCGCGTGCGTATTTGTTCGCCTGATCGATCGGTGGGAGAGGAAGGGACGGGACGCGACGCGAGGCACCGACGTCGAGGGACGCGGGTCAAAGGGCAGCGTCCACCGGTGGGTCCCACGCGTCGGTGGCAGCGGGAAACAGGCGCGCCGTGCCCGTGCCGTGGCTTCCGTGGCAGCCAAGTGTTCCGGCCGGTGACGTGACCTGTGACTCACTGACAGGTGGGGCCGATGCGTTAGGCCCACACGGCAACGGGGTGCACGTGCTTGGGCAGGAGCGTTTGGATGATATCAGCCATCCAGGAGCCGAGCCTGGAGGAGACACGAGGTTTGAGTCGCTGTTGAAGAAAAATGGAATAGTTTTTGTTTAAGAAAAAATAGGCTATTTTTTTCGCTTGTAATAAAGCAACGTCTTTTGTGAAAACAACGCTTAGCTTCAACAAGTGTTGAGTAAACATATACTGCATAGATACATAACTAAATGGATGAAAAAATAATCAAAATGACTTCTAATTTGAAACAAAAGGAGTATTAAATTTAGAAAACCTTTCATGACGTTATGACTAAATAAATTCCTGTTTTTGTTTTCTAAAAAGAATAAATTCCTGTTTTAATGCTATGATCTTAAATGAGTGCCTTTTTAGAATTCGATTTTGATTTTCTTCAAAATCACTAAACACTATCAAACAGTCAAACATGGACTGATTTTACTTTTTTAACACTAGATTTGAATTCTTCGCAGTAAATAACAATTTTGATTTCTTAAAATATACATATATTTATGACTTTCCTCAAGTAGAAAACAATAGTTTTCCCCATTTTTTTTCAAAAATCAGAATCGTGCCGGCTAGCTGAAAGATTTGAGAAATCGGTTTTGAAGCCCAAATTCCGGTTGTTTCTGCGCCCAAGTGAAAAAAGGTTACCGAGTGGAAATGCATGACAATTTGTTATTTCCCACTGAATGTTAAGTTTCTATCTGCAATTAAAGAACTTCTCTTTTCTGTCCAAAAAATAATAAAAGAAAGAATTTCTCGTTACTTATTTGCCATTGGCTCAAACTTTCAATCCCTTGGGGCCTCTCCAACAATCTAGCTTGTTGCTAGCTATTTGATTCCACATCATCTATATTGGTCCTATTTGTAAGAAATTTTTAATTCCTATCTTATCTCTCAATAATACGTTGAAGAACGAAGAATATAGCGGCTTTGATGAACCATCAGACCTGCGTTCTTGGGTAAACATGCTCCTAACTAGCAACGAATGAAGCGCTAACGAGATGACTTTCAGCGCGCTCTCCTCTCCATGCCAGTTCTAGCCTGATTCCCATTCTAGTCAGCTAGCTACGTCACTCCACTCTCTCCTCTCCACGTTAGTTTTCACATCTGCAAACTTAACAACTAGAACTTATTGATGATTTATATTCTTAATGTTTAATCCAAACCTTATTCAAAACAACATCTTTTACGAGTACGGAGGGAGTACTTCATAAAAATAAATATTATACTTACAAATTAATTCGTTAATGTATATTTCTTTGGTTAAAAACGTCTTGCAAACCAAATCTTACCTTTTATATCTGATATCTCCATAGAAATTATGAATGATGATAAGAGGGAAAATATAGAGCAACACAACAATACACATGAGGAATGACAGGTAAGGATGAAAGTTGAGTCGACGACAAATAAGGACGGCCGTTTTTTTTTTCAGTGGCAAATAAAGAGAAAAGATTTATTAGTGACAATGAGAAAAACCGCTTGAACTTGTAATGACAAATAAAGAATTTTCTCCTTTAGTAAAGGGATGGGAGAAAGTGCAAATAATGCATACCGCAGACTGTGAAGTGGAAGAGAAAACAAATGATATCATGCTGCCTGCAAAAAGCACGGTTTCCATAGCGCAACTTGCACATTAGTTTTTTTACATCAAATAGGTATCATTAGCTTAATTATGAATATATTTTTACATTAAACATATTTAGAAACATAAATTCTGTTACCATTTTGACTAGTTTCATCAAATCTATAATTGCATTCTTTAGTTAGTCACAACTTCATGTCTTCATGGTCAAAATTGTTGTTCTGAGACATGCCAAGAACCCCCGGGCAACCGTGCAGTTGCCCTTAGGGGCACATCTGTTTTTTACATAAAAAGCGTACAGATCATGATTCATGATTAGAGGACACAGATATCTACAAAAATAATTGCAGCAGGTAAAAATATCATGTCACTATGCAATCCAAGATTATCAGTCAATGCTAACAGAATATCATAACTAAATTTAAGATAAGATTTCACCAGGAAAAAATATTCTGCACTCCTGTTGTTTATAGTAGACAGGAAGGAATAGATGAACAGGTAGCATTATGTTCTAATATCTTGATCAAATAAACACTCCCACAGATGAACACAGTCATAAGTTTCAGCTGGACATAATGCAATTGGGTGACTGATAATGTAGGTAATATATTCATTTGTTGGCAGGCCACTGACACTTAACAAAATGCTCATCTTGTTACCGGAAGTTTAATTTTGTAACCCACACAGTACCTTTTGATTGTTCATTGTACCTCTTTTGACTGTATTCTGTTTTTAAAATAATTATTACTGAGATAGTTAAAGTTCCTCCACATAAGATAATTTGATACTGGTATTACAATGATGGGATCACAGGCTAATGATAGAGCTATAATGCAAAATGCATTGTAGACCATCACAAATCATATCTATAAAAGTGTCACACTACCAGTAACTAAGTTCAAGACTCAGGAGAATGGAAACAGTCAAATAGTGTAATGAAGGAACATCAGTGATGCGAGCATATACTTTTGTACTTCAACTATGTGATTGTTTCATTCACTAATAGAGTCACTATTCAGGAAAAGAAACTGCTCGAATATCCAAATAGCACACTTGAGCTGACTCATAACCAACAGAGCTAACAATGGAGTCATACTACTTTGATTGAAAATGTGTTAATCTACAACAGTGAACCATGGTTAATGGCATCTTTAAGGTAAGTGGCAAACCACATAACACACCACCTTTACCAACTTGAACCTGAAGGTTGATGTGCATGACTGCATTCGACCACAAATATACAACAGACGTAAAATGCTCACCAGCAGTAGGTTCCTGAAAAGGAAAATGTAGTTATAGCTTTGGGCTGAACATAGTACGCATGCTACAAACCTGTACAGAAATAACAAAGACTATTTCACAAGATGTGAACAACAAAAACTTATTTCCCCACAGCAAGAGAACAACATGTCTTCCCCGTTGTATTGAATTACATGCATACTTTTAAAATTTATTTAGATAATTACAGAGGGAAAGCTAGACTGGGAGCCTTCAAAATCTGAAGCGTGTAGACGGACCCTCTGACCCATGATAGTGTGAAAAAAAATGTTGTGACTCTAAGTATCAGTGCGGGCGCTTTCAGTGCCATCATCCAAAACCAAGTGTTGATTGTTCTTTTGTGAGTGCTGTCAACTGTTGATTAAACCTTGTTGCAACTACATGAGGCAAGAATCACTGGGTGTGGAGTCCTTGTTTGATTTACCATATACAAAAGCAGTTAGCACCAGCAAAAAAAAACAGAGGCAACTAGGACTCCTTCCATAATCCAAGTGTTCAGAGGCAAGTATGCATAGAACTTGGTATCGCAGGCAAGTCATGTTACTATTATCATGCTTGTGCAACAGTGTTGTTGTTCTTTATAACCAATATACGTCCACTATTAAAATTGACTATGGTGAGATAGTCCTTTGACTCCTTTCTAATTTTTACAGCATGCTTGCTAGTTTGTAGTGAAAGAACATGTTTTTATAGCGTCCAGGGCATAAATCATGAGATATTTATGCATAGAACTTGGTACTGCAGGCAAGTGGTGTTGCTATTATCATGCTTGTGCAATGGTGTTGTTGTTCCTTATAAGTGACTATGGTCAGATAGTCCTTTTAAATTTTTATCTCACGATTGCTAGTTTGCAGAGAAAGATTGTTTTTCTTTAGCATCCAGGGCATAAATCATGAGACATTTATGTAGTGTTTGGTTTAGGGAATCACCCATCTAGGATGGGTTGATGCATCATGATTCCTCAAATTTAGTGAAATTTGTTTGTTCTTCACATTGATACTTTATTAGTGAGTTTACGAATGAGGTTGTCATGGGTCAACTCATTCCATTTCACAAACCAAATAAAAAAAAAAAAATAAAGAGTGAGAGTATGAAGGACTACTTTGTTCCAATGTGATCTGCAATATCTTGCACGAAGCAGCTCAAAGCAGGAATTGTTAAGGCTACGCAAGTTTGCTTACATCAGTCACTTTCGTCTCCTTGGTTGCCTCCGCCTAACCGACGGAGCCCGTCAAGCGCAGCGCCAAGCTTTGGGTCGATGGATGCGGCGGTCTTGAATGCTTCCCGAGCTTCAGTGGCGAGCCCCTTCTTCTCGTAGCACTCTCCCAGAAGGGCATGGGCGCGGGCGTTCTCGGGACTGAGGCGGACGGCCTCGCCGAGATCGGCAGCGGCCTGGTCGAGGCGTCGGCGTCGGTGGAGCGCGAGCGCGATCTCGGCGCGCTTGGCCAGCGCGTCCCCTCGCTCGCGCGGCTCGAGCGAGCGGGCGAGCGGAGGCGCGAGGGCGGCGTCGAGGGCGCGCAGAGCGGGGAGGCGGTGGCCCTGGAGGTCGAGGGCGAGGGCCTTGAGGATGAGCGGAGCGGCGTCGCGTGGGTCGAGGGCGATGGCGCGGTCGGCCTCGGCGACGGCGGCGCGGGCGAGCGGGCCGGGGGCTTCGGGGCCGCGCCGCGGCGCGCCCGGGCCAGGAGCTGGGCGCCCTGCGCGAAGTGCCGGCGCGACTGGGCCGCGCCGCCGGCGCCGGAGCGGCGCAGCCGGAGGGCGGCGCGGCGGGGAGGGAGTGGAGCGCGACGAGCATGCCGGCGGCGAGGAGGAAGAGGAGGCACTGGATGACGGCCTCCGGCCAGGTGCCGGCCGCGCCCAGCGTCAGGGCGGACATGGTGCGCCGCCTTGGGTTGGACTTGGACTGCGCGTCGGGGTCAGGCAGGTAGTAGGAGTAGACTGCAGAGGTTCGTCGTGCGGTCTAGGCTCGGGCAGGTCTCAGCCGGATTCCGGCTCACGTTTGCTTGCCTTGTGCAGCGGCCGGTTGAACCGTCGTGTGCCTGAATATCCTGATTGTAAGGGAGTGTTTGAAAGACTTTTCCTCGATGTACAAGGTCATCCTATCATCAACGATACGCAAACAAACAACAAATTCAAACTATTTTTTTTAAGATTGGGTCTTTTACCCGTTTTTTTCATTAAGAAGGATGGCTAAAAAGAAAGGCCGGAACAAAGTTCTCAAACTCACACACCATCAACATCATTTTGTTATAAGGACAACAACACCTTTGTAAGGATACTCAAACCAGGCTTTGGGCTAGGCTAGCTTAAAATTACCGGCTATCTAGAATGAACAACCAGATACACTTGATATATTCCTTCATTTTTACACAAAGGTATCAAATTTCTAGTGTTTCCAATAAAAACCTTACTAAGAGCATGTTTAGACTAATAAATTGATCTCTTTCATCAACTGATATGTTAATGCTATAATAATATATATGGAAAGCATAGTCATGTTATCGGCCCATCCAAACACAGTGATTGGTGTTGATTAAGAAAACTCATATAAATATAAGAGTAGATTAAAAAATATAGTCTTGTGTATTAAAATCTTCTAAATTCAGTCAACCATAGCAACATGTGTAATTAAATTTGGGGACTTGCCAAGTTTTGAGCTTAGTGTGTAGCTATAAATTTAAAATAGAAGAAGTTTCAATAAGAGTTTATTTGATAGAACTCCTAAAATAGATTTTATGTTGAACTCAAAAGAAGCTATGCCTTTTATACCGAGAAGTGATTCTATGTTAATTATCTTGACTAGTGTAATGTCCGTGCTAACGCAACGGTTTCATTTAAAGATGCACATGAAAACAAGCAAAATTTGATATTTCGGAAATTACTTATTAAACATCACTTACCTTGCGTCAATTATTTCAAGCAGATTACTTTGGCATTTGTTCCCAGGAGTTCTACAAGAGTTGGTACCTTAGATTTTTTTGCCAATACACTTTCCAACAAATTCTCTTCTTTGCTTAACTCTCGAATAGTTCTGCAGGTCTAGGGATCACTATAATCCACAATTCTGCGCAACTCGACCATGAATAGTTCCCGCTTTATGTTGCTATTGCAAAATCAAGGTAATTTAACTGATAGTTTCAGATCAGTATAATCCACAATTCTGCATAACTCGACCATGAAAGAACAACTTGTCCAGCCTTGCACTGTTGCACGAGTCATGAGACATGGCTGCAAGCCAGAGGCAGACATTCTTTTTTTCGACGGCGTACCATTGGCACGTATTTCATTAAGAGAAGTGGGAATGTTTACACGACCAAGTACGTTTCCATGGCGAGATGCCTAGACGCGCACTTGGTAGACACACATTACATGGATCACCGGCTTGAACGGTGGAGCTTAGAGTGGTGTACTAAAGATGGAACAAATGAGCGACGTTGAAGAAGCGGATCGATCACCGGCCCCCGTGGAGGGTCGCCCTCGGCGCTGGCGTCTGATGGGCATGAGCCGATCTAGCACATCGCGCTTGTGTTGCAGGCAGACATTCTTGACGCAGCTTTAGAAGAAGTAGCCATGAAATTAATTAGCGGACGTTCTTGAAGTACTATAGAAACTTACAGCTTGAAGGCAAGAACATCTAAGCATGCATTAACATTTCCCTAAACTAAGGGCTTGTTTCACATGGACTTGAAGAGTTTGAGCAGCGACCTCGCCTTGGTCTTGGCCCCTGGTGCCGCACGGGCTCTGCAGCAGCAGCAAGACACCGCGTGACGATCCCCGCGCCGCCCGGACTCCTCGCACACCGGCCAGCAGCGCCGCCACCGCGCGCTCGCTTCCCTTTGTTGCTCGACGACATCAAGAACACGTGCCTCACCAACCGCCCCTCAGCCGCGCGCTCGCGCACCACGCCCGGGCGCCCGCCTCCGACGTGCCGGCTCCTCGAGCGCGCTTCCACGCCACGCAGCCGCCACGCGCCCCTTGCCCGCGACGCCCACGACAGGCAGCCGAGGAGTGCGGGCGCCGGGCACCGCGCCAGGGAGGAGCGCTACCCGCGACCGGCTCGGTCCCGCAGCAGATCTTGGCGCCCGAGACGCGCTCATCGCTGCGCGAAGCAGCGGCCGCAGCAGCAAGGCCACACGCCGCTGAGAGGCGGCGGCGAAGAGCGCCAGTATCGCGTGCGCGGGCGTCGTGGCGATCGTCTCCGAGGCGTCCACGTACTGACTTGGTCACGGCGGCATGGCCGCGTCGTCGCGAGCCAAGAGTCCCACGAAGGACGTGAGGCTGGACTCCATCTTGAGCATTTTGAGGCAGTCGTGCTGCGGCTGAAAGGAAGGTTTCGGCGGTGAAAGGAAAGGTTGCGGTGCGGAGGAAATTGTGTCACGCGCCATATAGGAGGAAGGAGTGCGGGGTGGACGGAGGGAGGGACGTGTCCCATAATTTTGATCCTCACCGTTGAATCGTGTCCGAGTAATGAGAGAGAAGGTTAAGAAGTCATCCGGGTTGTTCATTTTGAATGGATTTGAACGTGAAGAAGTTGGTGCGTTAGTAGGGTAGATAGATAGATAGATTAGTTATTTAGAATGAAGTATGAGGCCGAGAACCACAAATGTAGATTCTCTTGGTAACGTTGTCTCATGTTGGTGTGAAGATGGGTATGACCCTTATCGGTTAGGCTGTGAAGGCGGATTACATAGAAGTTTCATATGTCTCACCCTAGGAGCAACTTACATGACGTGAGGAGGTCCATCCTCCATGTGTGTGCCTTTGACTCCTTCCACAACACCATCTATCGATGGAACATGAAGGAAAAGGAGGTGAGGCGGTGGAAATGGCGATTGATGGTGTGAGCATACAATGCAAAGAAAAAAGGAAAAAAGATTGCGGAGGAAAGCTCCTTTGGCTCACAATGGGAACAAGCGATAGACACACTATGATGGGACCATTAGCGGCCTTAGCTTAGGCGTGTGGAGCATTCAGATGTTGTGTGATGTGCACTTTGAATTGATAAATCCACCACCGAACCCTTTGACGAGGGTTGTCAGATATAAATATCACGGTATCTAAGGGCCGAAGGTTAATAAACACTAATGATTGACCTAGACTAACACCAAAGATGTCATACCGAAGATATCTGACCCTCTAAGGAATTGATTCGCCTCGATCGACCCCTCGAAGGGGACTTATGCCTCGCTTGACCCCTAAATTGCGGGCCCCATCTCGGGTGATCACTCGAATGGGATTTTCACCTCTTCTAGTGGTATTATGTGCGAGCCACAGGGTATCCCCTGCCACCTCCAACTGCCCCGTATGGGGGTACACATACTGTGAATGACCCACATCACCTCCAAGCACTCTGGATGCGACCTACACGACCGGAACAGTGACAGATTGGATTTAGTCGCCCACAACATCCAACGACGTGAACAGGATGACACTGTTCTGCCAAATCCTCATATGGCCCCGTCTCCATCACCTGTTTGACCATCCCAAACCCTATAAAGGGATAATGCACCTCACCCAGGCTGATCGAAGTCGCACGCCGCTCTAGTGGCAAACAGGATCAGGGTGTGGTGCAAGTCATCATTGCCGGCAATAACACAACCTATAGGGCCCTGCACGAAGAGGAGACGACGACGACCACATGCACCACCCTTTCCTTTTGTTTTTTCTCTTTCTTCTTTTCTCCTTGTTCTTCACTTTCCCTCATATGTAACCTGCTTTCCCCTTTTGACTATAAAAGGGAAGGAAGACACCCCTTACAGGACACTGAAACACAGGCAACCGAACTCACACATACTTACTCGCACACAGAGACCTATAAGCTCTTCTTGTCTCGATCATTTGTACACCCTTACACCAAACTTAGTAAATACATGAGCAAAAGCTCGCGACTGGACATACAAACATTTTGGCCGAATCACTATACGTCCTCTTGTCATCTTTGCACACCATCCGTGCCTAGACGCACAATCACTAGTTTACTCGCTGGTGTTGGTTGAAAACACCGATAAAGGTGAGCGATGACTAAGATATGACGAGTCGTGTAAGCTGAATGCCATGACAATGAATGTCTATGGACGAAGTTGGATGTTCTTACTTACTTTCAAAGTGATATAACAATGCGATCTAACTATTTGTTTGTTCGATCATCATATGTTTACTTAATCGTGCTACCATCAATAAATATCAACTTGAGCATAACATACTATGTTTAACCAATGCCATGCTTTTATGCATAGATGAATTACAATCTTGGTTGTACTTGATGAGAGAACTGTCAATGTTCTTTCATCGTTCCATATGTATTTTGGAATGCTTACAGAGTGTGAATCTTGCGACCTTTCCAATATTTTAGGATTGATTTGTGTATTTTGTAATAAGAAATAAATTCTGGCTTCGGTAGGAAAACCACTATGAGAGACGATGACGGAATATTGTTTTTGAAATTGCATGTTTTCATGTGTAATTTGAGAATGTATGTAACATGTTGAGTTTCAATATAACCCCCTTCCATTTGCAAAAGAAAAACCTCGTTTTTTAGCTTTTTGAGCAACATCAGTTTTGTCTAGAAACATCAGAATTTTTAGTTTTTTCTGACAGGAATCAGATTTTTTTTAGTTTTCTTTTGAGTGGATAAAATTCTTTTAGTTTTTTAGGGAAACTAGTATAATGCCGATGCTAACGCCACGGTATGTCTAGAAAAATAATTCATAAATAAAACCAAAATAACTCACTATAGCTGCCACTATGTATATTTGGAAGGGATTATGCAGGTAGAATTTACAACCGATGAATGATTTCATGCAGTTTCAGATACAATGGTTCATACGTGGACGGTTCCAAAAAAAGCATACCTAATTTGTGGGTTCATACATTCGCTTACATTCAGACATGACACCTGCTTCTGCTTCTCAAGATTTTCAATTGCCCTCACACCACGCTGTTACTTCTCCTGGTTTTCCTCCTTACAAACAAAATGACAAGCTTCAATTAGTGCATCTAAAATGGGCATCTGCATCTACGAATTAAGCCCAAGGGAAATACTTACAGACAGAGGTCCCTTCGCTTTACCCGAAGCCCCCCGCGCCGCTCTCCCACGCGGCGGCTCGGGCGGCAATCAACCACAGCGTCCGCGCCCGCTTCCCTTCCCTCCCCTCTCTGCTGCGCCGCCAAGAAGAGTCACGGCAAGGCCGCGGCTGGCCGGGATGGCGGCGCGGGGCATGCTCCATTCGTCCGATGGCGTGGCGGCGTGGGATGCCGCGGGCCGGCGGGCGTCGCCAGCGCGGGAGCAGCGTGGGGCTCGGGAAGGCCGCCCCTGGTCGGTCCGCGACAAGCGGCCGCCAGGCTTGGGCAGTCAGAGGGCGGCGGCGGTGGGCTCCTCCATCTTCCCCCCCCACGGTCATCCCCTTTCCCCTCACAAGGTGCCACCATTGGGATCACTGGGCCGCGAGGCTTTGGGCGGCGATCCGATGCCCTAGCGGCCGGATCCGTGCCCCTACGCCTGGGGCGGCTGACCGCCCTGGGACACCGGGTTCTTCGCCCCGGCGGTCGGATCCGGGGCCCATGGGGGGGGGGTGGCGCCCACGGAGGTGCACGCGCAGCCGGCCGTCGCCAACGGTGGTCGCCAACGTTGGCGCATAGTGCGAGGCCGGCGGTGGCCGGTCGGCATGCGGCGGGTGACGGCTTGTGGCAAGGTGATGCCAGGTCCCGTGTGCCCTAGCCGAGGGGGTGGCGGCCGACGCGACTATGCGCGGCCGCTGGCGTGCGGCCGGCGCGCCGAGGCCTCTCTAGTGCAGTTCCGTGGGATGGCGAGGGGCAGCGGCGGCAACGAGGGGACTTCTTGCTGCGACCCGGGTCTTGGCCGGACTCGTGGCCGGGGGACATCTTGGGGCGAAAGCCGCAGCTGACGGTGACGCCTGTGGGCGCCGCTTCCCCGGTGAGGGCGTCGCGTCCCTAAGCACTATCTTCCATGGGCGAAAGCTGGTCCATCTTGGATGGCGACGGTGGCGTTCCCGACGTCACTCCCTTCTGGCGTCGTATTGGTTCATTTCGGCCACGACGCCGCTTCTGTTGATGCTCTTCTCTTCTCGGTGCTTGGTGTGCGTGTGGAGGGCTTGCGGTGTGGAAGTCGGAGCTGCTACGCCGGGGGATGTGGCTTGGCAGCGATGACATGAGGGCGAACCCCTCCTTCGTGGATTGGACTACTACGGAGGTCAAGCGAAATGGTGGTGGCGAGGCGAGAGGATCAAGATTGGAAGTCGGAGCTGCTCTTGTCCGAGCTTGGCAACGATGACCGGTCATGGCCTCTAGTGTTGGGTTGTTTTCTGTTTTTCATTAGGTTAAATGCGGGTTGGGAAGTCGGAGCTGTTGGGTCGCTTTGCAACCATGCTCGGCAACGATGACTCATGGCAGTTTGTACTCTTAAGCGTCGGCGTGGGTGGGTGTGCCCATTGTGCATCCTCTGGTGGCACTTTTCGCAACCCTTCTTGTATATACATTTCTTTCGTCTTAATTGAGCGGTAGAGCTCCTGCCTTTATTTCAAAAAAAAAAAATACCTCTGTGCAGTTTTAGAGATGGCACAAGCTCAACATGGGAAATGTATTTGGGTACTACAAATCTTGAAGATGCAAAAATAAAAATGGCTGATTGTTTTTATCTTGCTTCACACAACCAACCATTTTTTGAAAAGTGGACCCTGCAGCCGAAAAGAATTTAGTGTAGCTTGAAAATCTTTGCACTGACAAAGGGTTTTCTAGGTGCTAGTAACATAAGTAGACCTTACAGGCACCAAAGCAAGTTGTTGAAGAATTGATCAAATGAAAAATTGACAGCTACTTACAATGCACCGCCACCAGAATATGGGTTGAATGTATCGGGTGCTTATGGTCATAAACCAAGCAAAAAAGAAAGAAATATTAAATTTTTCATGTTGCTGTTTTCACACTAAATCCATCTTTATAGTGACACCAATTCTACATAGAACCTGGGTAAAATGGACAGGAAACAATCCCTTGGTAACCCATCAGAAAGCATCATGCTTGGCACTTGGAGTTATTAAGTCTGAGCTTCTAACTGGGGACCAATAGTTGGAAAACATTGTCATCGTTGTTTTCTATTCCTCTCTTATCTCTTTCGCTTCACTCATCAGCAGGTGCTGCAAGTGTTTATGCTTAGAACTACAAACTGAGTATTGACGACAATGCCATGACAGATGATTACCTGTGTTGTTTGTTATTTAAGCAAAATGCAGTGCGCTCTGCTTTCGAGATGCCATATCTTGCTTCTTTTTTTCAAAATCAGCTAGCAAAATTGCAATTATAACCTGAGGAATCAACAATGATTTCATATATCCAACTAACAGTGACAGATAAAAGGCATGTTATTAGTTGATATTCTAATGGTGGCAGATAAAAGGCAATATGTTATTAGTTGACATTCTAACAGTGACAGATGTTATCAAAAAAAAAAAAAAAAACAGTGACAGATAAAAGGCAATATCTAATCAAGGATATAGCATGGTAACATGATTGGACCAAACAAAAAATCATACTAACTTGCTGCAACACCTCTCGTACGGACTTCTTGATGTTGTCTGAACAACCAAGAAACAAGAGAAGAATACAACAGCTTGACTGCTACCAGTGATCAGTTTACAGTTCCTGTAAATGGGGAAATTTATTTTTTGCTTATCAAGAAAAACATAACAACATTAATCAACCCTTCCACCCATTGTCATAAATGGTTAGATTGATATCAAAATCGTTAGATTGGAACAGGACAAATACATAGATAAATAAGTAATACTGGCATTGACTCAATCACTTCCCTACATCTTCAGAAGAAACTACCGGTTGATCCATGGACTCAGTCGATTTCCTAGATTTTGTACGGTGATAAAAAATTGGAGGGCACAACAGAGCAGGTACTGCGCTGGAGAATAGCCGTGGGGCAAAAGATTCAGAGAAAAAGAACCGGAAACTAACTCAATCTGCAGGAGAATGTGTTTCGCAGAGCAAAATAGCCTCACGAACGTGTACCAGTTGAGCGCGGCGGCGGCCGTCGCCTTCACCGTGCGTGCGAGTCCTGTGGCCGGTCTGCGCTCGTCGTCCGTCGCGCCCTGCCGTCGGCCTCGCTTCGTGCGTAACTGCCTGCACAATGACCCCAGGCAGCCGCGTCGAACATCGTCCGCGACTCGTCGTTCGTCGCATCCCGGCGCCGGCGATCCCGGGCCGCCACGTCGTACGTCATTCGTGAGTCGTTGTGCGTCGCGTCAGTCCGCCGGCCTCGCTTCTTGCGTTGCGGACCGCCGCCGCGGCCAACGTCGTTCCGATCGCGAGCATCGAGGCTCCATCAGGTCCCGGCGCGCTTACCCACCTTGGTCGCGCGAGATGAGCGACGCGACGGACGGCCGGCACCGCGACGGACGGCAGCCAGCGACGAAGGCGGTCGTCGTCGTTCTTGAAGGGTAACCGACGCACGCGATGGACGCCACGCCGGTCGATCCTCGGCACGTCCACGACCAAACCGCCCTTCCTCTTCTCCACACCACTATACCCTCCGCCGCCGGCGGTGATGCCGCCACTGCCTGCAGGATCGGCACGATGGTCGCCCAGAGCTGATCGGCCGTTTTTTTTTGTTTATTTTTTTTTGTCCCCGTGATTTCCGTCGATCTTTCCGTGGATTCGAACCATGGCCGCAGCGTGGGCGTCGGGGTCTGGCGGCGTGGGCGTCGGGGGTCTCACCGTGTAAGACTGTGTGACAAACTTTGAATCCTAACTCTTGGTTGTGACATCCAACGGATGATGGTGTTTGTTCCAAAAATAGAAAGAAGTGTGTCATTATAGTAGAGATCAGAAGATGCAAAAATACCTACAGGCAGTTTTAGAGATGGCACAAGCTCAACATGGGAAACAGAAGCTGGGTACTACAAATCTTGAAGATGCAAAAATAAAAATGGCTGATTGTTTTTATCTTGCTTCACACAACCAACCATTTTTTGAAAAGTGGACCCTGCAGCCCGAAAAAGAATTTAGTGTAGCTTGAAAATCTTTGCACCTGACAAGGGTTTTCTAGGTGCTAGTAACATAAGTAGACCTTTACAGGCACCAAAACAAGTTGTTGAAGAATTGATCAAATGAAAAATTGATGACTACTTACAATGCACTGCCACCAGAATATGGGTTGAATGTACTTGGTGCTTATGGTCATAAACCAAGCAAAAAGAAAGAAATATTAAATTTTTCATGTTGCTTTTTTCACACTAAATCCATCTTTATAGTGACACCAATTCTACATAGAACCTGGGTAAAATGGACAGGAAACAATCCTTTGGTAACCCATCGAGAAAGCATCATGCTTGGCACTTGGAGTTATTAAGTCCGAGCTTCTAACTGGGGACCAATAGTTGGAAAACATTGTCATCGTTGTTTTCTATTCCTCTCTTATCTCTTTTCGCTTCACTCATCAGCAGGTGCTGCAAGTGTTTATGCTTAGAACTACAAACTGAGTATTGACGACAATGCCATGACAGATGATTACCTGTGTTGTTTGTTATTTTCAAGAAAATGCAGTGCGCGCTCTGCTTTCTGAGATGCCATATCTTGCTTCTTTTTTTTTTTCAAAATCAGCTAGCAAAATTGCAATTATAACCTGAGGAATCAACAATGATTTCATATATCCAACTAACAGTGACAGATAAAAGGCATGTTATTAGTTGATATTCTAATGGTGGCAGATAAAAGGCAATATGTTATTATTTGACATTCTAACAGTGACAGATGTTATCAAAAAAAAAAAAAAAAAAACAGTGACAGATAAAAGGCAATATCTAATCAAGGATATAGCATGGTAACATGATTGGACCAAACAAAAATCATACTAACTTGCTGCAACACCTCTCGTACGGACTTCTTGATGTTGTCTGAACAACCAAGAAACAAACAAGAGAAGAATACAACAGCTTGACTGCTACCAGTGATCAGTTTACAGTTCCTGTAAATGGGGAAATTTATTTTTTTGCTTATCAAGAAAAACATAACAACATTAATCAACCCTTCCACCCATTGTCATAAATGGTTAGATTGATATCAAAATCGTTAGATTGGAACAGGACAAATACATAGATAAATAAGTAATACTGGCATTGACTCAATCACTTCCCTACATCTTCAGAAGAAACTACCGGTTGATCCATGGACTCAGTCGATTTCCTAGATTTTTGTACGGTGATAAAAATTGGAGGGCACAACAGAGCAGGTACTGCGCTGGAGAATAGCCGTGGGGCAAAAGATTCAGAGAAAAAGAACCGGAAACTAACTCAATCTGCAGGAGAATGTGTTTCGCAGAGCAAAATAGCCTCACGAACGTGTACCAGTTGAGCGCGGCGGCGGCCGTCGCCTTCACCGTGCGTGCGAGTCCTGTGGCCGGTCTGCGCTCGTCGTCCGTCGCGCCCCTGCCGTCGGCCTCGCTTCGTGCGTAACTGCCTGCACAATGACCCCAGGCAGCCGCGTCGAACATCGTCGCGACTCGTCGTTCGTCGCATCCCGGCGCCGGCGATCCCGGCCGCCACGTCGTACGTCATTCGTGAGTCGTTGTGCGTCGCGTCAGTCCGCCCGGCCTCGCTTCTTGCGTTGCGGACGCGCCCGCGGCCAACGCCGTTCGATCGCGAGCATCGAGGCTCCATCAGGTCAGCGGCGCTTACCCACCTTGGTCGCTGGCGAGATGAGCGACGCGACGGACGGCCGGCACCGCGACGGACGGCGGCACCGCGACGGACGGCAGCCAGCGACGAAGGCGGTCGTCGTCGTTCTTGAAGGGTAACCGGCGACGCGATGGACGCCACGCCCGGTCGATCCTCCAAGACGTCCGCGACCAAAACCGCCCTTCCTCTTCTCCACACCACTATACCCTCCGCCGCCGGGCGGTGATGCCGCCACTGCCTGCAGGATCGGCACGATGGTCGCCCCAGAGCTGATCGGCGCGGTTTTTTTTGTTTATTTTTTTTGTCCCGTGATTTCCGTCCCGATCTTTCCGTGGATTCGAACCATGGCCGCAGCGTGGGCGGGGGGGGCGGCGTGGGCGTCGGGGGTCTCACCGTGTAAGACTGTGTGACAAACTTTGAATCCTAACTCTTGGTTGTGACATCCAACGGATGATGGTGTTTGTTCCAAAAATAGAAAGAAGTGTGTCATTATAGTAGAGATCAGAAGATGCAAAAATACCTACAGGCAGTTTTAGAGATGGCACAAGCTCAACATGGGAAACAGAAGCTGGGTACTACAAATCTTGAAGATGCAAAAATAAAAATGGCTGATTGTTTTTATCTTGCTTCACACAACCAACCATTTTTGAAAAGTGGACCCCTGCAGCCCGAAAAGAATTTAGTGTAGCTTGAAAATCTTTTGCACTGACAAGGGTTTTCTAGGTGCTAGTAACATAAGTAGACCTTACAGGCACCAAAGCAAGTTGTTGAAGAATTGATCAAATGAAAAATTGACAGCTACTTACAATGCACTGCCACCAGAATATGGGTTGAATGTACTGGTGCTTATGGTCATAAACCAAGCAAAAGAAAGAAATATTAAATTTTTTCATGTTCTTTGTTTTCACACTAAATCCATCTTTATAGTGACACCAATTCTACATAGAACCCGGGTAAAATGGACAGGAAACAATCCTTTGGTAACCCATCGAGAAAGCATCATGCTTGGCACTTGGAGTTATTAAGTCTGAGCTTCTAACGGGGACCAATAGTTGGAAAACATTGTCATCGTTGTTTTTCTATTCCTCTCTTATCTCTTTTCGCTTCACTCATCAGCAGGTGCTGCAAGTGTTTATGCTTAGAACTACAAACTGAGTATTGACGACAATGCCATGACAGATGATTACCTGTGTTGTTTGTTATTTCGCAAAATGCAGTGCGCTCTGCTTTCTGAGATGCCATATCTTGCTTCCTTTTTTTCAAAATCAGCTAGCAAAATTGCAATTATAACCTGAGGAATCAACAATGATTTCATATATCCAACTAACAGTGACAGATAAAAGGCATGTTATTAGTTGATATTCTAATGGTGGCAGATAAAAGGCAATATGTTATTATTTGACATTCTAACAGTGACAGATGTTATCAAAAAAAAAAAAAGTGACAGATAAAAGGCAATATCTAATCAAGGATATAGCATGGTAACATGATTGGACCAAACAAAAAATCATACTAACTTGCTGCAACACCTCTCGTACGGACTTCTTGATGTTGTCTGAACAACCAAGAAACAAACAAGAGAAGAATACAACAGCTTGACTGCTACCAGTGATCAGTTTACAGTTCCTGTAAATGGGGAAATTTATTTTTTTGCTTATCAAGAAAAACATAACAACATTAATCAACCCTTCCACCCATTGTCATAAATGGTTAGATTGATATCAAAATCGTTAGATTGGAACAGGACAAATACATAGATAAATAAGTAATACTGGCATTGACTCAATCACTTCCCTACATCTTCAGAAGAAACTACCGGTTGATCCATGGACTCAGTCGATTTCCTAGATTTTTGTACGGTGATAAAAAATTGGAGGGCACAACAGAGCAGGTACTGCGCTGGAGAATAGCCGTGGGGCAAAAGATTCAGAGAAAAAGAACCGGAAACTAACTCAATCTGCAGGAGAATGTGTTTCGCAGAGCAAAATAGCCTCACGAACGTGTACCAGTTGAGCGCGGCGGCGGCCGTCGCCTTCACCGTGCGTGCGAGTCCTGTGGCCGGTCTGCGCTCGTCGTCCGTCGCGCCCCTGCCGTCGGCCTCGCTTCGTGCGTAACTGCCTGCACAATGACCCCAGGCAGCCGCGTCGAACATCGTCGCGACTCGTCGTTCGTCGCATCCCGGCGCCCGGCGATCCCGGCCGCCACGTCGTACGTCGTCATTCGTGAGTCGTTGTGCGTCGCGTCAGTCCGCCCGGCCTCGCTTCTTGCGTTGCGGACGCCGCCCGCGCCAACGTCGTTCGATCGCGAGCATCGAGGCTCCATCAGGTCCCGGCGCGCTTACCCACCTTGGTCGCGAGATGATGAGCGACGCGGACGGACGGCCCGGCACCGCGACGGACGGCCGGCACCGCGACGGACGGCAGCCAGCGGCGAAGGCGGTCGTCGTCGTTCTTGAAGGGTAACCGGCGACGCGATGGACGCCACGCCGGTCGATCCTCGGCACGTCCACGACCAAAACGCCCTTCCTCTTCTCCACACCACTATACCCTCCTCCGCCCGGCGGTGATGCCGCCACTGCCTGCAGGATCGGCACGATGGTCGCCCGTGAGCTGATCGGCCGCGGTTTTTTTTTGTTTTTTTTTTTTTGTCCCCGTGATTTCCGTCGATCTTTCCGTGGATTCGAACCATGGCCGCAGCGTGGGCGTCGGGGTCTGGCGGCGTGGGCGTCGGGGGTCTCACCGTGTAAGACTGTGTGACAAACTTTGAATCCTAACTCTTGGTTGTGACATCCAACGGATGATGGTGTTTGTTCCAAAAATAGAAAGAAGTGTGTCATTATAGTAGAGATCGGAAGATGCAAAAATACCTACAGGCAGTTTTAGAGATGGCACAAGCTCAACATGGGAAACAGAAGCTGGGTACTACAAATCTTGAAGATGCAAAAATAAAAATGGCTGATTGTTTTTATCTTGCTTCACACAACCAACCATTTTTTTTGAAAAGTGGACCCTGCAGCCCGAAAAGAATTTAGTGTAGCTTGAAAATCTTTGCACTGACAAAGGGTTTTCTAGGTGCTAGTAACATAAGTAGACCTTACAGGCACCAAAGCAAGTTGTTGAAGAATTGATCAAATGAAAAATTGACAGCTACTTACAATGCACCGCCACCGAGAATATGGGTTGAATGTAATGGTGCTTATGGTCATAAACCAAGCAAAAGAAAGAAATATTAAATTTTTCATGTTCTTTGTTTTCACACTAAATCCATCTTTATAGTGACACCAATTCTACATAGAACACGGGTAAAATGGACGAGGAAACAATCCCTTGGTAACCCATCGAGAAAGCATCATGCTTGGCACTTGGAGTTATTAAGTCTGAGCTTCTAAGCGGGGACCAATAGTTGGAAAACATTGTCATCGTTGTTTTTCTATTCCTCTCTTATCTCTTTCGCTTCACTCATCAGCAGGTGCTGCAAGTGTTTATGCTTAGAACTACAAACTGAGTATTGACGACAATGCCATGACAGATGATTACCTGTGTTGTTTGTTATTTCGCAAAATGCAGTGCGCTCTGCTTTCTGAGATGCCATATCTTGCTTCCTTTTTTTCAAAATCAGCTAGCAAAATTGCAATTATAACCTGAGGAATCAACAATGATTTCATATATCCAACTAACAGTGACAGATAAAAGGCATGTTATTAGTTGATATTCTAATGGTGGCAGATAAAAGGCAATATGTTATTAGTTGACATTCTAACAGTGACAGATGTTATAAAAAAAAAAAAACAGTGACAGATAAAAGGCAATATCTAATCAAGGATATAGCATGGTAACATGATTGGACCAAACAAAAATCATACTAACTTGCTGCAACACCTCTCGTACGGACTTCTTGATGTTGTCTGAACAACCAAGAAACAAAGAGAAGAATACAACAGCTTGACTGCTACCAGTGATCAGTTTACAGTTCCTGTAAATGGGGAAATTTATTTTTTGCTTATCAAGAAAAACATAACAACATTAATCAACCCTTCCACCCATTGTCATAAATGGTTAGATTGATATCAAAATCGTTAGATTGGAACAGGACAAAGACATAGATAAATAAGTAATACTGGCATTGACTCAATCACTTCCTACATCTTCAGAAGAAACTACCGGTTGATCCATGGACTCAGTCGATTTCCTAGATTTTGTACGGTGATAAAAAAATTGGAGGGCACAACAGAGCAGGTACTGCGCTGGAGAATAACCGTGGGGCAAAAGATTCAGAGAAAAGAACCGGAAACTAACTCAATCTGCAGGAGAATGTGTTTCGCAGAGCAAAATAGCCTCACGAACGTGTACCAGTTGAGCGCGGCGGCGGCCGTCGCCTTCACCGTGCGTGCGAGTCCTGTGGCCGGTCTGCGCTCGTCGTCCGTCGCGCCCTGCCGTCGGCCTCGCTTCGTGCGTAACTGCCTGCACAATGACCCCAGGCAGCCGCGTCGAACATCGTCCGCGACTCGTCGTTCGTCGCATCCCGGCGCCGGCGATCCCGGGCCGCCACGTCGTACGTCATTCGTGAGTCGTTGTGCGTCGCGTCAGTCCGCCGGCCTCGCTTCTTGCGTTGCGGACCGCCGCCGCGGCCAACGTCGTTCCGATCGCGAGCATCGAGGCTCCATCAGGTCCCGGCGCGCTTACCCACCTTGGTCGCGCGAGATGAGCGACGCGACGGACGGCCGGCACCGCGACGGACGGCCGGCACCGCGACGGACGGCAGCCAGCGACGAAGGCGGTCGTCGTCGTTCTTGAAGGGTAACCGACGCACGCGATGGACGCCACGCCGGTCGATCCTCGGCACGTCCACGACCAAACCGCCCTTCCTCTTCTCCACACCACTATACCCTCCGCCGCCGGCGGTGATGCCGCCACTGCCTGCAGGATCGGCACGATGGTCGCCCAGAGCTGATCGGCCGCGGTTTTTTGTTTATTTTTTTTTTTGTCCCCGTGATTTCCGTCGATCTTTCCGTGGATTCGAACCATGGCCGCAGCGTGGGCGTCGGGGTCTGGCGGCGTGGGCGTCGGGGGTCTCACCGTGTAAGACTGTGTGACAAACTTTGAATCTAGCTTCTTGGTTTTGTGACATCCAACCGGATGATGGTGTTTATTTCAAAAAATAGAAAGAAGTGTGTCGTTATAGTAGAGATCAGATTATTTTTAGTTGAAGAAATCCGTGTACTGGGCTGTTGCGCGAGGCGGAGGATCAATGGCCCTTTCGCGGCCCGTCTGGCATGTGGCAACAAAACTTCCAGGCCCACATGCAGGAATAGCATTCAACGCTCCACGTATCGGGGCAAAACTGTACTTGGGCTCGGGGACAGGGCACCGGGGCACACGGGGCGGTAGGGTAATACTTGGCCGCCGCTGCGCTCCGCCACTCTCCTATCCCCCCCCGCCTCACTCCGCTTGTGCGGCCGCGTGGTGGTGTGGTGCCTTCCGCGGCGCTGCGGCTGCGCTCCGATCCCGAGCGAGCAAATACCCTCGCCACCCCGTCACGAGACCCTCGCACCGCTCCGACGCGATCGGCGCCGTCGAGCCACCCGAGTCCCCCCCCTCGCGGTTCGTCCTCTCTCTATACCCGCGCTGCTCCCCTCTATACCTTGTCGTCGCTGGATCGAGCGCCGTGGGCCTGGCTCGCGCGTCTCGATCTGTGTGTGTGGCTAGAGCGTCTCTCTCATGCGCGCTTGGGCTCTGACGTTTGGATGGGGACGAGGAGGTTCTAGGGTTTGGGCTTGTGTTTGCTGTAGGGTTTTGGGAGGTTTGTAGGGGTTTTCAGGGTTTGCGGTGTGGTGCACGGATCCTGATCTGGGCAAGGATTGTTTGCCTAGATTCCTGGCGTTGCACTTGGATGCTGTACTTGATTGAAGTCATATGCCCCAGCTCGCCCCAACATAGCTACGCCACTGCATATGGCCGATTTAAGGCTAAAGGATGTTTACAAACTATATATGAGGTTTCAATACGTGTAATAATAATAATTGTGTATATGGAAGCAATGCCATATTACCACTCATTTTACCTATTGCTTACTTTGCTGATATCTTTTCATTCCATTGTGAAGCTACCCTGTTGGCTCAGGGATTGCGTCTATTCAAGAATATGGGGACAAAGAGGAACCCCATTGTCTTCCTGGATGTATCTGTAGGTGATGAGCCAGATGAAAGAATGATCTTTGAGGTATGTTTGTTTTACTACTGTTGCTCAAATTGTATTCAGATTGTAGTGCTACGGTGAGTAAAACTCTGATGGTAGTGCTAGCGTGACTGACTCTGCAAAGTTAAAGATCAGGAGCTGTAGTTGTGTATTTTTATATTGAGATGAAGGCTAGCGATGGTATTAGTTTTGCTTGATCTGTTTAAAAAGCATGGGTTACCTTTCCTTGCAGTTGTTCGCTGATGTTGCACCCCTTACAACTGAGAACTTCAGAGCTTTATGCACCGGTAATCTTCTCTCCACTTCCTTTTCGTTAAAATTTCTTCTGTTAGTTAGCGTGACATACTATTTTGTAATAAATTGGTTTATGTGGCCATTAGACATGTTGTTCTAGATTTCTAATTGTTGTGGTCTTTCATAATGCGTACAATTAAATATTAAATGTCACCTGTGCAAACTATTAAATATTTTAAGTGGCATTGCTTTCAATTAGTATGATATATGATATGATGTAAAAATCTAGTAAATTCACAAAGCCACACTTATTCTTCCGAAATTAGAAAAAATTGGCAATTTCAAGAACATGCTTTGAGCAACAACACTTTTTATTGCCTACAGTTTAGAGCTACACCCTTTAAGTGTTTGGAAGCACACTGGACAATTAGACCATGGCCTACATGCTTACCATGGCCACTTAATGACATGGTGATAGGAACCATGTGTGCAGATCATGTCATATTGGTTATGAGGGAATGTGATGGTATCACCAAAATTGCTAGGGTTATGCTACAATCGCCCTTGTTTATCTAAATGTGGGGTCAGGGGAGGGTTAGATCTGTTGATGCCCCTTCCAAATGGTAACAGTGAAAATTGTTTCACTGAGAGTTTTGTGGTAAATAATGTTCCAGTGCTAAAGATTATAATTCTTTCTAGTTTTAGGAAACTACAAGTTTAGTTTCAAGTTCAAGTGTAGCTTTTTCTTTTCATTACTTTGTGATGCTCGTGAAATTTCAGTCTTTGATTGAAATAGGTCCAGCTCTTCTACCTTGTCCAATGGTTCCAGTCGTTGAGGAAATATTTTCCCTATATTGATGTACAAATGTTGTACTTCGTATTGTCATTAACACAAGCCTGTTAGGACATTGATGTAGTGTCCAATACTAAAATTTGACTAGCAATATCAAGAAAAATAGGTAGTATTAAATATAAAAGGATTTGTATTTTGGAAATAATTATCCTGATGATCCTACAATGGCAATCTTCTGTTGCAAACCTATGTGACTTTTAGATATTGATGTCTAGAGCTAAAAGGAATTTGACCTAGGACAAACCTAAATAGACTTGTGATATTGATGTCTAGATTCTGAAACTTGTGCACATCAGTAAACAGAAACATACTCACATGTAATTACTATAGCTTGACTTCTAGTCCATACCTCAAGTTGTTCTAAGTTGTTAAGCTAATTTATGCATAAAGAACTAATTTGATGTTGAGCGGTTAATACTAACATGCGTTTTGGAATTCTTCTGGCAATGTAGTTTTCACCTTTGTTCTTTTTGCCACAACCCACCTTGTGCATAGTCAAATCTGCAGATTATGTCTAATTCTCAGTTTAAAAGTAACTCCGCCCTATTTTCTAGCATTGTTGCTCTTGCTAATTGATGTTGCATGCTTAAAGGTGAGCTGAGAATTGGACAGAAGACTAAGAAGGCAATATCTTACAAGGGATCATCGTTCCACCGTGTCATCAAGGGTTTCATGGCACAAGTTAGTTTTTCTTCTTTTCTGTAGTTTTTATTTATGCATTTTGCTTGCATCTCAGATGTTTGTATATTGTGCTTAGAATTTGGTTAGCTTTGTCTTCTTCTGTTTTTAGCCAGTTCCTTTTTTTTCCTTGTTCATGATGTAGGATGCAAGACAGATGATATCGACTGCTTTTCTTATCATATAGTATTTAAGGTTGTATGCAGTATTGTCTATGTTTGCTATTCTAATAATGAGTGGAAAATGTATTTGTTTTCTTAATCATAACTGCTAAGGGTGTTTTTTCTTTTCAGGGGAGGTGACATTGCCAAAGGAAATGGTGAGTTGGCACAATTAGTTCTTTCTTTACATTTTTCTTTTCTTTTCCTTCCCAGGGAAAAAAAAGCCTGCAATTTCCCTCCCCACTTCCATGGCCTTTTCTCATTTCACGTTCTCTTATAAACTAATGTTCATGTGTACGTCAACTTAAAAGGGTTTGCATGCACATAGCACTCTCTGTAAGTTGTGCAGTTATGGCCTAGTTGTGCTAATTTTGATGGTTTCTGTTGTCATTTCTCTATCACAAGGTCCCTACCTTTTTGATTTTGACTGATGATTATATTGTGCACTCCTGACTAGCATTTGATGTTCTTTAAGATTCACACTTATTTATAAAAACTGGGTCCTTTCATGCCATACAGTTATTGGCCTTAATTCTGGTATCAAAATGTTCAGGTTTGCATAGGAGTAGTTTGTTTTCATATGCAATGATTTGTTTAAAGATCCAGATGTGTACTGTGCCGCATTCATGGATTGCTATTTTTTTTGTATGTTAATGTTACATATGGTGATGCATGTTACCATCTTTACTTTTTTGGCAATATTTTTCAGTTATACATTAGTTCTGTTTGTTTGATGTACTACCTTGCATGTATAGTTGTAGCTTTCTGTGTTACATCTTGTTTCTGGAAATGACTACGATTTTAACTATGTAGGGTCTGGTGGAGAAAGCATATATAGCGGAAAATTTGAAGGTATTAGCTATTTAGCTTGGTGCTTGGTGTGAAATCTGTTATATATAGTAGAGATGTTGAATGCAAATAATTATTTGAGGATTTAGAATGTTGGTTACCAGATACAGAGTCAAATGCTATGTTGTTATCGTCTACTATCTACATTAGGAGTGTGCCCAAATTCTAATAATTTAGTACAATTTTCTGCTTTGATCTTTTTGGTTACTTTGCTCTGGAAATACTGAACATCTTATCCAACTGCTCTGGTAAACACTAAAGTGAGCCATTATATCTGTAATGACAGTATTTTATTTGCATTTCAGATGAAACTTGTGTTCTACCTCATGATGATCGTGGTCTCTTGACAACGGCAGATACTGGATCCAAAGCTAGTGGCTCCCAGTTCTGCATTACTTTCAAGCCTAATTCTCGTCTTGACAGGTTTGTTCGATCAATTCCATTTGAATGATTGTTTAGTTTTTTGTACAAAATATATCTTCAGATATGTATGGTGACTATTCTTACATCCATTTGTGGAATCTAAGCTCTCAACATTTGTTTCTCAGATCAATGCTTATTATGTTTTTGTCATCTTAAATTAAAGCTCTAAGCGTCCGACGGCCGGAGTCACTGATACAACATCATTTGCTTAGTTATCTGTTTTATCAAGCATTGAAGCTGCAGAAGAATAGTTTTCTGCAACTTATTTTACTCTTGTTTCTTTGGACTTTCATTGTTGCCTAATTCAAAATGAGCAGCACTGCTTGTTCAATTGCAAAAAGAATTTGATATTGCTCTGTATTATATGTGAAATCGGTACAGTTTTTATTAGTACCATTTGGCAGTTTATTATATTTGTTCTGTTTTATTAATTTCGCGCTATGTCTATGTGTGGAATTTGGCACTCTGAAATTCATTTCCTACGGTAGGTGTCTCTTTTTTTGGTTGTGAAAATAGAAGGTGAGAGTAGGAGCAAATCTGTTTGACTGATGCATAATGTGGACTTAGTTTTGGTTTTGCTGTTTGGCTTTCTACTATGTTATGTGTGGATACAGGCTTGTGGCATAAACTGTTAACTGGTCAAGCCGATAATGTTTTGTTCAGTATCATCTGTGAACTCCATGGTTTTCTGACTTGGTACAGTTTTGTTGATAATGACATTCTACTGTGTTGCAGGAAGCACACAGTTTTTGGCAAGCTTGTTGTTGGAAGTGATGTTCTGAAGAGGATCGAGCAAGTAGATGTGCAATCCCCTGATTCAACTCCTGCTGTTCCGGTTACTATAGTAAATTGTGGGGAGCTCACTGACCGCAAAGATCCTGGATCTACGACAATTGAAATTGGTAATGCTCTGATTGGAATTTTCGCAGCACCTATTGATCCATTTAATGCAAGGATTTAAGCCTTTTTTGGGGCATTTAGGTAAAGTAGGGCACTTTTGCATTTACCTTTTGAACGTCCTTTTGATCTGATAATGGTCATACAGATAAAAAGAGGGTTGCCAAATCAAAGTTGTCGAAGGATATATCTTCTGATGAGGAAAGTAATGAAGGACAACACAAGGGACGTCGTAACAAATCTTCAAAAAGGAGAAGGAAGAAGAGGAGATATTCTTACTCAGAATCAGATAGCTCTTCTGAGTCGGAGACTGAATCATCTGATTCTGAGAGTGATTCTGATAGTTACTCAAGTGACTCATCTGATGTCAGCAGTTCAAGTGATGACAGGCGAAGGCGCAGAAAGAGACACTCAAAGAAAAATAAACGCAAGCGTTCAAGAAGAAAGCGTGACCATAGGCGCGAAAGAAGGCGTAGGAAGCGTGATAGGAAATCAAAACAGAAGTCAAAAAGGTCTGTTATTGTCAAATTGAACATTCTTGACCTTTGACCAATATATGTTCTTTTATTAGCAGGATTATAAAGGGTGATAGTGAAGCTGAAAGTACGAGCGATAGCAGTTCTGAAGATGCTAGCAGGAGACACCGCCGTGGGCAGAAGTCCAAGGCATTATCACAAGTTTCTGGTAGTTTCTCTTTTTGCCTATATATTCTTTACCCAAATGTATGTTCAGCTTCTGTATTTCACTAATACCAAGTAAATCAAAGCATAGGTTCCTGAACTTTGTTATGATTTCTCAGATAGTTATTAGGTTTATGAACTCTGAGAGTTGGAGTAACATGGCCTTAAACTTGTGGTATGTACCACAACAGCCAATCCTTTGTAAGTGTGGTGGCATTCATCATCATTAATGAATGAACTGTATAGGCGGAATAGGATACCATATCTGGTTGAGTACTTCATTGTATTTCAAGAAACTGAGAATAAATTTGACAAGGTAATGCAGCGGCTGTCGCTAATGCTACTCAAGCACAATCAAGAAATATCACAAAAAGAGAGTTCAGTTTCTTGCATGCTTGGATGCCTTATTGGTTCAATGTTTACATACCCATTGCAAATACTTGTGTTGTCGACAAAAATCTCGTTAGACTTTTGAAACTGACCATCAATAACTTATGAAATACATATAGTTGGTTTGGAATTATGAGAACCATTCACTTAGTTTTGTGTTAAACATACTGTCATATTCTCATTAGTAGAAAATAATGGCTAAAGGTAGACCATGCCATTGCCATGTCCAGAAATCAGGAATTTCTTACTGGCTGGATATCTCTTTTAATCTTTAGATCATGGTTGCATGGTATTATTGGTGGTATTGTTCCGTTATATCTGTCTTGCATGAACCACTGTACTGATTGGCCATCTAGTAAGGGATATAGTTCTTGCTTGGTTTATGTGGTACATGTTTAGTTTAATTCAACTAATGATTGCATCTACACTACCTCGCCAGAGGAAAATCTTGCTGCAGTGGCTGCTTTGAAGGACGCCACATCACCTCAACAAAAGAGTGGAATACCAAGGAGTCCAGCACGAGATGTCTGTACCATTCAAAATGGGGAAATCCATACAAATGGTGCTAATGAATCAAAAACTGAAAGGAATGCAGCTGTCATGCCTGTTCTAACTGGCAATCGAAGAAAATCTAGGTTTCCTATACTTCTTCATACATAAATCATTCTTTGTGCTTACTGCTTCTGGAAGCGGTGTTTCATCTGACATTGATAAGCAGGAGCCAGAGCATGAGTGCTAACCACTCAATGAGCAAGAGTATGAGTATCAGTCCAAGAAGAAGCCCAATAAAAAGGTCAATTACCAGCCCGAAGAGGTCAGTTAGCAGGAGCCCTGTTCACCATAATCTCAGTAGAAGTCCTGTCCGTACCCCCAAAAGAAGAGAGAGCAGGAGTCCAGTCAGACGGCAGAGCATCAGCAGGAGCCCTGCTAGGAGTCTCAGCAAGAGTCCACCCAGAGGTGCAAGCAGAAGCCCCCACATAAGCAGGAGCAGGAGTCCTGTTAAAGCTCACAGAAGAAGCATTAGCAGGAGCTCAGCTAGGTCCATGCAACAGAGAAGTCCAAGCAAGAGCCTGGAGAGAACTCATGTACGACAAAGTGTCAGCCCAAGCCCGCCATTGGAGAAGCGAAGAAGCATTACCCGAACCTCTGCGATATCTCCATTGCGAAGTGTTAGTCGGAGCCCAGCTAGGATTTCAAGGAGCCCACATAGGCCTTCTAGGAGAAGCCCTATGAGAAGTCCACGGCGGAAT
Source organism: Hyparrhenia diplandra (assembly GCA_015847255.1). Classification (NCBI taxonomy): domain Eukaryota; kingdom Viridiplantae; phylum Streptophyta; class Magnoliopsida; order Poales; family Poaceae; genus Hyparrhenia; species Hyparrhenia diplandra. Next base: position 131,257 of record JADLZK010010295.1, read on the forward strand.
ATTCGTAGAAGCCTCAGCAGGAGCCCTGTGAGAACAGTCAGAAGAAGTGTGAGCAGAAGCCCAGTAAGAGGTGGTCGACCTCGCAGGAACATTAGCAGAAGTCCCAGTCCACATCGCAGGGCAGTAACACCACCAAACAATGGAAGGAGCCCATCCAGGAGTGATTCTCCTGATGGGTCACCAAAACGCATAAGACGTGGACGGGGTTTTACACAGCGGTACTCATTTGCAAGACAATATCGCTCACCGTCTGCTGATCGCTTGCATCGTTATGGTGGAAGAAATGACCGTGACAGGTAATTGAATCAAAGTTTGATCTGTTGTTTTCATTTGATCTAGAGCTTTAAATTATGTTTCTCCCCTTTCATAGATACATGGGTTACCGAGGTTCCCGTCACCGATCACCTCCTCGACGTTATAGAAGCCCACCCAGAGGCAGAGTGTCATCGCCAAGGTAAATGGACAGTTTATATGTGATAGTTAAAGAACTTGTTATTATCATTTGTGATGGCACGTCATCAAACCCATTTTGAACAAGCAGTCATTTTTGTTTGATGCTTAGTAGTATTTTATTTGAAGTTTTTTTTTTTCAATCAGTATGCATAGCTCATTCTTGTGGTTGGTTCTTTGTCATGATTTTTTATTTTATTTTGCCACTTGAGGCGCAGTAGGTACAGGAGGAGGAGCCCCTCACGCAGCCCTGTCCACAGAGAAAGAGGAAGGGGAGGTGGATACAGCAAAAGCCCTGTACGGAGCCTTTCACCCCCTCCCAGGAAAGCAAGGGCACATGGTGATCGAGCACGTTCAGCTTCCAGGAGCCACCTTTCTGGGTCAAGGTCTCCACCCGTGCATCGTCCCTCCCCACCTGATTCCCCACCCCAGAAGCGTGCAAGTGATGAGAAATCTCAGTCCCCGTCCCGGTCTCCATCACTGTCTGGTAGCCCTGGTCGTGGAGGCAAGAAAGGTTTGGTTTCCTACGGAGATGGCTCTCCTGATTCAGCTGGGAAGTAGGTTTCGACGGGGGCATTGAAATGTATTTTACTACCGTTGGCTGTTGATCGGTCCTTGAGCTCTTTGTGTTACATTGCTACTGGTAGAGAAGAGAAGCGGTTTTGGTCCTTGAGGCGCCCCCTGGCCTGGTATTATGGTTGTAGAACTGTTTACCAATGTTGTTTGGGATGATCGGCGATGTCCTTTGGTTATCGTAAGACTGTTGTTATCTGAGCTTAGGTTATGCTTTTGCTGAACATGTAGGACAGTTTCAGCGTAGTTATCATTGGTGGAATTTGAATGTTACAAGGTTAGACACCAAGGGACTCATTGCAATATTTTGATATCGGATGACAATAACATGTACAATAATTAATAATTATTACTTCTGCATCTATCCAATACTAGTGTTTCTGCATCTCCAACAATTAATTCGTTTGGCCGCATCTTATTCTTCTCAGTTATCACCAACATTCAAATGGTAATTTATTGATAAATCCTCGTGCGTGACAAATAAAGTGCTGTTTGGGTAAACGTTGTTTCTGATTCTTCACTGTGTTCTATTGCCCGTCCGTGAAAGAAAACCAAAATTTTATGCTCTGTTCTAAATTATAAGTCTCTTCTAAATTATAAATCGTTTTGTTTTTTAAATTTATTTTGTTATATATCTAGATAAATTATTATATCTAAATAAATAGTAAAAACGATTTATAATTTGAAACGGAGTGAGTATCAAACAGTAATTGATGCTAACAGATCTGGGGCTCGACTCTAGCACTCAATAAAATAATGGAATTAACTATACGGCTATCAATCTTTAAGCACAGCAGCAGATTGTTGCGGGAAAAGGGCATCATTTTTAAGCACAGCACAGATTATCAGGTCCAAACAACGAATAGAGTGGTGAAAACAAAACAAAAACGCGTGGCTTCGCTGATAGGACGGACAACGCAAGATGAGAAAATGTGCACAGAGACAATCGGTGTAGTTATGGCGGAAACGATGGCGGATCAAAACCCATGCTGACAGCCGAGTGTGATCTCCATAGCTGTTTGGTTAATTAGTAGGACTTTTAGAAAAGGACTCTTAAAGATGTGCTTCTAAGACTATCTCCAATAGGGAGAAGGCAAACACGAGATGCATTTGACAGTTTAGGTTCGACACAGTAAAAGTTGTATCACCCAAAACCACCGTTCTCCGATAGCTGACACAAACACAACCGGAGCATACAATGACTCCGCCACCGGCACGTCGTCCTCGTTCGCCTCCTCCACCCTCGGCGATGCTCGCGCTCGCGGCCACCACCACCACTAGGGATGCACGCCGCTGGGGCACACGCTTGGGGAGCCACCATCGCGACGACACCGGGTAGCGGGGGGAGCCACGACTTGTCCTGCTCGTCGTCGTCCGCGCCGCCCGCTGTGCCCAAGGGCGGGCGTCGTTCATGGGTGCCGCGCAGCCCTGCCGCCGCGTGACAAGGACGCCCTACACTGCACGGGCCGGTTGTGTGGTGCTGCAGGAGATGTCGCGGTGCCTGACGGAGGCCATGACCGAAGGAGAGCGCGAGAGCCCGCGGCGCCGCACTGCTAAGCTAGGAGCGAGGACGGACGCGAGGTGGTGGGGTGGCTGTGGCAACAACAGAGGCGGTAGTTGCGGAGGCGGCGTAGCCTGCAGTGGAGGACGAGCAGGTAGTGGAACTCGTCTTGGAGCCGTGCCATGGTGCCATCGTGAGGAAGATAGGAGCGCGGAGGGGAGGAAGAAGGAAGAGAGGAGCGTGGAAGGAAGGCCTGCGTAGAATTTGCGTCGGTGGAGAGAGACTACACATATTTTTAGATAGTCTAATGACTTTTAAGTAAAAAGTCTAAAAAAAAAGTCTTTTTAGTTTTGTATAAACTTTTTCAGTCCCAATATTAAAAAGTTATTGGAGCCAAAAACACCCATAATGGACCAGGGAGTGCGTCGTCTCTCCTTAGACTATCCGCGCGACTCCTCATACTTTAACTTGTCTCTAAAAAGGAATATTCTATCCTAATCATCAAGATTCTCTACTTTATTTACTGTTTTTCTTTGCAAGACTCGCCCATACTTTACAAAGATACTCTATCCCAACCATTATCAATGGGGTCCACTTGTAATGTTATCTAAATACTAGTGATTTTTTACTGGCGCCCATACATGCGAGTCATGCCCACAAGCATGCTAACAAAGAATGAATGACAGGTTCAGACATGAGATATAGAGGGCATCAATTTCTTACATTAGAAACAGCCCCACAATGGGACGGTAATTATCCAAATAGTACATAATTTTTAAACAAAACAATCTTAGGATAAAACACGAAGGAGGCAGTTTATTATGAGATGGCACACCACAACATACTTCACATAGTAAAAGTCAGAGTAGAAAATTGGCATTAGTTTCGTGGTGCCTCTGATCTCTAGCGCCGCTAATGAAGTTTCCAACTTCGATCGACTCAAAGCTGCTCACTGGGGACAATAGCCTCTAGCTTTGTTGCCGGTGCGTGCTTGAACGCTTGTTGATGAAGATGCTGCCATAATATCTTGGCCAGCCATATGCTTCAGTGCCTGCCTATGTATAAGAGAACAATGGCTATGATATGTTAGTAATATAAAACAGCAGGCTAACACTCAATTCTTTTGTTGATGTCTGACCTATAATTCTATAAATTAAGCAATAAATAGAAATATATCGAGGTACAAACCAAGAATCTGATTTGAAGCATACAGTTTATTCAATTTAGTTTGTTTCACAAAAATAGCATTCAACATGGATTCAGAAAAATAGTCATATGCTGATTTTTTTTTTTTTTTTTTTTTTTGCCAACATTTTTCTCATGTCTGCGAGAATAATCTGAAAAGAAGAATTAAATAGCATGGCTAAGGTAGAGTTTTAATACACCGGTAAAAAAAGGTTGAACAAACAGAGATTTGGATACGTCACAATCAAACCCCTTGTACCGTAAAACAGGTGCACCAGACTACATGTGAATAACTTTTAACTATATATTGGAAAGCAAATGTCATTCATAAATCATCATTCACATGGCAACTGACAGAAACATTTCCAACAGTTTTTTTTGGGTTGGAAGATTAACTAACTCCATACTGGTTCATTGGTTTATTGAAACCTGAAAATAGCCTAACATTCAGTTTCAAAAAGTTGTGTTGATCCATGGAACTCGAGCAACTGGTACCCTCAACATGGGACAACATATAGTAGTTGCACAAGAAGAGCCAGCTTGCTCGTGCAGGGATTGGCATTCTTTTGGTCAGCATATATGTATAGTAACTCAAATCGATTTCATCATTAAATATCCAATTAGTATAAAAGTGTGGTAAGATGGGTAGATGGACAAATATGTTGAATTACCGGATCGGGATTAATCACGCATTCCTAGATGTTCCCGGAGAATGCTTACAAAAATTGAATAAACCCAAGCCATGGCCTCAGAGTTTACCTGATCCTCCATCCAGATCAGATTGTTCAAAAATCCCAATGGCTTCATCTGCATTGCCCTTGGCCGGTCCTGTTTTGAATGACTGTAAGAAAACGCAACTCAAAACATCTTATTTGTCATGAGGTGGGGTAATAAACTCATTTATCAAGACAGGACTCCAAAAACCATCATAGGCCAAGCATCCTGTACTAATATATAAGTTTAGTACACCATATTTGTAGAAGGGAAGCTTGACATATTTCATTTGCTGATAGCATGAATCTAACAATATAAATTGAGCATTTTTCTAGCATAACTGGCAGGTCTCTGCCTTTTCAGAGCATTACTCTCTAATGACATTCCAAATGCTTCTTAGTTCAGAAAATGTTAACCTTGAGGTATAAAAAAAATGGATCCGAGCAAAAGCTGAAAGATTGTATACACAGGATGCATACTTCGTAGCACCTTTTGAATTACTCTACAGTTCTATGTGGACCCTTGAAACTAATTAAATAAAAAGAAACAGCATCAAAATGCAATTAATGCACAGTAATAATAGAAACTCTGAAGTGTGTAGCTACAAAATCTATCCCCTACATGTATTGGCGGCATCTTGGTTAAGTTAGCACAGGAACTGATAACAATTATTTTCTTCAATCTGCATAGCAAAGGCACATCAATTAATAAGTTGAACTACCAAAAGCTAAGTAATAAATTAGAAGAAAATTTGACAGGTCCAATGCACATTTGTCCAACTACACACTATCCAACTTTTCATTTCATTTTAAATCGAAATAGGTGCCTCAAATATTATCAGAAAGCCATACTGTATCGCTAACCAGAATTTTGTAGTATAAAAGCAATTTTATCAAAGGCATACTGCCAAACGATTATGCTATAAAACTACATATGTTCCTTTTCATATGAGGTTGATGTAGTTTTGTAGCATAATCGAATATTCAGTCCATTTCATTACCCGGCATACAACGAAACTCTGTACATCAACCTCAGCTGCATCGTAGCAGAAACATGAGCAAGCATCAGAACCGTGGTGGGCATTTTATCAAACACCTTGTAAGCAACTACTATCCCTTTCATACAAACAACAAATATCAGCTTTCCTTCATGTCTTGCGATCTAGCACTGTTCTAGATGCTACTTATAAGACCTGCTGCAAAGAAACTATTAGACTGCTCAAGTGTTGTGGCTAGGATCCATACATTCGTTTGGCAGATCGGGCACACCTTTTCTATAGTAACAGGCATGGCATGGCTGCAATTGCTCTACATCTGACCTAGAGGGCCGGCAACAACAGTTATAGACCAACCGCCAGCGCAGTAGTTCGGAGTTGTCGCCGCTCAACACTCATGCTAATCAGTGGGCAATGCACAACCACATGGATGTCTTCGTTCGCACGTGATGCTAAATTAAAGAAAGCTTACACAGGTGTCCATGCGCCAAAGAGCGCAGGGTCATCTCCATTGCAGCACACACAAGCCGAGAGAAGAAAAAGGTGGGAGAGGGGAGGCGATGAGCCGACGACACATGCCGGCTCCTGGCAAGACAAGGAGCCGCGGCGCCGTAGGACGTCCCCATGCGCATCCCTTGACGCCGGACGCCGCGAGAGGATGCCACCAGGCCAAATCCGGTTGGGGAACGAACGGATGCTGCCATGGAGGTCCCAAATCGACTTAGAAAAGAACGACGACAAGCACATACCGACGCTCGACTCCGTCGCTGGCGATCTAGAGACAAGGAGCAAGGGATAGAGGTCGCATGTCGGTTCGGGCGCCGTCGCCGCCGGGGAGGGGCTTGCTTGTCCCGCCGCCCGCGCCTGGGGACCTCCCGGGCCGGTGGGCTGCGCGGCGCCGCCGTCTTTGCCCCATCAGCTGCCGGGCCCAGCCAGGCCGCTCTCGCCCTGGTGTGCGCAGCGCCTCCGTTTGGGACCCAGCTGACCCGGGCGCAAGGAAGAAGACAACGACCTTGGCCCGAAGCCGGAACCCTTTATACCCCGCCTCCAGTTCCCTCGCCGCAAGCAAATTCGGGTCGACGATGGCGACCGCCGCCCGAAAGCGCCAAGCAGAACCTACGATCGGCCGGGGCGCGGGCAAAGACACGACGACATGAGCCAAGAAATCGAGAGATACAGGCGAAATCGAGGGGAAGCATGGGGAACACGAAGAAGACGAACGGAAGCTCCCAATGGAACCTTGAGCGAAGGGTGACACGGAGAGAGAGAGCACTCCAGCCTAGTTACCCCTATGGCGGAGGCCGAGCCAAGCGAACACACCGACGCTCAATCAAGGCGGCAAGACGAGACACGGACAGCGGCACATGGGCCGCGAGGGCGAAGGGCGCGGCGAGCCCACCCGATCGTGTATGTGGCGCACCCATCATTTAATCGCACATCGGTACCCGATCGTAGCAAAGAAGAATGTTTTCTTCTAAGACCACCGCACAGGCCCCGACCTCGGCGAATGGCCGTTCGACAACGGCCCAAGGCCCCGAAGACACCCCAGCATGCGCCCCACGCCACTCCCGAGGTCGCCACCTTTTTTTGCAGAGCCACCGCAAGCCGGGCCCGGCCTATTTCATCCAATCCCGAGGCGACAAAGGAGCCCCGGAGTACAAGCGCATGACCTAACGCACGCGTCTTCGCCAAGACGGTAGGGCGCATAGCCGCAGATCGGCGCCGACGCCGCGCCCACGGTCCCCCGCAGCCGGACCCCACGCTCCTCGCCCAACCCGCAAACGGGAACAGGGCACAGTGCCAAGACGCGGTCGCGCACGTCGCCCCCTCTCTCGCTGGCCGGAAAAGCCGCCACACAAACGGCGGGCCCAACCCAAGCGGGCGCCAACCACATCCCGGTGAATGCGCCGACGCACACTGTTACTCGTGCATGCGGTACGACGCCCGACCGTCGACCTCCTGCTCCAAGGCGAAGTCAGCGCCACCGCCATCGATCCGGATCGCAGCGGTCAAAAATTTTTACTACCGTGGACACCCGGTCGCTCGTTTGCTCCACGGCAAATATTCTCTTTAATATCCATGTGAGATCTAGTTTTGAAGTATTTATCAATACGAATTTAATGGTGTAATCGAATTTAATTTGGTTTTTCGTTTACAAGTTATAACATTTTTTCCTTGTTTAAATGGTGGGACCCGCCACTGGTGTACGCACGGGAAGTGCGTTGGGCATACCGCCTGGAACGCAGTACTGGAGTTCACTGACAGCCATAGCGTGCCGCGGTGCGGCGATATTTACGTTAAAGCGGTACTGGAGGGTGGCGTGGCGTGTTGCAGTGCAGATAGCCTTAGAACTGCTTGTCCAACCACATTTGACAATCCACGCCGGTTCGGTTCCCGTGTGGCACGACAAGAACGGCCAAAACGAAACCGACGTGGCCACTTCCCGCGCCACTCACTATGGTTACCGCTCCCTTGTTCAAACCTCCGCCGTCCAATCTCCCATCAACGGCCCGCACCATCTCTCCCAGTTTCCCAACTCCCAACTCCACCACCACCGGCAAAATTCCCCAATCCTCCTCCGCACCGCGATCCCCACCCGCGATGGAGGCCGCAACCGCCGCCACGGCGGCGATGGTGTGGTTCCGGAAGGGTCTACGCGTGCACGACAACCCGGCGCTGGACGCGGCCCGCCGCTACGGGGCCCCGGCTGTACCCGGTGTTCGTGCTCGACCCGCGCTACCTCCGCCCGGACCCCGTCGCGTCCTCCCCGGGCTCCGCGCGCGCCGGGGTCGCCCGCATCCGCTTCCTCCTCGAGAGCCTCAGCGACCTCGACGCTCGTCTCCGCCGTCTCGGCTCCCGCCTCCTCCTCCTCCGCGCCCGCGACGACGACGTCGCCGACGCTGTCTGCGCGGCCCTCAAGGACGTAAGTATCTGCTCTTTTTCTTTTTAACCGTTTGCTACACCGTGACGAAACGAAATCCATTTGGTTGCGTTTAGTGGAACATCGGCAAGCTGTGCTTTGAGTCCGATACCGAGCCGTACGCGCTGGCCCGCGACAAGAAAGTCACGGTGAGGCTGCCGATCGATCACTCTACTCCACTCTCCGGTCCGGTATCTTTCTTGGGTGAATGATGTTTCCTGACGAAGATTTTTGGTATCTTTAGGATTTTGCATTGGCGTCCGGGATCGAGGTGTTCACGCCTGTCAGCCACACCCTCTTCGACCCAGCAGAAATTATAAACAAGGTGTTCGAGACTCGAAAGCTTCTACTAGTATTCAGTACCTGTGAACTCACTAGTCACAACCAAATGTGATTAACTGATTTTGGATTTGCCAAATTGCAGAACGGTGGTCGGCCGCCCTTGACATATCAATCCTTTGTCTCCATTGCTGGGGAGCCCCCAGATCCTGTCATGGAGGAATACTCCGAGCTCCCACCGCTTGGAGACACAGGGGAGTACGAGCTGTTGCCCGTGCCTACGGTGGAGGAGCTTGGGTATGGGGATATCAGCCAGGTAAGGGTGGAGTCACAATTATTGCTCCAAAGAACCAGTATTCTAGTAACTAGTTACTACAGGAGTGGAACGGTCTTTCTAAACTGCTGGATGGCCATTCGCAGGAGGAGATTCCACCATTCCGTGGTGGGGAGACAGAAGCTCTGAGGAGAATGAAAGAATCGCTTCAAAATAAGGTGGTTGCTTCTGAAATCCATCAATATTGTTTTTGTTTCCTCGATCGGGCCATTCACCCATGTTTCATTAAGAGGAAAAGTTCACAAACAAAATCCATCAATATTGTTATTCTTAGATGTTTCGTTCCACAGGTGATCTGAAAGTGATGACCTCGATTCTTTTGTTTTGTTTTGTTTTGTTTTGAGTAGGAATGGGTTGCCAAATTTGAGAAACCAAAGGGTGACCCCTCTGCATTTCTGAAACCGTCAACAACTGTCTTGTCACCGTATTTGAAGGTATGTTTGTCCATAACTCAATGCAGTTAGTTGTCGTTCTTCCTTATTATTTACTCATCAGATTATTATAAAGTGTTTAAAGCGGATTGTCATGCTGTCATGATGCAGTTTGGGTGCCTGTCTTCCAGATATTTTTACCACTGCATTCAGGATGTATACAGAAGCGTCAAAAACCATACAAAACCACCTGTTTCACTGACAGGGCAGGTGATTTATAATTGTTACTGTATTTTTTTGGACATGAGAAGGAACACTCTGGCTAGACGACTTCTTTACTTTGGTTCTGAGTGCATGTCTCACTTTTTTGTAACAGTTGCTGTGGCGAGACTTCTTCTACACAGTGTCTTATGGAACTCCTAATTTTGACCGAATGAAAGGAAACAAAATATGCAAGCAGGTGACAATTGGAAACCATTCTCCTTTTCAGTGATGCACTTTTCATGAGCATACTTGTAATCTAAACCACATTTTAGATTCCATGGAGCGAGAATGAGGAGCTATTTGTTGCATGGAGGGATGGCCAGACAGGATATCCGTGGATCGATGCTATCATGATTCAGGTTTTCTCAAATGAATATCTACCAGAGGACCTCGCCTTGCTATTTTTTTTTCTTGTTCTTTCTGCTCCTTCTTCATTTGTGTCGCTGTTAAGAGTATATGCCAGTTTCTATTTGTGTGTTTGTCTTCCAGCTGAGGAAGTGGGGTTGGATGCATCACCTTGCACGCCATTCAGTTGCTTGTTTCTTGACACGTGGTGATATGGTATGTTCTGTGATCTGTAAACCTTGCATCGAATAAGAACTCTGTTGGGATTGGGAATTATTTACATTGAAATCTCCTTTTCAAAAGATGTATTCTAAAAAAAAGAGTAAATTTTGCTCTTTTGGCAACTCTCAAGTTCTAGTTAAGCAAGAAGGCAATCAATAAGAACTGTTTGTTTTGCTAGATGAGTCTCTTCATTGAACAAAATGGCTATTGGATTGTTTTGATGAGCTATTTAGTGGGGGTCAATATTGTGCTGGTAGAATCTGAAGATTTACTTGCCTAATGTTCTCTGGGACATTTTTATTGTGGACAATTGACATTACACATCAGATGAAATTTCTAAAGACTGATTCCAAACATCATTACATTGCCTATACTAACTTCTGAACCTATTTCTTTTAAAGTTTATCCACTGGGAAAAAGGACGTGATGTCTTCGAAAGGCTACTGATAGATTCTGACTGGGCCATAAACAACGGCAATTGGCTGTGGCTCTCTTGCTCTTCCTTCTTCTATCAGGTTACTGATAGTGCGCATCCTTCACATAGCACTTATTATTGTCATTTTTGTTCATACAAATAGTTAGCTTACATTTCTCGTGCATTTTTCAAAACAGTACCACAGAATTTACTCCCCTATTACATTTGGGAAGAAGTATGATCCTAACGGGAACTACATTAGGCATTTCATCCCAGTGCTGAAAGGTACTTCTGGAACAACATTTTAGCGACAACATAAATAGTCTTCTGAAACCAGAAGTCAGCATTGTTTGTCCGTTCAGATAGAGGACTAACCAATTTTATTCTGCACAATTCTACATCCTACTTATTTAGACATGCCAAGGGAGTACATTTACGAGCCTTGGACTGCTCCCCTTAGCATCCAGAAGAAAGCCAATTGTATTATTGGCAAAGACTACCCAAAACCAGGTACACATGAAGGACGATATGGTAAAGAAGGCTTCTCCATCTTTATGGTTACTGATAATTAGTTTATGTTTTGCATCGGTTTGGTTTTACAGTGGTTGATCATGAGACTGCAAGCAAAGAGTGTAGAAAAAGGATGGGAGAAGCTTACGCGTCGAGTCGCCTTGATGCCAACCCTACTAAAGGGAAGACGGTGAACTCTTTGCGACGAAAAATGCCCCATGGTGACCAAGACACGCCTAAATCAACCATTGCCAAGCAACTGAAGAGGAATGGTCGAGCTGAGTGATGTGCCCCTTCCCCTTCTGTGACAACTTTACACTAATTGTTTCACATTCAACATTTACAATTTCAGTTTGCGCATCCTGCATGTCATACATAGCTCGTCTGATATTTTACCAAGGTAGTTTGAACGAAAGGAAATGTCTTGCGATAAGTAGCTAGTCTAATATCCTACAATGAGCGAACGGATCTGTAATATGGGATCATGTAACAGGTGTATGTAATAATAATAACTGTTGCCCATGTACTAGGCCTTACTTGGTCCTAGATCTTGCAGCAAATGAACTGTTCAAGTGCAATCCATTTTGGCAGGCCACCGGAACAGCCAATTCTTTTTTAGCATTTTCACGTTGGAACCAGGCAAAAAAGAATTAACTGGAGAATTTGCATTCGGACTTGGGAGTCAAATACACGAGAAAAATGATTGAATTTGGGCCAGTTTGGAGTAAGTTAGATATACCCTTGGAAAACCGGCCCAGGCCGGTTTCTAGACGTTCGGGCCAGTCCAGTGTAAACCGGTCCACACTGGTTTTAGCTGATTTTGCTGCTGCTGTTTAGATCGGCCCAGTCCGATTAACTAGTTTTTCCTATTTGAGTCTGTTTCATGTCAAATTCTATGCAATCTCTTCTGATCTCATTGAAAACTTGCAGATTATGTTTCAGGAAGGTTTTCAACTGGGATAAGATCATCCTCTCTCTTTATATACCAGAGAATCACGGTCGATTGAAGTGGCACAACACAAAATCGATCTAAAAAACAATCTATAATACCTCATTTCCCTTTGAGCTTTTCCAAGCTGCTGCTCAACACCTCTCTCAGCAAGATTCTACAACAACTTCGTTGTGCCTCTCTCTAAAGGGTCTTCCGGGAGGTGTTGGTGAGTTTTTTCAGACCAAAAACAAACATTTTCCTGAGCATGGCCGCCTGCTGATCATCCTCACTGTTTTGATTCCTCCCCACTGCATGCTAAGCCGAGTGTGGCCTCGAGGATGATAGCTTCTGCTAATATGTGACCTGAATCGGTATCAACGACTGGCAAAGCAACTATTAGCAAGAACAGGGTACCGTAACAACAAAACAGACAGTTTCTGTATGTTTTCAGACTAGCTTATCGTGGCGATGCTGGCTGCTCTGGTTGACAGCACATTTTAGTGCGTGTTGGTAACCGCATTGTCAGGCTTTTTTCTCGCATGGCACACAACCTGAAGTCAGAACCGACTGAAGTATAGGCGCCTCCCTTTCTGAATTTCCACATGAGTCATGCCTGGGCATGGCTTGGCATCGCATTTCCTCTCAGTTTTCACACACGACCTCTTAGGATCAGCTTTATCTTTGCATTTGTTCTCTTGTTGCAGAGTGAGTCCATTCTTTTGATGCGGTGGCAGAGCACCTGAAGTGGCCCCTGTTCACCATGTAACAGCATCCCTTTTCAATGATGGTCCATTGGCATGTCAAGAGCACAGGTATTCAGATAAAGCTACTAGTAGCAGTTAGTGGACAGATCCAAGGAGATGTGCCAGCCAGATGGCTGAGAAGCACTATGATCTGACGCTTGTGAAGTCAGCCATCAGGTTCAGGTAGGCAGGCATCAGTGTACTGCTTGGCTGTTTCTTCTCTTCTTCACCCCCCACATGGTTTCAGTGCAGCGGATGATGCCTCCATGCTGCGCCTGTTCAGAGGCAAAGATTTTCTCCCTGTTTGCTACAATCCTGACCTGAAGGCGGCTTTGGCCTTATGTGCTGCCATGACACTTATCCATTTGATGCTTCTCATGGTGATGGATTGATAGTGACACAGAGGCATGTGTTTGGCATTCTCTCCGTCCCTTTCTTCATTGTACAGCAGTTAGTTTGTGTAATGGTAGAAACCTACGCCTTCTGTATCTCTTTAGCTGCTAAGCCACACACAGACATACATTGCTCTGTGTTAACATCTATCTACTATTTTTATTTTTCAGGCGATCACAGTACTCTTTTTGAAATTTGCTATGATTGTATCCTAGTATATCCATTCCATGGCTAGTGAAGAATCAAGAACAGTTACAGTTTGATTTCCATGGATGGCATGCCAAAGCCTTCCACTTTTTGCAATATCTGTGGTTCGATTCGATCTTATAATTGCTTATGGGGCCTTGCAGCCTGCAGGTAAGATGTGCAATTATTGAGCTAACATACTAGCCATGCTCCCTTTTTCTTTGGATTTGACAGCCATGTCGTTTTCCAGCAAAAGATGTGCGCGTATTCACGTCATTTAAGGGTGTGTTTTACTAGTTCCCCAACTTTTCTCTAAAATTTATAAAATTCTCATCACATTGAAACATTAAATGCACCAAAAGACATATGTCCCAGTATGAAATGTAGGTAAACAAAATAACTATTGCACAGTACGTTACCCCATGGTAGGATAATATTTATCACAATCAAACGAAAAGTGTTATAGCGCTTTTTAATTCGCTACGGTGCCAATTTTTAGGAATCTAAACACACCCTAAATTAGACATGCCTACAGATTCCGAGTCCAGATTATCATCACAATGGAGTAGCACTAGATAGGAGCACGAAAATGACCATTGAATAAAGTTAGATAGAGAAATCTTAGCCTGTTCATGTCCTATCAAATTTTGAAGTGAGACAACATGACTCGAAAGAATGTCATCGAATTTGCCTGAACATAGTACCTGTTCTGTCCTCCAAAAATTGATGTGAATACCTTTTACTTTAGATCAATACCAAATATGCTAGTAAAGCTACGGTTCTGCAACTTGAGTCCAGTAGCAAAATGATCAAGTTTCTTGTGGTGGAACATGCTTAGGTTTAAGTTGTTGACTTAACACATATGCTTCTATTTCTGTTGATAGCTAAGTCAAAATGTTTCCAAAAGCGTTCAAGTAGCCCAAACCACCTTGGATGTGCATTAGCTAGATAGTGAGTTGCCTTGGGGTGCTTTGTTGTTTTCGTTGTAATCCGTTTAGTTTGCTTTCGGGTGTGTGTGGTGTCTCGCAGTTTGGTAACTTTGTGTTGGTTTGTTAAACAAAATCTATCCTGCTTAATGAAATATGAGCCCTTGGGCTTCATCTAAAAAAAAAAAAAAAGTAGCCCAAACCATTGAGCTTATCTGATCTGAAGATCCTTGTTATCACCTCCTTGTTGTTTAGCAAACTTTCACAGTTCAAATAAGCAGTGGTAAATCAAGTAACTCTACAGCGAATCAAGTCATTACCAAGAAATTTCCTCATCAAATCCAACACCCTTATAACTTACAAGAGCATAGAGGAACAACGTCACTTTTCTTGCACTTGAAATTGTTTGCTTAATTAGTACAAACTTCCCAAGCTCCTCCAACATAAGACCCAGACAATGAGCTACACATCCATTCAAAAATATGGAGGGTATCTTTGTTGCCAATACATTTGTCACCGTTGTATCAACACTAGCATTGTCAGTGACCACTTGGATACCATTTTCCTCTTCTATCTTTTCAATGCATTTGTCCACAAGGTGAACAATGTATTTGCCGTCTTTCTTGACACCAGAGCGATCCATAGAATCCAAGAAATAGAACCATGAGCACTCTATACGACTAAATTCATTACTCCCCTGGCCTTCCAATTTGTCCATGCATCTATCTATCTATCTATCTATCTATCTATCTATCTATCTATCTATCAAAAAAGTACACACTGTGAGTTGTCACATGATTCCTTATGGTTTTTGAATCCATCACGCACCCTGTGAATTGACGCATGTACTCACAAACTTTATTCCTCCTCTCTTCTCTTTTCTAAGCGGTTAATTTTGCTTGAACCTTTTGTTGCGGAGGACAAGAAATAAGGGGTTTAGCCGGAGGGTTTAAACACTAATTCTAAGTGTAAACTGTAAGCACATCTTGTCCAAGGATATTTAGCTAGGCCAACCACTTTGAGACATGTAATTTAGAAGCAGCAATGGTGATTAGAGCACTCGATTCATTAGAGTATAGTACCATTGAAAAGAGTATGTTTTCTGTACTAAATAAATCATTATATACAGGGATTTGTTTTGCAATTATAAATGGCGGCGTCGCCTGGAGTTTGGAGTTTACTTTGGTGGGCGGACGGACACCGGGACCAGGACGCTGCCAACGACATGGACATTCACCAGCCACTGGCGCTCCCTGGCCCTGGCCCTGGCCCTGCCATGCCAGCCAGCGTAACGAACCTCTTGAATGAATGATGGCACTGCCCGCTGCCGTCGCGTCGTCGTCGCGTCGTGTTGCGTTGTTTCGTGTGCCGCGGCCGGCCGGCTGCTGGCCCTGGCCGCGCTGCCTGGCTGCCTGCCCCTGCATGGGGCGCTTGGCGCCGCCCCGACCGCTCCGCCGCAGCGTCAGCCGGCAGATGCTGTGATCAATCTCTCTGATGGCTAGCTGAGCTGACGCAACGTAAAGCATGCAGCAGCGTACGTTTCCGTGCCGTGCTGTGCTTGCATTGCATGGCTGCACTGCATCACGGCCGGCGGCTTCAGTGCCTCTGGCGGCGCTCTGGGTGGAGGATAGATAGGCACACCTGGTCATCGGTACATGAATCTTCTGTTCATCTCTACGTACATGAATCTCCTGTTCATTCTACGTACGGAGTATATTGTACATTAGAGGCAGAGCTTGTACTACGTCGGGACTCATGAGTATGTACTCCCTCCGTCCCACTTTAATGGACGTTTTAGCTATTCTCAGGTGCATGTACGATGCCGGAAGTTTGCATGCGCCCTATGCATGTACGGGCGCATGAATGTGGACATTGATGAGCTGTCGGGATGCGGGTAGGAGTATGTGAGTGTGCATTTGCATGAAAAAAAGACCAACCGGTTGAGATCAAGGACTATCGGCCCACCAGCTTGATTCACAGTTTCGACAAGCTGATCACCAAGTGTTTGGCAAACAGATTGGCGGAGTCCTCGACCAGCTAGTCCTCCCGAACCAAAGCGCATTCATCAAAGGTAGAAGCTTGCATGACAACTTCAGAAATGTCCAGTTGACTTGCAAAGCGTTGCACGCCTGGCGACAACCATGCATCATGCTCAAAATCGACATCGCCAAGGCTTTCAATACTGTGACTTGGACTTTCTTTTGGAGGTTTGGAGCATGGGGTTTGGGAGCGCCGGAGGAATTGGATTTCTTTGATCTTTGCCTCGTCTAGCTCCAAAATACTCCTCAATGGACATCCTGGTCGAAGAATTTGCCACGCTCGAGGTCTTTGGGACAGGGTGATCCACCGCCGCCTATCTTTGTTCGTCATTGCTATGGATGTTGTCAACCACTTCTTTCGTTGGGCTAAGGGGCATGACTTCTTGGCGCCGATTCTGGCGTTGTCGGGTCTAGAGTAAGCACGTACGCCGACGGCCTCATCTTATTCGTGATGCCGCTGCAGCATGACCTTCTCACGGTCAAGGCCGTCCTGTCAACTTTCGGCCTCACGTCAGGTCTGTTTAATACCAACCTGGAGAATAGCATGGCTACACCCTTGCATTGCTCGGACGAGGACATGCAGCGAGTCAGGACGTTCTGGCTTGTGGTGTTCAAGAGTTCCCTTGCACATACCTGGGCATCCCCCTCTTGGTGCACAAGATGAGGCGTTTGCCGCTAGTGGACAAGGTGGCCGTGCGCATGCCGGGATGGAAAGGAAGCTTGTTGAACGTCGCGAGAAGGACGACCCTTGTCCACGCTACCTTGTCGTCCGTCCCAGTGCACACATCCATCGCTCTCACCCTCTCGCCTTGGGCCATCAAGACTATCGACAAACTGAGGCGTGCTTTTATCTGGGCGGGGGCAGATTCAGTGATGGGTGGGCGGTGCAAGGTGGCCTGGCCGACAGCGTGCCGACCCAAACATCTTGGAGGCTTGGGCATCGCAGACCTGAGACGGGCAGGCATGGCGTTGCGCCTCAGATGGGTGTGGAAGGACCGACAGAATGGCATACCAACGAGGGCGGCAGATGTAGTTTCTTTGGCGCTCTTCAGGGCGGCTACGAATGTTAATCTGGGGGACGACCGTTCGAGCTACTTCTGGACAGACCAGTGGCTGCAAGGCGAAAGTATCCAATCCTTGGCGCCAACAATGTTCGCGGTTGTACCGAATAGGAAGAAGTTGGTCACCGTCGCTGATGCTCTACATGGAGACGCTTGGTCAAGGCACATCGTCGGCCCGGCCACCATGGCAATGCGGGTTGAAAGGTCCCTTGTGGTTTTTGGTAATTGAATGTCAACATTAAGTGAACTAATATGTGTCATTGAGATGATACACAGGAGATTAGTTCACATGTGATGATGCAATGAAGGAGCTTATTACACATGAGACATGACATGGAGTCATGTGACCAAGGTGGTGAAGATCAAGACAAGGCTTGGCTTGATGGGATGTTCAAGTGTGAAGGGCAAGTCGAGGGACTTGGCGCCAAGGACCGACACAACGGTGAAGAGCAAGTGAGGTCAAGATCGATGGACCAAGAAGGTCATGTGATGATATGAAATGGATCATATCATTCTTGATCGTGTTGGTGCATGTGTTGCACCGGCATTTGAAGATAGAGCGGAATGGAAATGCGCAAGGCAAAGGTATAACCTATAGGGCATTTCATTTCGCCGGTCATTGGTGCTTAGAGAAGTTTATGACCGGATTTAGGATAGATGGCGTACTATCAAGAGGGGCAAACTTGCTTGCATATCGGTCATCTATTCTTCTTGAGCGATCTAACTTTGCGATGTGTTAGGATCGAAAGTGGCGTGCTAAGAGCTAACCCGACCTTTGAAATGATTGTGAAAATGCTAACACTTGCACATGGTGATGTACACTTGGTGGTGTTGGCACATTTGCAAAGGCGGCGGTGATTGCAGGGTTGAGTTGGGTTTGGGAACCGCTCATCCTCCGGCGGAACAGGAAGGGATCGGCCCGAGAAAATGAGTTGCATATTTTCTATTGCGCCGGATGCATCGTGGTGGTGAAAACATGCTATCCCTCGTGCTCAAGTTTGGTATACTTGATGGGTAGCATGGAAAGAAATGGTGCTTGGAGTTTTTTTTGGAAAACGGTGGCCGGACGACCGACCGAAGCACGGTACCGGACCATGCAGGTGGAGAGAGCCCCGCAGCGGTTTTGGCGGGAGGGACCGGACCGGCTTCGGCTACCGAAGCAGGATCATGGAGGTGGGTGCCATGGTGGGCCCGGCGTTCGGTTGTGCCGGATCGTGACGGACTCACGACCCGGACTTGCTGGTGAGTGCGCTAATCTTTAAGCACCCCAACGGCTCTATTTTGGCTTGTGGCTATAAATAGATGGGGTGGCCGGCTTTGGTCGGTGGTGAGCACATTCTAGCCTTGGTGGCTTGTATTGTATTTGAGAGCCCTCCCACTCACATTTGCTTGATATCGTTCATCCGATTGAGTGAGAGATCGAGTTCTAGTGCGGGCGTTGAGAGATCGTGCATTCGTGGCACTAGGTGATCGTGTTGCAAGCCGGTGTGCTCATCTTGGAGGTTGCCACCTCCAGACGGCTTGGTGGCAAGCCATGTGAAGCACGCAAGGAAGCTTGTGCGGTGCTCGAAGAAGAGATGAGAGGTTCGTGCTCACCTGGGGATCGTGAAGAGCAACTCTAGTGGAGCGTGTCATTGAGCTACCACACTTGTGTGTGGGTTCAGTGGTGCGAGGGATTGGCTAGAGAACTCACCGTGTGAGGGACTCGATCCAGCCCCTCCTGGGATTTGCGGCCATTAAGCTTGAGAATCATCATGGGTGATTCGCCAAACCGTGGAACCACTAAAGTGTTGGTCGACACAACGAGGGGAGGGGAAGTTGGCAAGCTTCCCCGAGACCTCGGTAAAAATCACCGGTGTCATCTTGTGTCCACATGCGGTGGTTTGCATTCTCTTGTTCTCAAGCTTTGTTCTTACATTCACTTATATATCTTGTGCTTGAGTTAGAGAAGTAGCTCTTGCAATTAGTAGCTTGTGTAGCTCTCTAATTGCCTTCTTGCTTGTGTAGCTAGAAGTAGAGTAGTTATAACTATCTAGCTTGTGTAGCTTGTTTAGTTATTTTGCTTAGCTTGTGTAGCTAGGTAATTTGAGCATTTGGGTTAGGCGTGTGTTGCCTTGTCCATTGTGCATCTAGTGAGCTTAGGGGCTTTGTGCTTGTGCTTACTAGAATTGTGTAGGAGCTCACCCGTGCTTGAAAGTACTAGTGCTTAGGTTTGTGTGACCTTGCATTAGAATTGATTAGGAGCTCAAGCTAGGCTTGTCACCTCACTCTTCTTGTGTAGGATCTTTTGAGAGGTGATTTAGAGTCTTAGTTAGAGGGGTGAAGTCTTGGCTAGACCGATAAGTTTAATTCCGCATTTGTTTCGGTTAGCCGGTGCGATTAGTTTTTAAAAGGGACTATTCAACCCCCCCTCTAGTCCCCATCTCGACCCTTCACTGGTGGAGGTGTGCAAGCCTGCGGATTTGTTGGAACATGTCGACCAGAGGAACACCCGACACCTTCTCCCGGAACGACATCGGGTGGGAGAACTACATGGCCGTCGCCGGCCTACGGTGCGATGTTCATTGGGTCATCCTCGCCACTAGGGGCCAAAGAGATATGGAAAACATCGGACGCCCGCGCAGGATTCGGTTCTTCTTCTCGGCTTGTCATGCACCATCAGGTGCTGGGAGACCTCACTCGCCATGGTCCGCAAGCTTCGGACCGCCGCTTTATGTGTGGCATAGCATCTGAGACTATGGACCATATTCTTCTTGGATGCGGCCTTAGCAAGGAGGTTTGGCAGATTTGTTTGCACAAGATTAACCTCCAGGATGTTGTGTTGGTCAATGAAGAGGGAGCATTGGTTTGGTGGCTGTGGAACAGGAAGCAGATCCCCAAGCAGTTGCGGCGCGGGTTTTGATTGCTTCTTGTACGCCGTCGGTTGGATTTTGTGGAAGGAAAGAAATGCAAGAACTTTCAACATGGTCGCCAAGACTTCGATGCAGGTAGCCATGCAGGTGGAGGAGCTCCAGGAGTGGAGACTGGCCGGCTACAGCAGGGTCAATGCGTTCCTTCAGTTGCCGGGCTAATCTGACACGCCTTGCCTAGTCGCTAAAATCTTCATTATGTGATCGTTTTTAGTGTTTCCGGGTGCAAGGAGGTTCGGTAATCTTGCGACTACCGTCTCCCCTCTATTTATTTCAAAACTCTTTCATGCTTAATGAAAAATGCGCCAAGGCATCATCACGAAAAAAAAAAAAAAAAGAGTGTGCATTTGCATCAACTCATCCTTGTGCATGCCATGGAAGAGAAAAGGCTGGCTGCATCAGTCATCAGTGATGAGGGTGAGAGGTAGTAGTCCTATCCTAGTAGTAGGCAGTGGTGCAAGGCTAGCCTACCTGCAGGGAAGCCAGCTACTCCTGCCTGCGGCCATGACCACATTCATGGCTCTGACCTCTGAGCCATGGAGGTTGCAGGAGTGGCGGCGTGCCTCCAGGTACGTTGGCATGCCGAGGGGAAAGGAAATGCATGGAATGATCAGGCATGCACGACAAACGTCGCCGCGCAGGCGCAGCACAAGATTTGATCCGACCTTTGCAGATCGATCGGCGGCTGCAGTTACGCAACGCCATGCCCACTATACCAGCCGCTGCTGCTGCTCTTGCAGTAGCCGCCGCCAGCCTCTCGATCATGTGCTGCCTGCGCATGTGATGGACCATACATCTGTCAATATACTCCATCATGGATGGAGGACAGCCATGGTACACAGATAGAGCTAAACGGGTGGGTGTACCACTGCCTAGCAATATGGTGATGATCACCCATGCCGCCGTCCTCCGGCCGCATGGAGATTGGAGAGAGGCCAGAGGACGATCGACGCACCTAGGAGTAGCAGCAGTGCCCTCTCTCTAGAGTCTAGCCATATGGCCACGGCCACTAGCAGCCATATGGCACTGCATCCATCAATCCAACGACCTCCTTCCCTCTTCTCTCACTCAATAATTCAGCTTCCTTCCTTGATCGTAGCGTGCCTCCCTTTCGCCAGTAGCGAGCCACAGTGATGGCGTACGTTGGCGGCAGTACCTCAGCTCAGCTCGGGTACAGTACAATCACCAGAGACACATGCTGCTGCCCAAGAGCCAGCCAGCAGGCCATTGCAGCTACGATCGACGACGACGCTGCCTCCACTTTTGATTGCCCTAGCTTGTCCTGGGGATCGATCACATCAAGCTTGGCGTTTTGGCAGCTGCAGCCTTGCCTTTTCGGTAGGAGGAGCTGAGTGCCGTGCCCACAAGATTTCCAGTAGATGCTCGCGCCATCGATCCATCGATGCGCTGTCCGTCCGTCGCTCTGTCTCTAACTCTGACAGAGCTCTCAAGTCCGATCTGGTGATGAGCCAGCGCTTGCTTCAGTTAAAGATTCCGTCCTGCGCCATGGCCATCACCACTGCACTCACCACCAGGTGCAAATGTGCAATGTCAGCTCCAACAGCTGTGCACTGCCAGCCACTGCAGATGTTAACGTCCATGTTGTGTGACAGTGTCAGTGCAGATGTTAACTGGCAGTCCATGTTCATGTTGCATTGCAGCAGCACTGACCAGAACCACCCCCCCTGATTAAAGATTAACTAACCTACTAACTAATTAACTAACTGGTTAAGATTAACAACTGAGTAATGAAAGTAGACATGTGGTGGCACCACAGACGACATACATCTAGGGTGGTGCTGCATGGCAAGCATTCCATTTGGAAATCTGAAACCTAGGCCTTGTTTAGATGGCAAATATTTAGAACCGGATATCACATTTAATGATATTTATTTAATATTGTAACTATTTATAATTTTTTATTTATAAAGACGCAAACGTTTGACTAAAAAAAAAGTAGTAGTCCAGCAAAAGCATATCATTGTTTATCAGTCTCAGTTGCTGCATAGCTCCATTTCACTATCCTTCCATTCTTAAGCTTCACAAAGACGCATTCGCATCAGTTGTGCAAAAAAAAAACTATCCATCCATTCTTAATTAATCGCATTCGCATCCTCAAAAAAAAATCGCATGCAGTGATGATTAGGTTATTTGATCAGACTCGCTGTCAATGCAGTCCCCGACGATCGTTTCATATCTTCTCTAATCTCTGGCCAAGTAAACTACCAGATTATATTTCCTCCCCTCTAAAGAAGAGCGAGTGTGGATGTTGTAGTGGCACAAAGCCACATACTTATATGTATGCTAGTAGAGTACTACTGTATAGCGGTATGGTATGGATCCTTCTCATTCCATAGGATTGCAGCTCTGTTTTTTAAAATTCAAATCGTAGGCCGAGGGTCCAGGGATATGGAGCAGAGAAGACGCTTTTGCCGCGCTTTCCGGGGCAGATTCATCGGCACAAATCAGGGGTAAGGCAGCACCTAGCTCACTACCCACTAGCTGCTCATGGAGAAGATGGAGCCATGCTTGGACATGGGCAATGTGCCATACTCCAGTCCAGCTGAGAAGATCGACGTGGATCAAGAGGGATTTACCTGGGGACCTGTGCCGTGGCATTACCTAGTGTGCGTGGCGTGGCGTGGCGTGGCGATCGATCGTAATCAAGTGGTTAGCGATGGATCGATCGGCTCATGTGGCCTATTAATTCGGCCTCGGATGTCTCTCATGCCGAGCTGGAAACCATGAGAGGAGGCCGGGGTTGGTGCAGGTGCAGCGCCCGAGCCGACGAGCTGCTTGGCACCATGTGCACGCAGCTACCGGCCGGGGATCGGCGCCGCTGCCGGCCGCCGATCCATCTCGATCCCTTCCCAACAGCAGCTCCATCATGCCCGGAAACGGACATCTGTCTGGCAGATACAAGATCGAGCCACGGTGGTGCATCAATTGTGGTTCTTGTTCAGTTCAGAACCAAATTCTCGTAGTATGGTGGATGGATGGACGCCAAATGCAACGGTTGATTAAGCTTCGCCGAGCTAGCTAGCGGCAGCCCCGATGCGCCGGCCGGCTTCTCTGCAATCTAGGAGGAGCTACCAAGTGCCTAGTAGCCATGGATGGATGTTGTTCTGGGGATGTGAGAAAACTAGAATTGGGATCTCGATCGATTCATTTCCTCTCCTCGAGAGATGTTAATGTATTCGCCCATGGGTAAGTTTGTTTATGTTACAGTTACAGTTTCCACGAAGCATGCCATGCCATGCCATGGAGGCCGGCCGGCTGGCTGCACTCGGAAGCTTCTGAGCTGCCATCTCCTATCAGTGTTAGCACTACACGTACTGTTGCGAACAAGCAAGCGTGTACAGATTCGTGGGGCTTCCAAGGCAGGCCGGCCGGCCGGCGATCGCTCGCCCGTGGCAACTTGCATTGCTCGAGTCTCATTTCTCGAGGGAGATTGGAAGAACATCATATCTGAGGCAGCAAGACAGCTATGGAGGGACTTTAAAATCTTCTAAAAGTACACTACTTGATGAAGGGCGGATTCGAGCTTCGAGCAAACGCGAGTGAAATGTGCAGATCTCCCTTTGTTTCTTAAGCCGTCACTCTGTCACGACATGTTGTGGCAACAAGTTCAGCTAGCTGCAGTACATGTCTGCAGCTAGCCCTGTGTGTTCTTGATGGTTTTTTTTTAGCTTGTTTAGTGGTTGACTTGAGCAGCCAGCGATGTTTTTTCAGTTGACAACGGTGAGCTTGGAGTTTTAATCTGCATGCATACCACTCCTTGTTTCCATTGAGGACCGTGAAATGAGAATCCTCCTGGAGGATGAGAAGATCGAAACAGAGAAGTCAGTCTGCAGAACTGCAGAGGATTTTTGCACGCTAGTCTGATCTCTTCCCTGTCGTTTTTCTCATCCAATGCAAGCGCCACTCTGTCTGAGGACCATTTCTTGCCCCTCTGGATAATATAAATAGTCTGTTTTCTTCTGGTCTTAATCTATGTGAAAGACGGTTGTAGATAATGAATTAAGGGTATCCACATATAAGGGGAGAAATGGCCCTACAATTCACAACAATAGAAAAAATCTGAAACTTTTTTATATTCTACTAGAACCAACCAAACCTGCACCCTGGAGTAACGTAAAACAAGTTTTACACATCCCACTCATATTCTTCATTCTTCAAATCAAATGGAGTAAATAAATTCAAAAAAAAAAAAAACTTTCTGTCCTTAGAAACAACTGTAGTTATTATGAATATTTGTCTCTGATTGACGCATTTCCAGCTCAATATGTTCTAACTACCAAATCAAAGCTTGAGCATAGGGGGTCAACCTCCAATTTTTGTCGGCTATGTGATCCTTTAATACCATAGTTATCATCGCTAATGATTCTTAGAGTTGACCTATGGAATCCCGGTTTTCAATGCCATGGGCTGGCTGGTTTTGAGTGATTCAGAATCCTCCTTTCTCCACAGTGATGATGCGTTGCCAGTTCATGGTCTTTGGTGTGCTGACTAAGCGTACCAATCCCAGCAGCATGTCAGTGCTGTTGCTTGCATTGCTAGCTGGTGAATCAGGTCAATTGCCACCTGGGCTTTGTGTGTCCTCCATCTCTGCATATGCATCAGAACTTGCTTCTGAAGATGATTACACTGGAAGTTACAACTGAAAAAATAAATTAAGAATGTGCTCAAGACAACTAACTCCTTAATTGCACATGCTGCCTTGCCGGTTATGTTTGTTGCTTATAAATATCTTGGGAGTCAAATGCTGCTTGGCTTGATTGCCTCCTTGATGTTGTGAGGATGGATGCCACACTGCCATCTCAGAGGGCAGAAGGAAGCTAAGACTTGTGTACCCCTGGAATTACTGACAGCCTTCCTAAGAAAACATTTTCTAATGCGATTTGTGATATCTTTAGTAGTACTGTACGCCGATAGGTGTCATTCTGTTTGCTGAATTCTGCACAAGTGGAGGATCCTAGTCAGTTGATGCAAGGTGACTCATCACTGTGATGCATGGATTTCTATATTCTTTGGAGTTGTCTAATGAATATTTTACTTGTGAATCATTCATGCCTCTCTGTTTGTATATATATGTCATGTCATACCACTGCATATATTGTGCATACATATATGTATATATTTTGAGACACACATATATATATAATAACTGGGATACCGGTGAGCTGCTGAAATGGAATCATGGAATATTAGCATCATCCATCCACCTATATTCTGATCTGCCACAGTTGAACTTTGGGATAGGCACGAGATGTGCCCTCCAAATATAGAAATGCAGAGGGTTCTGATGGTGTCGGGGCCTCAAGGAGCAACAGAATCAGAGGGAGCATTATACTAATGGCCCCCTTGTGGTGACTGGTGAGTAGGACAAAATGCCTACTAGTGCCCTGCCTGTGAGGCACCAGAGTGAGCTCCTGCTTCCTACCAGCCATCCCTTCCCTGCCATCAAGGGATTAGTTTGCATTGTACTCCTGAAAGCACCACCCTATCTATCTATCTCCTATGTGAACTGTGAACAATAATGCATCCAGAGATGCTTTCCTTGATTTGTCCTCCTCACCACCCCCCATCACCTTTTTTTTCACTGCAAGATCGATCATGGCTTTTTCCCATTAGGAGGGCTGTTCCCTAAAGCAAAGGAACAGACAATGCATAATATAGTGTAGTACAAACTGTACCCTTTCAGATTGTTGTCCTGAACAAAAAGCCCTACAATCTACATGAGCATAATCTATTCCAGGCCACCGTTGCCAACAAAAGAAAAAGGTGTTCTTCTGTTCTTGTGTTCTCGAGCCTTACTACGGATGTCGACGTCGGTCGGCGGAAGACAGCTCCACCATGAACAAGACAATCACATTGCCCTCTTGAGAAGAACCTTTTAAACATGGAGACTGGCCTAGAGCATGCAGGAGATTGCACACACACATCTTGAAGCTTAGCTAGCACTCCTACACCAGCAGCTAAACAATAATTAGAGGCCTGGGTCACATGGCTCCCTCCTCTATTTTATGCAGTGGGAGGGGCTAGTGCTGTAACTGCAAGTAACAAGGAATCCCTCCCCCTCACATGCCTTCCCAGGGGACCAGAATTAACCCACATGACAAACAAGAAGCTGCTGGCTGCTGCAGCCTCATCCATGATCCATCCCATCTCCATCTCACATTTGAGCAACCAAATTATTGAGGATTCCTCAAAGGCTCAAAAGCAAGCAAGAAGAGGACAGCAGCCAGGCAGGGGACCCCCCCTCCTCCCCTTGCCAAAATGTTTGCAGCCAAGGCCAAACACTCACAAGGAAATGAAGGGATGTCAAGCATGATATGCAGCAGCTGCAGTAACTGAATTGCACATGCTGTAGGAGTAGTGTTTAGTTGCAGTGCAGTGGCTATCATCAGGTTCACCTGTGGTGTGTTTAGCACCCCAACTTTCTCTCCAAATTTCACTATACAAAAAGAAGATTTCCCATCACATCAAAATACCGACACATGCAATGAGTACGGAATGTAGGTAAAAAATAAAAAACACAGTTTAGAAATAATTACGGAATGTAGGTAAAAAAATAAACTAATATACACATGGTAGGATAATATTTTTTTTACCTACATTTTACATTCCTCCAAAGTTTTGCACCAAATTTTAGGATCTAAGGCCACGTTTAGATGGCAAAAATTTGCAAAAGTGATGGATGGATTTAATGTGATGTGATGGACTAGGCTCAAAAGACAAGCTGAAAAAGAGAAGAAATTAGTTTTTTTAGCCAACTAAACGATGGCCATGATGTGATGGCAAGTGCAGCAAAAAATTTTAGGAAACGGTTCACCTGCTGGTGAAAATGTGAGGGCAACCAGAGCCAGAGCCAGGGCCCCTGTGCCCTATCACCCCTAGGTAGCCAGCCGCTGTGCGTCAATAATTGGTGGATTTGGCATTCCACTGGACCAGTGGTTTGGAATGCCAGGAAAGACATGTACTTTTCCGGTGTACTGCATGATCACATTGCATTGCATTGGTGGCCTGGGCTCACCGGCTGGCTGCTGCTGGCCGCCCCGGCTCCTAGCAAATATGGGCACTCCTATCCTGGGACCGTTCGTGTTTTGTCAGGCCTATCCAGCAGAAACATCGCAATCCATACTAGCCTATGCATTCCCTTCCAACACTGTGTATACTTGCATTGGTCGTTCGATATTATAGCTAGGTTTATTCATTTGTCATATTGCTCCAGTGCTCCTAGCCTAGAGGAGATATAAGGGGAACAAGTGTCAGTGTGTTTCCTTAGTACTAGTGAACTAGTGATCATATTGTGCTTCTTTTTTTTTTTAAAAAAAAAAACTTTCTTTTTTTTTGTCTTGGACAGATTTATGTCCACGGGACCTGCGCGAGTTGTGGCGGCGCCCAACTTGGGGCGGTGAAAACAGACGTGTGGTAGGAAGCTGTGGCTGCCGCGGTTGTGCAACTTTTGACGGTGTGGCACGCCGCACGTTAGGCGTGCTAGATGATGGCTTGGAACCAAATACCCCCTTAACTTAGTTGTGAAAATAGTTGCAGTCAAAAGAGCTACAACTATGAAAAAATAATAAAAAAGCCGGCCAATTTGGGGGAAAAAAAGGACATTTGTAAGTGTACAATAGAGCTCTTGACTTCGCAACGACCAAAACTAAATGGGGTGTGTCTAACGGGTGACCCTTTTTTTTTTTTTTTTTTTTTTTTGATAGAGGGTACCTAGCAATTTACAAGAGAATTAGAGTCACATATTCACCACTTCTTCGCCATGTGGTTGGACCAGTAAAATAGTAATTTCATTGTCCTGAGATCTATGGTAAATCAGAAAATACAGTTTTTCCCCCCCACTGAACAATCGGTCGTGAGACAATTGTACACTTGGATAAAGAGCGAGTTGGAACTATTCATCAGCACATGCTTGACTAATTTCCTCGAAAATTGTCGAACATATATATGTTTTGTCCCATGCTCTAACAAATATATGATGAATAATTGATTTGGATGGGTACCTAGCAATTTACAAGAGAATTAGAGTCACATATTCACCACTTCTTCGCCATGTGGTTGGACCAGTAAACTAGTAATTTCATTGTCCTGAGATCTATGGTAAATCAGAAAATACAGTTTTTTCCCCTCCCGAACAATCGGCCGTGAGACAATTGTACACTTGGATAAAGTGTGAGTTGGAACTATTCATCAGCACATGCTTGACTATTTTCCTCGAAAATTGTCGAACATATATATGTTTTGTCCCATGCTCTAACAAACATATGACGAATGACGAATTGATTTGGATGAATAGCTAGCCCGGAATCTGAATTTGTTGCTACTCTCCATGACTTTGCATCACAGTCATCATTGGCGTTGATGATTCAACGATGACGACTCAGCAAAAAGTCTGCAGCAGGTGCCTCAAGTTATATATAAAAAATTCTTCAAAAAGTTATAAAAAAAGTCAGGTGTTTGAAGGCAACAGACGACGACGACGCCGGCGGCGGCGGCCGGAACCAGTAAAAAAAGCTTGATATGCATATGGTGCCACTGCACTTGGTGACCTGGAAGCTGCTGCGTACTGGACCAAACACACGGTTACATGCAAGTCACGAGTCACGACCGAATGAAATTGTGTGCTTTTTTCCTTTTGCATTGGAGCTGAGTTCATACAAATAAATCTCCAAGTGTTGGGTACGGTAGCAAGCATGGCTACAAAAAGGAAAAGGAAAAGAAAAGATAAGATGATGTGCAAAAAACGACCGAAAACTACGGATTGACTCTCTGAATGCATACTTTTGTTTCAGAAAGGCGCACGATAACGACGTCGATCGTCGACGACGACAGCAACCAATAGAGAAGAATATTTACACTCAAGTCGTCCATTGTGGTAGTAGTTCGCCTACTTGCAATGGTCTACGACACACATTCCCACGAGAAAACGAAACATGTATACATACTTTAGAATTCACTATCAAGGATCCTGAAGTTTGTAGCCGTGTCACGACTACGTAGCTAGTATGACTAGACTAGCGAGTACTAGCGCTGGATCTCTTTCTGATAGGGAGGACAAAACCGATTGTATAATAGTTACCCATCCGTCCTTAATCACATTGTTGCAAATCCCCTTGTAATTTATAAAATAAATCCGTTAACAATATGGTGATAAAATCAGATTAAAAGTTTAATAATATTTTTGCAAATAATATAGATGGTTAGTTTGGACTTGATCGATTGCCTAATATAAAAGATGTGCAAAGTTTGTGAGTATTCGAGAAAGGGAAAAAAAACTTTGTCTATATCAGCCGCGCGGGACCTGAGTCCCACCCTGGTTTGGCTGCTGCCGGGCGGGCGGCCGCCGCGGCCCCACGAGACATGCGCGTCCCCACGCCTCACCACCTGGTTTCTGCATGGGTTAATTACTTGTTTCTTTGGCCGGGCTCAGCTGGCATATCTACATATGGCTGCAAATAATGACTCGGTATTTTTCTAGTATTATATTAAGTGATTGCTGCACATTCTGGCTCAACACATTTCTTGTTCGATCTGATTGGATAAAACAGGTAGGAATTAGGATCTTGCTTGTACGATCAGCTGGGGCGGCTAAGCTTCAAATGGAAAGGCGTGTAAAACGTGGTTTTACTTGCTGATTGATGCTGAGCATATAGTACGTGCCTAACTAATGCAGTAGTTTCGTGTGAAGTATTACTTTAGCGTGGTCCATGGGAATGGGAACCAACCGGGTTATCTCCCGTGATCTAATCCCGCCCCTAATCTCCGGGTATGCACAATATGTGGTCTAACGAGTGGAACACACATATAGATGAAAAGAAGAATCAGCAATTGAGCGTCTACGTTATACTGTGTAGGTCTACGTTATACTATGTAGGACGTAAAACCAACCGGATCACCAAGCAAATGGTCACCGACCACGGAACCGAAAGAGGCCGACAAATCACACATACCACCATTTCATTACTCTGCCATGCATCTTAATCACTTCATTTTTTTTCTTCATTGCATTTTCATCTCAATCAACCACTAATAACGTACTACATTAGAAGATGGAATACTACTAACAAACCTCTATACAAAATACATACATACATACACCAGACGCCGCCAAGGGGCAAAGGAAGAAAACAAAACAAAACAAAACAGGGGCCCCTCTTTCTCCTTCTCCTTTGTGTGCATGTCATGATGATTCAGGCATCAAATCTTAAAGAAGGCTGGGCCTGATCCGGTCTGTTAACGGGGGCATTTCCGGGGAACCTGGGGCATTTCCGGGCAACCTGCTACCCTGGTGTCGCTACGACAAAAAGTTAGTGCTTCTTGGCTTCTAGTATCCATCCATCACTTGTTGCTTGAGTTTATGTACACAGCGGTCGACATTTCCGCCCAATTTCGACAAAACAATGTGCTCTATCGGCTGCTCACGAGCAATGTATGATGATTTTTGATGACGACGACGACGATGAGGCTGCCGGAGCCGGAGCTCGTGGCCGGAAGATGACCGGCGCGCCGTACTGCGGGTAGAGTAGCATGAGCACGGTGGGCGCGTGGACGTAGTTGGGCGACGCCTTGCGGGTAGAGTAGCATGAGCACGGTGGGCGCGTGGACGTATCTCGAACCGCTGCAGGAGCACGGCCACGGTGAGCTTGGCCTCGAGTCTGGCAAGGTTCTGGCCGATGCACATCCGGGACCCCAGTCCGAACGGGACGAACGCCAGCGGGTGCTTGGCGGCGCGGGCGGCGCCGCCGGCGAACCGCGCCGGGTTGAACTGCGCGGCGTCGGGGCCCCAGAACCGCGCGTCGTGGTGGATCGCCATGATCGGGATGAGAAGCTCCGTGTCGCGAGGGATCAGGCACCCGTCCGAGAGCCGAACGTCCGTCTTGGCGCGACGGATCGTCGCCACCGCCGGTGGGTACAGACGCAGCGTCTCGTTGATGATCATGCTCAGCTGGAAGAAATGGCAGGCACGTGTGTGTCAGTGGTGACGGCTATGGGAAATGCCCCCACAGGGTTGGTGATGTGGCAGTGGGGCTCACCGTCCTGAGCCTCGGGAGGTGGTCCTTGGAGGGAGCTCGTCGGGGCCGCAGACGTCGAGGACCTCGCGGCGAGCACGGTCCTGCCACTCCGGGTGCATGGCGAGGAGCACGGTGGCCCAGGCAAGGAGGTTCGTCGTCGTCTGCTTCCCGGCGAAGAAGAAGGTCTTGCATTCCTCCAGCATGTCCGCCACCGGGATCGCCGGCCCTCGCCGCCGGCATTGATCATGGCGCCCAGAAGGTCCCGGAAGCCGCCGGGTTGGTGTGGCCGGCCTCCTGATGAACCTCGGCCTCGTCGCTGCGCCGGGCGATGAGCCGGGTCAGGCTCCGCCGTATCTCCCTGTCCAGCTTCCACGACTGCCAGTTCTTCTTGGTAGGCAAGAACCTGCATACGGGACGTTTCGGCCGGTGAGCCGCCATCGTGTTTGAATGAAAGAGAAATCCGGCGCGGATACTCGACTCACCGGTAGCCGGGGACGAGGACCTTGCGGAAGGCCTCGGAGGCGTAGGCCATGAGGCGGCCCTGCATGGCGAACACGACGCGGCCGTCGTCGTAGCTGCGCCCGAAGGTGGCGCGCGTGATGGCCTCCTCCGTGACGGCCTGGAACCACTCGGCGACGTCCACCTCCACCTCGCCGCTCGGCGCGGCGGCCGCCATGGCGCGCCACTTGTCCGCCAGCGCCGCCACCGACCTGCCGACGTGGGGCACCAGCCGCTGCAAATAGAGAACCAACCTATGAGGCGCCGCTTGCGCGTGTCACCGAAGAGCAGAGGCGGCATGTTTCTTACGTTGAGGTTGTCGGGGTAGAAGGCGTCGGTGAGGACGCGGCGGTGGAGCGCCCACTTGTCGCCGTGGAGGCTGACGAGGCCGTCGCCCTCGAGCTGGCGGACGACGGGGTGCGCCTCGTAGCGGTCGAAGGCGTCGGCGCGGGTGAGGAAGATCTCGCGCACCAGCTCCGGCTCCGCCACCGTCAGGCGCGGCGTCGGCCCGAACCAGATCAAGAAGTTGGGCCCTGCACATCGCATCGCCGATCATTACAAACGAACCTCGAATTGCCAAAAAACAAAGAAAGAAAAAGACTTTGGACTTGTATTATACTGCTGCAGGCCGGCGCCATGTGCTCCGCTCATGATCCAAAGCCCACCCAGCTCCATTGAATGCAAGAGCCAGAGGGGCAGCAATCGCATCGAGCAGGGGAAGGAAGGACAAGAGCTTTGCTTGCTTGCAGCATGGCATGCCATGGCAGCAACCGAGGCGAGATTATTCACATGTTTCTGGGAGTGATGATGAGCAGCTCTGGAGCGAGACGAAAGAGCCCAAGAGGCTGCGCAATTGGGAGAGAGAGAGAGAGAAGCTGCGCTGCGCGCTGGGCTGCTGTGGCGCTGTGCTGTGCTGACAACAAGAGACAAAAGCTGAGCCCCTGGGCGCAAACAGACACGCACAGGGAAGGCCAGGAGCAATTCTGCAGGAGGAGAGAGAGAGAGCGAAGGGCGCCGGCCGGAAAGCTAGCGGACAGATCACCGTCCCGCCTGCAACCAAACGGAACGGGGCCGGGGCGAGGCGAGGCGAGGGGACACATGCTCGATCGCAACACATGGGCGAAAGCGAGAGGTGATGGATGGAATGGAAGACGCACGCACCGTAGATCTTCCGCCAGTAGTGGTAGAAGGCGAGCACGCGGGGAGCGCGTTGTGGGAGGTTGGCGGCGACATGGGCTTGGACGAGGCCTCCGCCATGAGCCCCACCATCTCCTTCACGGACCCCAGAAGGAACCGGTACGGCGGCCCGCGCACGCCCTGCGCCGCGAAGTGCGCCTCCAGGCGACGGGGCCGCCACCACAGCGCGTCGGCGACGCGCGCCGCCACGTGCAGCGCCAACCACGCCAGCACGGCCAACATCGCCGCCGCCGCTCGCCACGACGGCAGCCACCACCCCGCCGCGGCGGCGTCCATCGTCTCCGCCGGGTCCCCCATTGCAGCAGCAGCAGTCTGCAGTCGTCGTCTCTGTCTCGGTGCCGCCTCCTCCTTCCTTGCTTCTTGATTCTTGGTAATGGCCGTGTGTGTGTGCGCGCGCGCGCTTTGTGTGCCACGCACGCAGAGACGACGGAGGGAGGATTCGGAAGGGAAGGGTGGCGTTCTGTGGTGAGAAGGCAAGGCAAGGCACGCCAGGGCGGTTATATAGTGGTGGGGGAGGGAGGTCGACGGCGTTCCGGCGGGCGACGGATGATGGGGCCGGGAGGGAGGGGATGACTGATGAGAGAGCGAGAGAGAGGGAGAAGTTTTTTTTTTTTTGTTTTGGAGCTGGTGGGTGTTGTAAGGGTCAACGAGGTGGGCTTTGGCCACTTTGTTTACTTGACCATGTTTTTTTTTTGTTGGATGGATGGATGGATGGTGTGTCTGGCTTGAGATGTTTACAAAGTTTCAATTCATCTTTAGTCCTAACAAAACTTTCATGTCCATTGTGGATTATGAACAAACAAAATCATTTCTCAGACAGAAAACTCATGTTTCACTGTTTAATAGTATGGAACTTCTAGAAAAGACTCCATGTTAGTCCTCACGACACATGCTATGGGAAAAACGATAAATAAATCATGAAATTCTTTTACAATGATTAAAAACATCTTGTATTTCATCATCATCGTTAATTGATTCAATAATGTGTATTGAATATATAGGACACAAACAATGCGGACTCTAGACTATATGGTAGAGTCTGCGTTATGAGTGCCCTTATAAGTCATCTTAGAGAGTCAAAACATTTTAAGTTTAACCAAATGTATATAATAAAATAATATTTATAGTAACAAATAAGCATCATTAAATTCTTCATTAAATACATTCTTATAGTAATAAATCTTTATAATTTTGGTCAAACTTAATATGTTTGCACTCTCTAAAAATGACTTTATCATTTGGGACAGAGAGAGTAATTAAGAAACCATTTAATTTGTATCTATATTAATAACCTATAATTTTTTTTTTCTATATCCTCAAATGAAGGTCTAAATAATAATAGTAATTGTGTTATATATGTTTCATACACATCTATGATTATTTTAAAAAGTAAAGATAGTGCTAAATGGCAGCAAGTAAATGCTCTTTTGGTGAACTACTACATACTAATAATGGCGCTCTCAATACATTCTAAATTATGTTAAGCCATTATGGGAATACAAACCGTAAGTTTTTCGTTTTGATAAGTTTATGCACTTTTAATATAACATTTATGCCATGCCAAGTAAGCTCAATGTTTTTTGTAAAATAACACACAACATATATAATTATTCAATATAACATTAAACATCTTTGAGTATCATGGTGCGTCTTTGAAATGACAATTCATACCACTATAGTAATTAAGAATATAATTTAGGATCTACAATATATTGTTCATAAAATATAAAAGCAAAGTTTGAATAAAAGATACAATCATCACTTGAATTTAAAATTAACTCATAGATAACAATTCAATCTATATGTATATTTATATCTAATAATAAAAAGCAAAATATATGCTTTTTTTTTTGCTTGCCTAACCGATTACACATATTTTTTGTGTTTGTGTTACGCTTCTTTTTTTTTTGGCGCATCCGCTATTTTACTTCTTCCGTCCACGGTTATGCTTTTTTTTTCCTTTTCCGTGTCCACCTCTATGTGCACTTTCAATCATGGTTTTGTTGTCCCGCTTGGATTTTCGGTTTCTATTTTGTAGCTTGGTTTTTTGCCGCCCTTTCTTTTTGGGCCCATGGTTTTTCAATTTTTCTTATGAAAAAAAAAAAAAACATATAAATACATATTACAAGTCTTTGAGTTATTGATCATTTTTGAAAAACTAATGATTTGTTCCAATTGTGGGTTAAGAACAAACAAAATCATTTCTAAAATTCATGTTAAATGTATAGGGTGTTTGATAAACTTCTAGAAAAGACTCCATGTTAATCCTACACATGCTATGGTCATTCAAAAAAAAACGATAAATAAATCATGAAATTATTTTACAATGATTAAAAACATCTTGTATTTAATCATCATCGTTAATAGATTCAATAATGTGTATTAAATGTATAGGGTACTCACAATGCATACTCTACCTCAAAGGTATCGAAAACTTTGAGTCTAAAAAAGACTTGGAGTCTTGGTTTTTCTCACTCTCTCTTCCATAAATATGGTGCCACTTCACCAAAGCAAGATAAATAAGAAGTAATAACTAGAGTAGACTATATGGTAGAGTCTATATGCGTTAGATTTGCACATATTTTTCGTGTTTGTGTTGCCCTTATAAGTCATTCAACTTTCTTAAAGAGTCAAAGCATCTCAAGTTTGACCAAATTTTTATAATAAATAATAACATTTATAGTAACAAATAAGTATCATTAAATTCTTCATTAAATATATTCTTATAGTAATATCTATTCAATGTCATAAATCTTTGTATTTTTGGAAAATGACTTTTATAATTTTAGTCAAACTTAATATATTTGCAATCCCTAAGAATGACTTATCATTTGGGTTAGGTAGAGTTAGTAAGAAACCATTTAATTTGTATCTATATTAATAACCTATACTGCAGCAAGGGTTTTTTTCTATATCCTCAAATCAAGGTCTAAATAATAATATAAATCATGTTATATATGTTTCATGCTCATTTATGATTATTTTAAAAAGTAAACATAGTGCTAAATGGCACCAAGTAAATGCTCTTTTAGTGAACTACACTAATGGCGCTCTCAATACATTTAATTATGTTAAGACTTGATCGAACAAAAAGCGTAAGTTTTTCTTTTGATAAGTTTATACACTTTTAATACAAAATTTATGCCATGCCAAGTAAGCTCTATATGTTTTTGTAAAATAACAAACAACATATATAATTATTCAATATAACATTAAACATCTTTGAGTATCATGGTGCATCTTTGAAATGACAATTCATACCACCATATATAGTAATTAAGAATATAATTTAGGATCTGCAATATATTGTTCATAAAATATAAAAAAGCAAAGTTTGAATAAAAGATACAATCATCACTTGAATTTAAACTTAATTCAAAGATAGCAATTCAATCTGTATGTATATCTATATCCAAACTACTCAAAATCAAAGTTTCAAAATTTTCCTAAAAAAGAAGAAATTATATGTTATTTTTTTGCTTGCCTAACCAAAATTTTTCAAATTTAAGGAGCTATTTGCACATATTTTTCGTGTTTTGTTACACTTCTTCTTTTTTTTTTAGCCGCATCCGCTATTTTACTTCTTTTGTCCACGGTTATGCGGTTTTTTAACTTTTTCTATGCCCACCTCGATGTGCACTTTCAATCATGGTTTTGTTGCCCGTTTGATTTTTTTGAGTTTCTACTTTTTTTTAGCTTGGTTTTTGCCGCCCTTTTTTTGGGCCCATGGTTTTTGAATTTTTCTTATGAAGGTAAAAAAAACATATAAAGACATATTACAAGTCTTTGAGTTATTGATCATTTTCTAAGAAATAATGATTTGTTCCAAAATATTTTTGATATATTTTTAATTAGAAAAATACTTATTCCTACTAAAATCGGACAATGGTCAAACTAATCAAATTGTGAATTAAAATTTTTAAGCATTTTTAAATGACTAATCCAATCACAAGAAAACTCTAAATTAATTTATCTATATAATTCCCAATGTGGGTTGTTTTGTGTAAAATTTGGAAAATGACTATCATCATAATCAACACATCAATGAAAGCCATGGAGCTCAATATTTAACGTTAGCAACATTGGATAGTATGAAAATAAACTTGTTGTATATTTTCATTTTACTATTTTATGCTTCATGGTGGGAAAAAGTTGTCAAGGTGGTGTCTTAATTTTACACACGCTTACATATTATTGCCAACATTAATTTATATTATAGATATCGTTCATTGCAAAACAAATTATAAAATGAATATATATGTATTATTTTTTCATCATTTTCCTTTAAGATTTGATAGATTTTTTCTCCTATTGCAATGCATAATTTGCTAGTAACTAAAAATAAGAAGTTTAAATTCAATATACATGTGCATAGCATCACACCAAAAATTCAATGGAAAGGATGACAACACAAATCTTCATATTGTTGTCCAGAGTGGAGCCTCCACATAAATACAATATAAGTCACATTAGAAAAAAAATCTTAAAATGATTATCATACTAACTAGAAATATGTTTCCATTAATTTGGTAATCTAATAATTACCGAGGATAAAAGCATTTGGATATATTCTAGACCCTAAACCCTAAACCCTAAACCCTAAACTAGCTACTATTACTGAAGCAACAACACAAGCATAATATATGTGAAAATGAAATTACAAGTGTTGAATGTGCAGAACAATGGGGGCAAGTGACACAAAAGGCTTTCCCCGAGGTTTGGTTGCTTGCCGGTAAAACGTTCCCGTTGAGTTGGATCCTTAGATCACTATTTCACTAAGAAAATGGTAGATCACCAAGGTCATCTCCAAACCTCGATTGATCTCACTAGAGTTGCTGCTTTTGTGAATATCCCGCATGATGGCACAAAGACACTCACAATAGCCAATGGTTGGAAGCGGAAACAGACACCGAGATCCCCTCAATGATCCTCCACAAGCACCAAAGTGGTCAGGTGACAACAATCGTTGAGGGTAACAAGAAATCTCGAGTCACAGAGACTACCTAGTGCACCAAATGCATTCTCTCAAATGCAAAACACTCGATCAGTCTTAATTAAGTCCCACACAAATGCAATCCTAAAGTTAGCAAGTAAGTTGGAGTGATTTCTTGAGCTCTATGTATGCACTAATATCAACCAAGGGTGCCCAAGAGACTCAAAAGAGCTAGCCACACAAGTATATACATAGCCCACCAAGCAACTAGCTGTTGGGAACAAGCAACAACTTCTGCGCATTCACTAGATTGGTCAGTTGCTATCACTGGACTAATTCTATGCTCTCTAACACCACGAACTAGCCGTTTGAACACTCAAACGATCATTTGTAGAACATGGTCCAATTGTTGTGCCATAGTGAACCACCGGACCAACCTTGTGGAATAGATAAAGGTTCCAAAATGGTTTTCAAGCCATCAGATTGATTTGGGTGCTCCACACCGGACTAATCTGATGAGTTCAATGCAAAACCCTCTCCAAAACAGTGTTGATGCATGATCATGTGGGATCAATCCCGTGGTGTACCCTAGCCACAGTGAACAACACAGTGCGTAGCTTATAATCTTGTGCTTTTTTCGAAACTGTATGATCGGGCGCTTCTGGTTGGACACCATATATCGGACCAATACGGTGCCCACCAGAACACCCGAATCAACTGGCTTTCATCCTTTTTTTTTGTTGATGTGTCAAGTCCTCAAGTGTTTCAACAATTTGTACATGTGAGTTAGCATTTCACAAACAATTTTAAAAGGGTTTTCTTCTACAACTCACCACATCACTAAGCATAATGCATATGCAAAGCTTATACTTGGTAGCACTAGATAACCATTGCAACTAAAGATTTCCCCTCTTTATAGTTGCTACAGCAATATATTTCGTTTTGGTGAATATTAGAGGACTTGGCCCAAATCTCTTCCAACAACTATATAAAAGGTGGAGCCGACAAGCATACGGAGGAAACTATATGGTCAAAAAATGATGGTTGGGGTGATTTCCTGCTATTGGGAAGATGTAATTTCCCTTTATCCAAAGGGGAGATAGAGGAAATATTGATGGCGATCAAAAATAGGGATAATTACTTCGGACTGCCGGAGCAAATTAAAACATCATTACCTAGTATAAATTTTTGGGATACGGACCATAAGGTGAGCTATTGGAAGACTGCCCTTTGTCCTGTGAGGAAGATGAACGTCTGATTGTGCCGTCCTTTTTTAGCACATGTATAGTTGTCTACGGCCTACTGGTGACAGCTTACTATTTGTACGAGCTCTTGGTGTTCAGGGCTGTCCGATGGCGAACGATTTTGATGTCCAGCCCCGCGATACTCCGTGTACATTTTGGGACGGCATTGTGTTCGTGTGGTGTGGGTTGCTGTGATCGCTGCATGATCACCCCGTTTGCTGGCTTGCTCGTCACCTTACGTGTATCCGATTTTTGTACAGAAAAGTGCTCGATCCAATTGGCCACGAAATATTTGAAGGTTGCAATACGTACGTGTAATCAACACTATATATATAATATATATTGCACACGTATACAAAAACATGACGTACTGCAGCCATTTCAAAGCACGTCTATATCGATCTACTAATCCGGTTTTCATTGATGCTGGCGGTTATATATACATGGATCTATCTGCATTCTTCTCGACCGGTCAGGTGCATAGGCAGGTGAAATATGGTATTTTTAGCATTTTGTACCATTTTTAGCGTCGATGTCCTCCCACTCAGCACACACAAGAGTTCACAAGTATCGTCGGCCAACTAAACCATCGATATTACCTATGAGGATAAGACATTCTATCTTTATTTTTTTAGAACATAGTACAACATAGATGCTCAAAACACGTAATTAAGCACGCTTACTCATATTAACATATGTACACAAGCCCTACCTCTATGAGCAACTCTCAGTGACTGGGCTGCTAGATTTGTAGATTTTCGAAGTCACCATCGGCGCCTTATTATCGACGGGAACGTCACACGAAAGCACACTCACCCCTATGAACACACGTATGCGAACCTATCCCTCTAAGAGCACCTTAGAATGAAAGTCGAGGACTTAAACTTGGGTGGGCAAGTTCCGCCACAGGGGACCTAACAAACTGATCCATGATCAGTTCGCATATACCGATAACAATAGAACAATCATTCTTTTTCTCGTTCCTGTGTTCGACGACCCATAGCAACTAATTTAAACACGCCTGGTTGTGCCTACGAGCTTTTAGCTAATGGTGCGTTGTTAAAAAAATTGTTGTCAAAAGCCGGGGTTTGGGGATTTTCTCAGCTAGCATGGCTGAGGTGTTCTACCATAATTACAATGCCCCGGGGAGGTCGTACACGATGTAGCAACCTGTATTTTTGCATGAAGATAAAACCATTAAAAAATTAAACTACTAAAAACTTTACAACAAACTAAAACTTGACTAGCTTATTTTTTGTAAAACCCTTTTGAAATGTTTTTTCAAAACCCTTGCATTAAAATTCACCATATACATTTTTGCATTTTTAAATGTTTGTGTGGAATGCTTGAATGCTTGCGTGATTGTTTCTAGAATTCCCCTTGACTTCCCCTTCAACCATCTTTTGTTTTCCCTCCAAATTTCTTGACTATTTTCCTAGAGAACTCTCCATGATCTTTCTCTTGAATTACTCTAACCTCCACCATTTTGAACTTCCT
This sequence comes from Hyparrhenia diplandra, assembly GCA_015847255.1. Lineage (NCBI taxonomy): Eukaryota > Viridiplantae > Streptophyta > Magnoliopsida > Poales > Poaceae > Hyparrhenia > Hyparrhenia diplandra. The sequence continues at coordinate 171,921 of JADLZK010010295.1, forward strand.
TTAAATTCAAATTGAATACATTCAAACACCATGCAAGGGGCTTGGTCCGCGGAGTTATTAGGAGCTTGGCCATGCAAGGGCTCCAATGAGGACTAGTGGGGAGTGTGAGCTTGTGGATAAGCTTGGGGAAAAATACCATCACTTGGAGTCTAACTTGCATTCCTTTGGTGGTGTGCTTTTCTTCCAAGTCTAAGTTGGTAGGGTTGAAACCTAGAGTGCACAACTCTTTTACGATAGAGATAGCAAACACTTAGTAAAACTTATCGCACATTTCAATAGATATTATGCATAGGATTTCATTAGTAGGTTTTTGTTGGTTCATTAGTTTTTATATTGCCTAGCTAATTCACCCTCCCCACTCTTAGGCGTCACGATCCCTTCGATGAGCAAAATCAAAAGCACACTTGTTGCAAAGTTTGATAAAAAAAAAGTCAAATGTGTGGCATGACAAACGTATCATGTGGTGATGTATGGCAAAAAAAAAAAAAAAATCAAACATGCCCTAAATACTAAGATAATCAATGGCAAAATGGGCATCCTTAATGATGAGCTTGAACTGGTTGCGGCAGCCATGCAAGAGAGTTTGATTTGTGTCTCCGTTGTGGTTTGATTTGTGTTCTTCATTGTTTATTTATTGCGTCGTCGTTTCTAACAGTTTGGAGGCATAAAAAAGTGACTTTGCACAGATTCATTGATACAAATGGAAAATCATTCCCTATACTGGAGGTGACCTAAATATAGAGAAGTTTGTGCCAGATCAAATAATGCTATAGTCTCATTGCCGTGAGGGATTAATTTCTCCCCATTTTAGAGAAAACTAAAGAAAACAAGAATATTCATTCTACAACAAACCTCATTGTGAACTTTTCAGATATGCATACATCCATCAGATATATAGAACAGTACGTATACAGTATTATCTCCTACCCAATTAATACAGCACATATACATCTCCTGCCAGCACTGTACTAACGTACAGGGTATAGCTAGCTCAACACTGACAGCGAGAGCACAGTGCAGACAGTAGAGCAATCCTTATCCGTGGTATAGCATATATAGAGCAGCAGACACTATGTATGCATGATCGATTTTTAAGGTTTATTATGCGCCGTGCTTCTCATAATTGAACTGTTTGCACAGTGTCTCAATCGGAGCCATGGAAATATGTTGTACACGTGGATTGATCTACATCGCAAATGCAAATAGCAGCCTAGCTCTCAACCTAAGTTTTTTTATTTCTGCAAAAAAGAAAAAAAGGACAAGACCACTGTTGTGCCATTCATTGAAAGAGAAGAAAGAAGTTTGAAAGATACAAGCACCCGTCCGATGAGAACGAAAACGAGTAACGAATGAAAGACGAATGGGCATGTATATGTTGCACATGAAGGTTTTAGCACCTACTTCCTCTGTCCCGGTAAGAGTGTCGTTGTAGGAATGGAGCGGTGTCCCGTGTAGAGAATGTCTTTAACATAGTGTTTTTTTAAGCTTTATTTCTTTCTTCCAAATATTGCCGCTTATCTATTTTTGTTTAAGCGACCTTCAATGTGTCTTGGAACCGCGCTTACAATTGTGCATAAGCTTTTCCACAAGAAATTCTTATAAGAAAAAATATGTTCAGTACATATATGACTTCTTTTTAAAAAACGACATACATGTGCTGAGACAATATCATCAGAAATTTTGTATAGAATTAATTCCCAATAGGAATTAGATTTTTCAGTTTAGCCATGCAATATATACTTTCTATTAGAAGCGCCTCAGGACATAAAATGCATGCCGCGTAAACTTTAATATATAATGAAGCTGTCGGCTAATAATTTCTGCGACTGATAAGCCAACTAAGTTGTGAGAGAACACTATACCATTGCTGATAAGCTAGACCAATAAGTTCAAGCGAACAAAAAGTCAAGAACTTTTGCGATACAAATACGTCGCTGTATACACAGATCATGCCATGCTAAGAACAGGCTACATACTATATATTCCATCGATTATTAGTGTCGTCCTCCCAGATATATACTCTGATGTGATTTCTCGGAAAAATCTCATGATTGTCTATACATACGTATACGTGTACGTAGTGAGGACAACTAATCAAACATCATTTCGATTTCTCTAGTACTAACAATGCTGGCTTGCACAATTAATCTTGATGTATATACCCTCTGCAAGCTAGCACCTGCAAGAGCGAAACAGATAGATTGCATTGGGATAGTGGCTACTACGTCCCTGGGCTGAACTTATCGATGAACCACAATGATTGTAGCCAGCCACATATACCCTCTAATCAGGTGATCTAACGAGACCTTAACTGCAGTCTGGCACGACACTTTGCCTGCCACTGCCACATCTAAAAAAAACATACTCCTCTGTTCCAAACTATAAGTTGCTTTGAATTTTTTGAATCTCCAAAATATAAATCGCTTTGAATACTTTGGTTCCAAAAATTTCAAAGCGACTTATAATTTGAAACGGAGAAAATACTTTAATTTGCATGTCATGTCACGTTACCTTTATGTCACACACCGTGACATGGGCCGGCCAGGCCAGGAGGGGCGCGCCGCCACTGCCGTCCTCGTTATCGTCATTACTTAGGGTTTAAGTTTAGTCAAATTAGGAAGATTTCGGATTGTTTTGCGAGTCAAGTTGAGTCCTCCCTATAAATATAGGGGGGGGGGAATGTATCCTTTTCAGATCAAGAAAGAAATAAAATAAAATAGGGTTTAACCCTCAGCTCGGTCTCCTAGCTCCCACGCGCCCAGCACCGCCGCCCACACGCCGCCATGCCGCACCCCCGGCGCTGCCCTTCTTCCCCATAGCGACAACTGCGCTAGGGCGTCAACGACCGCCCGGCGCCACCCACGGGCCAATGGATTTGCACGTGACACACTTTACTTTGAGTTATTATGACATTCATATTCCCTCATTTTAAAAAAAAAATATTTGGCTCTTAGGATAAATTAATTAGTTTATATAAAAACCTAAATCTCATATCTTTAAAAATGGAATATCTAAGAATGGGTGAAGTATACGCAATGATGGAAATGCAAGAATCTTGTGTCACATGAGTATTAAAAATCTGCCGATAAATTTTGGTACATACAGCCAAGCAAAATTATTTATTTTTGGTCACCCGCTTTATTTGTCTAACAAAATACTGATTTCATCTAGAAAATAATTATACAAGTACAATATTGTTTAATAAAGATACTGCTTACAATTAAGCTACAAACATTGTCACACTTAATGTTTTAGCCAAAAATATATAAACTTCTCCTAACTAATAACATATAAACATTATACTTATTTTTTAATTTAATGATCATAGAAAATGTATAATATAGAAATAAATAAAGCATATTTTGGCTATTCATTTGTCTTTTATAGTAACTTATATTTTTATTTTGACATAAACAAAAGTGATATTTTAGTTTATGTTTTTTTATAAGGACTACGGTGTATATTTTAGATAATTTTATATTATTTTGCTTTTGTCCCATAAAAAGAGTCGCTATGGGACTCATGCTAGTTGCATTTTATTAAGTTTGACTAGATTTGTAGAAAATATTTACAACATTGTATCTTCACATACTTCCTCCGGTTTGGTATTAGAAGTCGTTTTGGACAAGATTTGGGTCAAACATTGAGAATATAAATCATCAAAAACTTTTAAGTTTTTGAGTTTGTAAATGTGAAAATTATATAAATAGATTTGTCTTAAAAAATACTTTGATAAAAGTATACATATATCACATTTCTATAAATATTTTCATAGTAACAAGAGATCAAAGTTGTGTTTTTGGAGACCGTGTCGCTATTCTAAACGACTTCTAATACCAAACGGAGAGAGTAAGTTTATTATTAAAACATATTGAAAGATGTATCCAATGATACTAATCATGTACCATAAACATCAATATTTTGTGAAAGTTAATGATAATTGACTTATTGGGAAGCGAGAATGACTTTTTTTATGGTACAGAGAGGGAGTATTCTGTAATGGTATACTTGGTTAATTTGAGGTTTACTTTGTAATATGTCTCCAACTTGTAGACGTGGAAAAAATAATGTAAATTTAGGGGGCTATTTTAGAATACATTTACTAATGGCAAAGGGTGGTAATTTTGATGAAACTTTAGGGGTTACTTTATGTATTTACTATTTTTCATAGTGTTAGACAAAGGTTTATGATTCTTTTGAAATTTCTAGAATTTATTTTTCTTGACGCATAGGATTAACATGAAGGGAAACCCCCACCCTTATATTTTTAGTTTTTTTAATAATGCCCCAGCTTGAAATTCGCTTCCACTGGGATTCGAACTCAGGACCTGAAGGGTGCCTCTAGAGTGTCCAAGCTGCCTGGGGTAACCAACCGAACCCAACATCCTTTGGCAATATGAAGACTTTCTTGATGAAGGCTTCTAATTAGTAAAGTTTATTTTTAGAAAACCTCTAATTAATAACGTTAAAATTAAGGTGTCTATTACTGAGATATACTGGTCCAGTCATTCTATCTCGTCACTCGTTGCATCTGTGGATTGTGATGTACTCGATCTACCGAATGCAAGTGATCAGTATCGAAAAATGAAATCTCATGAGGATTGATCATCTCGAGGTCTATGAGAGCATGGTTTTAAAATACTCAGTGTCAGGCGTGGAAAGCATACATCAACACCGCCTTCCCCCTTTTTTATGCGAAAGAGATGTTTCCGAACCTGTCGTCAAACTTGCAAATTGCAAAGATAGAGAAAAAATATTTCAAAAAAGAATTTATTTTTTTGGGCAAACCAAGAGATGGCTAGATGTCCCAGGACAGAAAACTTTTTTGAAATACTTTTCTGTTTCGTCATACCTGAACAGCAATCAGTCAGTTAGGGGATAAGCAGGGACCAGCATATATACATATACATATACATATATGTATACGTATACATATACATATAGAATGTAGAGTGTCAGTGAGTGGATCATCTGCCTTACGTTGCAGTAGTAACTTGTAGAGAAGGGCCAAAGATTTCCAGCAAGTCAAAACATACGTATGCAAAGAGAAACGAGCACTAGCTTCTGTTGCAACGGACAAACCAATCTCTATCCCAAGGTCAGAAAGCCGATAGCACAGAGATGATGGAGTCCCAGGCCAGGAGACGCCTCTCGGTCGGCCGGCCTGCTCGATGGATCGATCATGCGTATCACCGTCGTCGACAGAGTGGTTTGGTCTTTGGTTTCGCCAAAGTCGTGCAAGTCACGCACTACTTGCTCCGGAGACCGATGCATGCATGTATTCGGTTACTTGACGTTTAAACCAAACCAGGAAAAATTAAAGCTACGTGGAACTTGAACAGATGGAACATTGATCGGCTCGTGCACGTTTCGGCAAAGCTTTGGACTTTGTGTATGTTTGTGACAAACACGGACACGACGCAGTAGGAACAGAAGGAATCTTCAGAAAACGGCCGGTATATTGTTGCACAGAAACCACCACACATCGCATCGCACGAAATTCCACTGTTGAAAACAGGTGTATTCTGTAGCTTGGCACGAGATTTTATTGGTCGTGTCGGCAGCCAGTAGAGGACGAAATGCTTGGCACGATCGATTCTACTAGTTGGTATATGGACGTCCGGTGGATCGGCAGAGAGAACAACACGTCTCGGACGCCCAACAACGTACGAGCGAGAGCAGAAGTCGTCGTTGCCTTGGCAGATCCGGCGATCGAGACCCGCCGCCCCCTCTCTCTCTCTCTCGTCGGCGTGCAGTGTGGGATTGGAACCCGAGCGAGCGTGCGAGCAATGCAAACGCAACCGGCGGCGGCAGGGGATGATGATCCACGATCGAATCCGGCGGTGCAGCAGCGATCGCAAGCAACCTTGCAAGCAACCGGACAACCAGTGGGGATCGATGGCCGGAGACATCAACCGGGTCTCGTCGTCGCGGCCCAAGGCGAAAACGAACGACCTACGACAGGGAGCATATGGAGATTGAGCGAGACACCGAGTGGTGCGCGCGCCGGGCATCGGCACTTCGGCCGCGGCATGCACGGCATCGGCACGGCATCGCGGCGCGCGCGGCACGGTGTGGGCACGCGCGCGAGGAGAAGGCACGGGCGGAACACGATGCTCGGGTTCCCGGCCTCGTCGCGCGCGATCAATCTCGCGGCGGCAACGGCAGCCGCAGCGGCAGCACCGGCGCATCGTGTGCACGTTAACAACGGACGAACATTCCTTGGCAGTCTCGCTCGGTCTCGGGCTCGGCAGACTTCTCGAGCCGATGGAGCCGGAGTGGATTACAGCAGAGGGCTGCAGGAGATGGAGCTGAAGAAGCTTGGCCCACGTACGCATGGGGAGGACCGATCGAGGACGTAACGTTGTTTAACATCGTCTGGCAACTTTTTGGCGTGCACTGCCGCCGGGTGGATCGACGAGATGTAAAGGTGGCCGGCCTGTGGTGGACCGTGGACGTGGTCACCGGAATGATATATAGATGGTCCTCAGCTCAGTCTTGACGCGACCGAGCGAGGAGAGGACACACTCCATACAGATCGGCCGGGATGCATGGCTCTCGATCTCGAATGGCGGGGGTTTTCTCGTATATTATACGTCATCCTGTCTTTCGTATGGTGCATCTATCAGTGCACCGCGTTTGACGACGTAGTGCTTGCCAGCCCACTTCACACGCGTTCGGTGCGCCCATAAGCGAAGCGATGCATCTTGCATGCATGATGCATCTCTGGACAGTGAGTTATCGTCTCGAGTTCTCATCTTTATGCATGCATGCCAGCTTCTTCCAATGTCATGGATCGGGGACGTACATGTTAGTGCCCTCTTTGGCTGTCTTATTCCTTTGTTGTAAATTTAAGAGAAACCTGTAAATATTTTGGCACACGTTCAAAGACAAAACAATTTATACATAGTCTGCACATTGAGGAAATTAATAACCTTTATGCTCGTTTGGATCCTAGCTTACAATTGACTTCATTCTAATAATCATACTTTAGGAACTGATTAATTGAGCTAATATGATTGTATATGTAATATATTGGTACACTATTGTTAGCCATGCAATGGAGACATTTTTATGTTGCATAGGGGTGAAGCAAGTTGAAGAGTGTGCAATAAGTTGCAAAGTAGAAATAACATGGTAAGTGAACTATAAAATCAATTTCCATTTCCCACCCTACGAATATGAGATAGGCTTATATATGAATTTGGAAAATTTGTGGAATGCCAAACTCAAAGCCAAATAATCTAATCCATTAAGTATATTCCAATTCTAAACGGTCCCTCGGTATTTTGACACTTGCTTTGGTTGCCTAATGCACCTCCAGTACAATTGGGGTTGTTGTAGCCGTCTAAAGCTCATGCGTACCCTTCACAGTCATGCCTCCATTTACACGTTGCTTCGCTGATGTGCGCACATTGTCGCGGCCCCACAATGTGCTTGCGCCACCTCACCTTGCCTCTCATTAGGGGAGTGCTAGCGCCACTATGCCTCCTCACGCCACTCCACCTCAGGGCGTGCAACATGTCGTGCTACACCACCGCTGCTCCACGGTGTGCTCATTGCATGCGTACCATAGTGACTCACCGCATAGCCAACACCGGCCACAACCATATATTGCACATGCTAGATCCTGTGGGGTCTCATCAACCAAGAATCGGGCAAAGGCCTCGCCACTGCCTTCCTTGCTCGCTACATGGTTTCTTTGACGGCTCGCTCCAGCGGTGGCAGTATGGACAAAGGGACTGAGAGGAGGTGGTGGTTGGTTATGGAGGTGTTCGGGTTGGTGGATTGCACATGCGGGGAGCAACATCGATGGGAGGGCAATTGTTACCCCTTTTATTTTTTTGACAGTGTACGTTGCACGTATTTCATTAAGGAAGAAAGTTTAAAGTACAAAGACCCGCATGCCATGGTGGGGTGCTAGGAACCCAAACTGACACACAAAATGACAAACAAAATAGAGATAGAACGATGGATGGGAGGAACCATCCACCACTACCCTAACCGACTGGGTTTCCAAAGGAGGAAAAACATCAACCTAGTCTACCAACAAGGGAGGTGAAGCCATGGTGGCAAAGCATGCACCAAGAGGAATGCGACAAAGCATTGTGAGTGGGGCCATCACGCGCACAACGGAGCCCAAGCGAAAACATCAGTAGAGAGTCTGCCCAAGCAGTGACAATGGCAAACAACGACAAAGCATCTGTCGAGAAGGCCATAAGTGGCCAAGCATCCATGTGAAGAAACATGCAACTGCGGCAACACAAAACAACCAAGCTAGGTGGACCATAGAGGAGGAGTTGAAGAACACGTAGGCATAGTACACCCCGGGGCAGCTTCGGTGGGAGAGGCGGGACGGCGACAAAAGTGCTCCAACGAGGCCTTCAAGATGGAGGTGACATACACAGACACCAACCACGCCGAACAATGAGCACGGGAAGGACTTTCGTCCCAAAACCACCCTAATGAATAGAGACTTCAACGACACCTTCAAGAACAAAGATGGCACAGAGATACCATCGTCGCTTGTGTGAAGAGAGACACCAACAAAGTTTTCACCCAAGAAACTTGTTCATCAGTTTGCTAACCTAGAACAGACAGACACTACCAATAGGAAGCCAACTGTAGACAACCCGGACGGCCACCGTAGGGTTAGCCGGCAGAGCTTGGATAGCCTACCTAGACACTAAGCCGACAAGCGGCCAACCCAAGCCACGAACTTGGAGGCTACCCTTGCTCCGGTTGTCGACGCTGGACATACGCGGTGGGCTGCTGCGCCGACACGGACCAAGCACTGGCCGGCATAGGTACTTTGTGCCACGCAGCTAGGCCACCGACGCCCCCGGGCACAGGCAACCGCAGGCCCCTCCTTGAAGGGCGTAGACCGCCGGCCTGATATAGATCTTGTCGCCCGTCGCGAGTTGAGCCGCCGGCGAGCACCTGAGCAAGGCGTGGGAGGGTGGAGGTACCGGATCCAGGGACACTAGGCCTAGATCTATCTTCAGGCTAACCAGCAGCGTCACCTTATCGGAGATGGAGACGATAGAAGGTGTAGGAAGGTTGTAGAAGAGAGGAGGAAGGACTGGGGCTGCGACTGAGGTCCCTTTTTTGGGGGCCGCTGTCGCCGCTCACCGGAGGGCAGTGACGACATTCAGAGGGGAGGTGCAGAGGTGGGGAGCTAGAGGGCCGACGGCAAGGTCACTCCGAGTCTCCCTTGTGGTGGGCGCTCGAGATGCGGCTTGCGAAAAAGGGTTCTTCTTAGAGAGTGTTTGAAGTGTTAACCCTTTTATCATTGTCATAAGCAACTAAACTATGTCCAAACGATATACAACTACGAATGGCGAGATAAATTCTTTGCAGCGGTGCTGCTTAGGCTTTCCATGTAACACCACTCTGATAATCTCCATGTGGCATCCTCACCCCAACATGCATTTGAGCGACCAAAGTGCCAAACAACCAGCTCAGCGCTTAGGGCTCCCATTCGAGTATGGATACATCATGGTGGTCATTGGACGCTATCTTACTAATAAAAACGTAAAGGAGAACTGTTGCGTATAATTTTTCCCTAAATGGAAGAAGTAATTTTATATGACAACAAATGTAAAATAGTTGTACTTCTAAGTAATATGAGCATCACAAAGTTGTTCTTTCCTGCACCACATGTTAAATATATTTATGAATTTTCTAAAAAAAAATGTGTTTTATTTAGTTTTTTGTAGAAAAAGGAATATATTGATATCACAGCCTCTGCATATGAGGTGTTATGTTTGGTTACATTAGCTAGCACCGGCTTACGACAATCATAGCACGCGAGGCCAGGAATATAATCACTCTATATAATTACTTGTAAAAAAATTAGGGGTCCATATTTTGGATCAAAGGGTTCATTATGGCTGGGTTTGGCATTTGCGCATATGCATGACTATGAGTATGCACATGACGGAAAGCATTAGCTAATAATTGACGAGAAAGCGGCAGGTACGTGTAGTGTGCATTGCTTCATTCGCCGACCTTCTCAACAAGTCACGACCTTCGATCAAAAGAGGAAACCGCCGATTTCCTTCCAAGTTTCCATATGACTGCATCATCAACATGGTCGATCATATCTCAACATGCTTGATGTTACATTGTAGAATTTAGAATGGGGTGTGATGACTTTTTGAGGCATGTAACATCAGGCTTTGTGTTCACCTGCCAAGAGACACTGCTTGTATGAACGACCATTGACGAAACAAAGCCACGCATGCATGTAATTTGTCGATCGCACGCCAAACCTATTTTTTTAATCTAATTTAGACACAACGGTTTCATGGTGGTATATGATTAGCTAGGTCATAGCTAGGTGAGGCGTGCAAGTTAAGCTAGCTTCTACTAGTAGATTGTAACAATAACAATGTATCAATGATCAGGCAACGATTCTTCGTAGCGTCACCCGACCTTTTGCATGCATGCTGGCGTGAAACTTTATCCTTTTGCATGCATGCTGGCGTGAAACTTTATTAGCATTGTTTTTGGAATGCACAAATTAGATAATCAGGATCGTTTTTAATTCCGATAGATCAAGAACCAGTGTGATAGATCAAGAACCCATGTGCCCATGTAATATTATTATATGATCCTGAGTATAATATATTGCAATTGAGTTAAATACACCAACGGGGACCTTGAGTTTATATGTGCATTTCCATTTAGGTTCACGTGAATTCTAAAAATGCATTTTTCCAAGTCACTTACTATCGGTAAATTTCACTAGCGGTACTTAAACTTATTCCGAGTTCTCATCTAGGTCGTCCCGTTACTTTCAAATTACATTTTTAGCTCCCTAAACTTGTCACGAGTTCTCATCTAGATCCTTTCAAATTGTGCATTCGACTCCTTAAACTTGTCACAAGTTCTCATCTTGGTACTGGTACTTTCAAAATACACAGCCAGCTCCCTAAACTTGTATTAATGTTCCATCTTAGTCCATCCCTTTCCCCCACACAGCGTTGCATGTGCCCATCACACTTGTGCATCAACACCGTGTCAAATCAAGTTCGCCCACTCATACTGCAGGTGTGTAGCGTACTGGGGCCAGGACGTGCTTATTAGGTTAGCTTAAACCACAACCAAGGCTTCTTAGTATTTAGTGAAGTTTGCATACCTACTCGTGCTTACTTGCGCCAAGTTTGTATTATGATCGGCTTATAATCTTGCAAGATCACACCAACCGTATTTATGATCTAGCCGCTGACGATATACCAAGAGAACAAGGCATGTTTGTTTAAAGAATGTTCCCTATGCGTCCCATCAGAAAGACTTGTGTTTCATCCCCACTGAAATCACTATCACAGCAGTAAGGTGGAGGTTCAGTTTCCAGTGAATGAGAGTAGCTGCACCTACATAAGACCAAATTGGCAATTACATGTCGTCTTTCAGATGCAAAACCTAACATCACTCATAAAATTAATAAGAAACACACATGACAATGTTTGAAGTCGTAGTGTGCCCTTGGCTCTCTGGTCTTGGAAGAACTGGACCTGATAAAATTTTGTCGATGTGACCTGCTACATGTATAGCTCACACTCATACAGTCATACTACAAGCCAGTGCTCCCCAGTAGTTGGCTAGCTCATCCATCATCATGATTCTTGAGAAATTAAAGGGAGAGGATACACCAACCTTGAATGAGGAAATCGATATTTGGAACATGATTGAGTATGGTCTTAATTAGTTTCGCTGCATAGGTCAAACGATACATAAGAACTCAAAAAAAATCGATTAGATGATTGGATTATGTCACGAGTTTGTTCTCAAGTCTTTGTGGGTCACCTGTCAATATATATTTTGTGCGCCTATTTATACTATTGATGTGTGCATTGACATACTGAAAGTCATGAGTGGTGGTTGTGACATAAGACAATCCATCTAAGGTACTATAATTTTTGTTGTTTTAATATGCAAGAATTTAATTTGGAAAGGGGCTACCCGAAACAGTGAATAAATTGTGGAGTCCAGTGGAGTTTAGTGGGAGTCGACCGTGTGTTGTAATAGTTGTATCTCTATTTTCTACCTCATCTAATAAAAATCCAGCAAATCTCTTGCCTCCTTTCTAAAAAAAAAAACAGTGAATAAATGTAACAGTGGCATCCCGGTTTTTGCAAGTACAACTAAATAGCTACTTGCATGGGCAGTCAGAAATCAAATTATTTAATAAGCCAGATCGTGTATTACGTACGTTTATATACGCAAATCTTTTTCTGATCCGCGGCAGCTCCAAAGCGGTTAAACGACTAACTACTTGTATACTCAGACATATCGAAACAAAATCAGTGTAACATTAGAATTGAAAGCGAGTCCATGAACAGTAGTTAGACGCGGCAGGTTCACATACGTTTCACCAAGACACGGAAGACACACACACAATAAAAAACATATACTCTTTATAAGGCACTTAGCTGACGTTCCAGGAGTATATCTTTTAATGATTAGCTAGCTAGGAGGAAGCTCGATCAATCTATCTATCTACAATGGAATTTTCTTTGTTAATAAGAAGTAGGTATACGATTCCAAAGAAAAGTTAAGCTAAGCATAAATAAAATATAAATAAATAAATAAAATATAGTACATGTTTTTGTTTGAAAAGATGCGAATTCTACTATTATTTACAGGTTCTGTTTGGTTCAAATGTAAGCTATAAAACAAATCTACTATTTTTCTTTTTCGAAGGGCGGCAAAAGCTTTGCGCATTTTTATTAGACGATAGAAAGAAAAAAAGAGAGCAAAAGTTTACAACTAATTACAACTTGTCACACTCCACCCCACCGGACTCAAACTTTTCTAAAAGCTGCACTACAAGACTGGTAAAAAAAAACAAGAACGACTACTCATCTCAAAAAAAAAAAAAAACAGGAGAGGGGTACACAGAGACGTCTAAAAAGTTTATACTGACTTGTTAGATTCGAAGCCATCCTGTATTGCATGATATCCTCCTTGCATAGTCCCGCCACTTGCCGAGGATTAAGAGACAGATTCTGGAAAACTCGTCTATTGCGCTCCTTCCAAATGTTCCACCAAAAAATATATGAAAATTCCATCCACGTTCCTTCTCTCTGTTTTCACCACTTTCCGTCTGCATCTCCACCAGAACTGATGTATCGAGCCCTCCTCATTTATTGTGTCGAAAATTGAAAGATTGAACCACTGCTTGATGATCGTCCAAACCTCCTTTGTAAAAGAACAATTTTTGCATAGATGCACTGGGGTTTCTAAACTCCCTGGACATAATTTACAGTCCGTTTCATCTCCCACCCCTCTTTGAGTAGATTGTTTGCTGTGAGTATTTTCTTATGTAGAAGAGTCCATGCGAATAATCTGCATTTTTGTTCCGCCTTTGCTTTCCAAATGGGCGTCAGCTTTAATGTACAATAAGTCCCAGTAAATTGAATTTGATAAGCAGACTTTGTGGAGTATTGTCCGTCTTGTGTCCATCTCCAACGAATTGAATCAGACACCGACTCGTCCCTTGTCACTTCGCCTATGGCTTCCCACAGATCGACGAATTCACGGACCTCATCAGCATTAGTTGGTGGATAAATATGGTCGATCCATTTATCATTCTTCAAGGCTTGGTGCACGGTTATTTTCTTCCTTTTGGACTTTGCATAAAGCAGCGGCGCAATCGATTTTGGGGAGCTCCCATTGATCCAACCTGATATCCAAAACGGAGCAATCTTTCCATCTCCGACTGTAACAATAGTGGAAGCATAGAACAGGTCTCGGTCTACCTTGTCACAGGGCACTTCTAATTCAGCCCATGCTCGATCCCTTTGTTTCCACTGGAACCACAGCCATCGTAGTCTGAGTGCGCGAGAGAATCTGTCCAAGTCTAAAAATCCCAAACCTCCTTTATTCTTAGGTAAGCATGTGGTTGGCCAATTTATGAGTGAATGTCCTCCACAGACCCTGTCAGGTGTTTCTCCTTTCCAAAAAAAGCTTCTTCTGATGCGGTCAATTTGCTTGATCATCCATTTTTGTGGTCGGAATACAGTCAAGTGGTAAATTGGCACACTTGAGAGAACGGACTTAACCAGCGTCTCTCTTCCAGCGGATGTCATCAAACGGCCTTGCCACCCTGGCAGCCTTGCCCCAATCTTTTCTATCAAAGGCTGAATCTCTATTTTCCGCAATTTTCTGGTGTGCAGAGGTAGCCCCAAATATTTACCCGGGAACTTAGTGACTTTGCCGGGGAAATTTTGCACTATATTATTAACCATGGTAGTTTCCATTCTAATGGGGAAGATCTCAGTTTTGCTCATGTTAATTCTTAGGCCGGAGCAATCTCCAAAAAAAGAGTAAAATTCTCTGCAATCTTGCCAATTCGACCGCTGATGGGTAAGCAAACAGTGCAGCATCATCCGCATAAAGCGAGCATCTTAGCTTCGCCTTTGACGGTAGAATCGGATGCAACAGTCCTTGTGAAGCAGCTTGCTCAATTATCCTTTGTAGTGGATCAATTGCTATGATAAAAAGCATTGGTGACAGTGGGTCGCCCTGCCTTAATCCTTTTGCATGTTTTATGTTCCTTGTTGTCCTTCCATTGATGATTATTTTGGACGATGATGTAGCCAAGATCGAGGATATCCAATTACGCCACTTTGTGCTGAACCCTAGTGCCGCAAGCACCTCCAACAGGTATTGCCAACCCACACAATCAAACGCTTTGGAGATATCTAACTTGATGAAGAGGGCACTTTGCCTTTTTTTGTGTAGCGCCTGAATGACTCTCTGCACATAAAGAAAATTGTCGTGTATACATCTTTTCTTAATGAAGGCATTTTGTGCTTGAGAGACTAATCGGTTCAGTTGTGGCGCCAACCGCGAAGCAAGGAGTTTTGTAATGACTTTCACTAGACTATTGATTAAACTTATAGGTCTGTAGTCTGACATCGTGGATGGATCTTGTACTTTTGGGACAAGCACAACATTGGCTTCATTGAACATATGCATCTTGGATGTCCTGTGGTTGTAAAAATCCATGACAGCTTGGATTAGATCCTCCTTGATGATCTCCCAACACTCCTTGTAGAAGATACCAATAAAGCCATCCGGTCCCGGTGCCTTCTCTGATGGAAGCGATTTGATAGTTTCAAAAATCTCTTGCTCTGTGAACGGCATGTCCAGTTCTTCGAGGTTTGCCGGGGAGTAGCCTAATGCCGACCAATTTAAACTTTTGGATCTCTCAAAGTTTGTTCCAATCGCCTTTGTGAAAAACTCTGTAGCCACTGTCATCTTATCTTGTTGGGTTGTCGCTAACCCCTGTTCACAATGCAAAGCTTTAACGAAGGATTTTCTCTTGCGTGCATTTGCGTGAATGTGGAAAAATTTAGTATTTGCATCCCCCAATTTGATCCATCTCAATCTCGCGTTTTGTTTGGCCCTAGCTTTTTGGACAGTGGCCATCCCCACAGACTTTGCCTTCAAATATTTCCTGAATTCATGTTCTTCTGAAGATAAGGGTCTACTCTCCTGCGCCCTTTCCAGCCCCAAGAGCATGGTTTGGACTATGGCCATCCTCAACTTCCATTCGCTAAAGATGCTTCTTCTCCATATTTTTAACGCCTTCGCCGTTCTCAACAGTTTGACATGCATACGCAAAAGCGCATTTTGTGTGTTTACTGGCTGCTGCCATGTCGAAGCCACTGTTTCCTTGAATCCTGGCAATGTTACCCAGTGTGTTTCAAAACGGAAACCTCTATAGAATTGCACCGAGGTGTCCCCATGTAGAATTAAGGGGCAGTGATCGGATCCCAGGGATGCCATTGCCTGAAGATCTGTTCGTGGAAACAATTCCATCCAATCTGGAGTCGCAAACAAATGGTCAATTTTCGTCATGGTTGGATTTTGTTGTTCATTTGTCCACGTGAATTTTCTCCCAAAGAGTTGAATCGGGACAGCCTGTATGTTGTCAATCGTAGCCCTGAATCTGTTTAGCAGATTCGTATTGACCCCTCTGGTTATTTTTATCCTCCAGTCTATATATGAGATTGAAATCTCCTAAAAGTAACCACTTTGCGTCCATGTGTTGCTTCAGGTCTCTGATCTCTTGCATGAAAGCTATTTTCATTTGGTCCGTTTGTGGACCATAGACCCCCGTTAAATCCCACGACAAATCTTCCTCCAACATTGTGATCCTAGCTGAGACCGTGTGCTCGGTCGTTCGCAGCGGTTGTAAGTTGAAAAATCTCATGGAAGCTCCAATGAGAATGCCTCCTGATGCTCCAACTTATGGTAAGAAGGTGCAATTTTGTGCCAAACCGGTCCTAAAGTTTCGTTGAGCCACTGCGTACTCCAATTTTCAATTTTGGTTTCTTGTAGACAGACAATTGTGGCCTCAGAGGAGATTATAAGGTTGCGGACACTAGCTCTTCTCGCTCCGTCATTCAGTCCCCGCACATTCCAACACAGGATGGTACAATCTTTTTTGCGACATTTAAAAACATTGACGACTAAAAAAAATCAGTCCAAGATGCTAATAGTTCATAAGCATACATCCAAATGATCTTGCCGAAGGCAACAGAGCCAGCAGGCCACACAAGTCTTGGCATCAGGCTGACAATGAAAACAAATGAAGTCTTGCTGAATGAAAAAGCTAACCGAGTTCGATACATGGACAGTGATGTCCCAGATCGGCCACGCAGGGCCCAACTCCTCATTCTCCACTGTCTTTGTTGCAGTACTCTGATAGATGGATCTAACATTGGAAACCAGATCCACTATCCCAGAGTAACGCTACATCAGGCCACCCCCACCTTAGCTGCTGCTTTGTTGATCTTCTCAGCTTTCTTTTCCAGCTTGGTCCCATGTTCAATCAGGACCTGTACTGCAGTCATCTGTCCCAGATTGATCGGCTTGATGAGGTGCTGTGAAAAATGTCAGCATTAGTTTCTTCAGTATCAGGAACATCAGTTACAGGTTCATCAGCTAATTCACCCAACTTTTTAGATAGAAGATCTTGAGCTACTTGTAGAGAATCTTTGCCCCTTCTACTCTTGGCCTTACTTGCTAAGCGATTACTCTTTCTTTGTAAAAACTGGGCGTCCCCCAACCCATCTAATTCCCCTACTGTTTCAGTATTTAATGGCGTTGGTAGCAGTGGAGGCTCTATGACCTGGGAGATAGTCACTAGAAATTCATCCAGAGGATCTGCCACTTGTTCCCCTTGTCCCTGTGTTATTTCAGAGGTTAGAGGTGGTCGGTCATTTGCCCGTGTGTGATCATTCTCTCCCTCTTGATTTGTGGTACAGCCTTGTGCAATATACTGCAGCATGTCAGGGGTGTGTTCTCTATGGTTTTCAGCCTCGAGCTGCCCTGCGTTGCTATCCAAACCTAGCCCGAACACTTTAGACGGACTTGCCCCCCTTGTGTCATCTTGATCCCCCAAAGTGACTATGGTTCTTTGCGTTGGTTCTATGGCTGGTGCAACTAGAGCCGTTGGCGAAATAGATGGCGAGCTAGAACCAAACTCCAGGTGGGTTGTTATTGGTGATGGTAAGACAATTGAAGATTGATCCGCACCCAAACTTGGTACATCACTAATAAAGCTATCTTGATCTATTGATTGGTTGTCTGAATTATTTGCATTGTGTTCTAGCTCAGTCATAGTGGTGCCTTGCAACTGTACGCCTAAATCAGGTGACATGGTAGGTACTGATGACAGCTCTACACCTACGTCAGACACATTCATATTAATGGGTTCCTGATTGCTTGGTGAGCTTACATTGTTGACGATTGCCGACTTGTTGCCGGAGTCTGTCAGCCCAACGTGGCCACCTTTGTTCGCGCCCAGCATCCTCCCCACCTGGCCTGCCTTCTCAGCCGATGCAATTATCATCTTGCCCTCTCTGATGGCCTCTTCCATCCCTATGTCCCCTGGTTTGGAGAAACACAACATAGCCTCATCAATCATTGGGTCAGTACATGGGTTTTGTTCATAACATTCATGCAAAAAGGCTATGGTGTTAAACTGCTCACAGGTAATGGCTGATTGAGGAGGCGTATCCTCACAGAAAGTGAAAAGCGGATCAGCAAAAGTGACTCGTTTTGTGCTCTTACTAGTCTGACGAGGCTCTGGCGCGACCTTGATCTTGTAGACAAGCTTGGTCATCTTGGCATCTCTGTACCTGTAGGAGCCCCCAGACCTGTAGGATCCTCCAGCGGACCTGATGTTGGTGCTGTAGCAGTCAGCAGCGCCGGTGCGGCACCTGCTGATTCTTGGCCAAGCGGAGGCACTCCTGTGGCGCCGGTGACGGTCCCTTCGTTCATCTTCCTCGTCGTCCCCTCCTGCGGCGGTCTTGGCCGCCACGGCCACGTCCCTCCAGCTGACGCCCCCTCTCTCTCCTCTCCCAGAATGTCCGCACGCCATAGCGCCAGACGAAGTTCGAAGCCTCTTGCGGTTAGGGAGCCCACCGTGGGCCCCCATTGCCGCCGGATGAAGGAGAGATCTTCTACAGCCGCCACGTGAGGAAGAATGCGGTACCTCAGGCCATGCTTGATGTCCGAAGGAGGGTCATGGTGGACAGGCACCTGGGGCAGGGGGGAGCTCCACAGACGACTGCTCTAAATCTGGATCGGTGATGGTGAGCCATACCTCGGACGGGATCCTGCAGGGGTTTGAGCACCATGCCCACAGATCGAACGTCCTTGTCCTCGACCGACGCCTCGTGTGCTCCTCCACATAGTGGATAGCACAGTCCTTGCCCAGCACCTTCTCCGCTACCTCCGGCCCCCAGGCGTGTGGGGGGATCCCTTCAATGCGCACATAGACCCTGTACTCCATGTGAGCATCAGCTGCTTCCCTTGTCTCATCCCACGGCGCGAAGTTGTAGGTACGGCCGCCGTGGACGATGTAGCGGTCTCTGACTGCACGCTGCATGTCGCGTGGGTTGCTGAAGATGACGAGATACTGCTCGGGGAAGTGCTTGACGACTTGAAAGTCCCTGATGTTCAGCCCCATCTCCGCACGGATGGCGTCGGAAGCCTGGTGTAGCTTGGTGTCATGGTTGTCCCCGTCCAGCCAGCAGACGGCTGCCTTGCCCACGAGCTTGTCCCGGCGTTGCTTGATGGCGCCTGTCGCCGAGATGCAGATCCTTTCCCCGGTCGGCCTGGCCCTTGGGTCGCCAGGGTACGCCATTGCACCGCTCCCTTGCAAGGCCTCGAGGTAGGAGCGACGACGAGCGTCTCTGGCTGGAGCTATAGAGGCAGAAGGGGGAACTTGCACTGAGTGGAGGCGATGGTGTGTTGAAGCAGGTGGGGATTTTGTAGGGGAGGGGTTCTGATGGCGCTTGGGGCATTCGAATGCCAGATGACCGCTTCTCTCACAACGCCAGCAGCGGGTCAAATTGTTGCAATCACGCACCTGATGGCCTGTAGAGAAGCAATTGAAGCATTTGCCAGCAGCATGCCTTCGAAATAACTCTCTTCCCTTTTCTGGATCTGTTTTTCGGATTGAGGCGGTCGATGGTCTTGATTCCTGCTGCTCTTTGCGCCACCAGTACGGCGGCTTCACCTCTGCCCATCTTCCT
Source organism: Hyparrhenia diplandra (assembly GCA_015847255.1). Lineage (NCBI taxonomy): Eukaryota > Viridiplantae > Streptophyta > Magnoliopsida > Poales > Poaceae > Hyparrhenia > Hyparrhenia diplandra. The sequence goes on from JADLZK010010295.1 coordinate 191,483, forward strand.
TTGGCCGGTTGATTTGTTTCCAGCCTTGAATGCTCTCCGTCTTCCGTGCTTGGTGCTCTGGTGTGGTGACTTGAAGATGGACGAGAAGAGGAAGCTGCTAAGGTTGCCTCCACCATCTCCAATACTCCCTTTGCCTTATCCTCCCCTGAAAACCGCGTCTGCTTCTCTGGATCTGGCCACGCCTGAGCTGTCGTAGACCTGGCTGTAGACTGGGCGGCGGCTTGCTTGGAGGCCTTCAGAGTTCCATGGACTGACCCACTTTGATGTTGGACGGTGGCATGGGCTGCTCGGTTCTTGGCGCCTCCATTACTCGCCCCTGCAAGCTGCCCCCAAAACTTCCCCTCTGAATGAGACTGACGCTGCTCCGGCGTTTCCGTCTCCCCGTCCTGCGTCGTTCCAGCTTCCATCCCAAGGAGAGTCTTGATGTCTTGCGCCAGGGCTGTGAGGATTTGATGGCACTGTGCAGGATCTTCCCCATTAACCGGTGGATCTGAGGCTTGAGTGCTTTGCTGAAGATTTGAAACCGGGGTAGAGACGCTCTTTTCACCGATGGGGAGAACCTCTGTCGACGGTGGGAGAGGTGTGGAGTGACTGCTAGGTAGTGGAAACGAGGCCGGTGATTTCGGATCTGTGGTCAGCTTGGCGGAATCATGGACGGATAGCTCGGATCTGGGTGGAGGTGGCTCGTCGTCGTTGGGGGTCGATGGGGGAGGGGAGCGGAACGAGAGCCATATGTCTGTTTCGCTTTGGCCTTGAATCAGCTGTTTATCCATGATCTGTTGCTCTTTCGTGGCGACAACAGTTTCACCGGGGCCTCCATTCTGCTGTTTAGTATTGGAGATGACAACGTTGGGGCGACTTAGGGCAATCTGCTGCGAGACGACGAGGTAGGTGAGGAGCACGAAGAGGACGCCGGCGATGAGGCCAATCTACTATATTTCCAAAGCAATAGAATTAAATAGTTGCAGATTTCACTCGTTTGGTTGATGTCCTGCTTTTTGGTAGTAGTAGCACTTTCTAGAAACTGTAACAAACACAGAGTTACAATTTTGACACGTACTTTCTTTAATTTGTCGCATTGGTGAGACGACTTCAAATCAGTTCAAAAAAATATATATATATGAATTTTAGCTAGCTATACTAAATGAATTACTCCCTATCCAAATTATAAAGGCGCTTTTGACTTTTCTACATTCATATCTTTTTTTGCTACACAGCTAAAATATATGTTATGTGTCGAGATACATAGTAAAAACTATGAACCTAGAAATGTCAAAACATTTTATAATTTCATATATAGAGGAAGTACTTGTCAACAAATGTGTCCAATATGATTTCGAGAGCCAAGTTTTAGCAACTATTTTTTTTTTTTGGTTCTGAGTCACAGAGGTAAACTATTGCTTTTTCTAGCTAGAACACATTCGAAATGAGAAGAGTGCTTAAACTTTTTTCTACGCAAGGTGCTGAAACATTTTAGGTTTCTTTTTTTTTCTTTTACGGTTGATATGTGTGGAAGACGATTCTCCTTTCCATGGAAGTATGCAATTAATTGTAATCAATTAAAGCATCAATGGCCGCCAGTCCATTAATCAGTTTTCATATATGCGCCTATTTTTGTAGATCATATATATACCTTGCGGTTCAAGTTTCCACTGATGCATGATCAAGTGAATCTCCTATCTTCTTCTCCAACAACCAACTGTCACCATGCACATATGCATCTGCGGTTATTATGGATAAAAAGAGCACAGAATCATATGGTCGGAAGCCAAAGTGCGATCCTTTATTCCAAACAAATTCCATATGCGCATAAAATTGTCTGTACTTTGCATGAGTTTCACGAGTCGAGATGCATTTTCTTATCAGTTTTCATCTGATAGACTGATTCTGCTAGAAAATGGATGCAAATTTGGTAGCTAGTTAGTTACAATGATCTAAGAGTATATGAGTGTGATGAGTATGGCCATGCATCTGCAGGGGCCTCGAAAGATCGCATATATTATAATACTCTCTCCGTGTTGAAAGATGGCAAAGCATTTCCAAAGAATCCAATTCCTTTTGCATGTAGTGGTTATCTATCATTAATGATCTATACACAAATCAGTTCCGGTTGTGATCGAATCACGATGAAAGTAGCGGTTAAAATGTCACTATCTAATTCACTCATGCCATCTGTTCAAGATAATGAAAAGTTTAATTTTTCTCTTTATTTTTCCTTGCAATCTATCTATATGGAACAGGCAAGTGAGACTTGAGCATTTATTTCTACCAATATGATAGATGCGGGTGTTTAAGTTTTTCCAAATTATATATTTGTCACTGCACCACTTCTCTGCTTAATTTTATCAAGGGTTTTTTTACTATGGTTGCTTAAAAATGGATGGCTCACGACGTCCGATCCGACGGCTAAAAAACACAGAGGAACCAAAAGGAACTAATTTTTAGAGGTAGGGTGGGCACTAAGTGCGCGCATACTAAATGGTGGGCCCATATACACCAGGTGCATACTAAAATTGAACTAACAAAAAATTAAAATAATTCTAATTTCAAAATTTATTTATGTAATTAAGGGTAATATAGTATATGTATAATTAGAGTATACTGTCTGACTACTCAGATTATGATTGAAGTACGGTCCGTTAAAAATATTTCTCCTATTTCGACAGACCCTGGCTTCTCTCCGACAGCAGCCCCCAATCCCCGTACTAACCTTTTATTTAAAAAATAATTAGTATTAATTATTTACTTAGGAACCGAGAGTAACCACGAAGTACCCCCAACCACCATAAAACAACTCTTTTATCAATATTCTTCCTTTCATCCGTAGCTGGTTCTAGAAATTTTCATTTCTATTAATTTCTTCATAAATCCCTTTTTCAATTAAGAAAAATTCTCGAAGTGATCCTAGATAAAAACCTGCAGGCCTCTAACAGTGGTGTAGCTAGAGCAAATTCAAGGGGGCTACAGTACCGTAGCTGGAGCTGCACCCATTGGTATGGTAATGATGCCTAACTTGTGGTATTAAAATGGAGTATATATAATGTAGAAAGAAATGTCTTTGTCACAAAAGTCTCATCGTTTATCACCCAACAACAAGAGAAGGATTAATCTCCGCCGGTTGAAATGGGCACACAGTGGATTCGTCGCTTGACATGGAATCAGTCCAAAGCGGCCTCCGCCGGTCCGATTCCGCTAATGATTTCTTTGGTCATACTCATCACTAGCTTTAGTTTCAAGAAGAAAGGGCGTACGCTTTCGGTTATCTATGCAATCGTCACATGAATTACTTATTCTAGTTAACTATTTACAAGGAATGATTAATGCTTAAGCTAAATTCGGGTACCTTTCCCACTAGCTTGTACAATTGTATTGGTGGCTTAAGCATCATGTGACTTGAGTTTTGAATTTCTTGGTATATGCACATATATCGTATATATGCCATAATAACTCGTATCTGAAATTGTTCACAGTTCACTCATAAATATTTAGCCAGCAGTGACATACATATTTAGCCAAAAAAAATATATTAGCAGACGGACTTCGTTGACATCTTCCTGAGACAACGGTCATACGTGTGTGATGTAATAAGTATAGATTTTAGCGTGTTTGACTGGACCAAAGCATACATACATACATCGTTGAAAACAATACTACGGTCTTGAGAGGCTGATCTGCAAGATTGTCGAACGTATAGTCGTCGTTTGTCTAAGACGACGCCACGTCCTTTCGACAAAACCATAGTGTAATTCTCATGCAGATCGGTTTCGAAAAAAAAAATTATCATGCAGATTGGGCGTTGATTATTTATTTACGTGTCTCTTCTTGTGGGCTAGTAGCGTTCTTCGTTGAAGAAAGAGATGTTGACAGCAGTCAGCGCAGGGGCAGATACCAGGAAGCTAAGCTTAATTTGCTTTGCAGTCTAGTCGTTGATGTTGTTAATATAATTTATGTGGTCAAAATTAATCGCGACTGCTACAAGCAGTCGCCGCCGTCAATCAGAAGTTGATGAGAAGGCAACGTTGCATTGCACCACGCACCACCAGCCGTCTTCGTGTTCAGTGACCGGCCGGGACGGAGGAAACAAATTAAATATCTAGACGACACTGATTAATTTGGCTGATATATTATATTATTATATATATTTGGTTTCTTCTTGGAAAAGGCGTATGAAAGTATACTGTTAATGCCGTCGATGACGAACCAAAAGGAAGAACTTTTCCGTTACAAGAGACAATGCAAGAAACGACGACGCCACCAAACTCGCACATTTTTTTCATATATATGCATAAACTTTTTAATATAAAAAGAGCTTTGAGAAGAAGGTTTGAACCAAGCACTTTGATAACTTGTATGGCTGGGCCCTTTTTCTTAGTTGGGTCGTCGTTTGCTCTATTGTGTCGCGTGGTAGGCTTCGCCGTCTCGTGGTGCCTCACGCCACGTTGACCGCCTTGTACATAATTTTGCTCTACTTATCAATGAAAGTTCGTAATACGGATCTTTGAAAAAAAAAAGATGCATGCATGCGTGCATATGCCTTTAATTTTTGACGTCGTACCTACCTGCACTAGCTACGCGCAAGAACTGATGAAACAAAATATGATGCATGCATGCCCACCAGACGACCTCCGTTTTATTCGTGTCCGCGCGCCATACACACACATATATGAAACCGATCAAAATGGAGATGTGGACGGAGGCTGATCTTCTGTGACCCCCTTTTTGTTCGCATTTGCCCGTTGGAAATCGTCCATCACGCGTTGTTGATCAGTGGAGCCCAATAAAGCAATCGCGAGTACGTGTTCTTTATATATACTTACGTGTAGTGAAACGACGACACAGATATGAAGCAGGCCGGCGGACGGATGCAGGGGAGACATCGTCAGAAAGTGGTTACGGTGTTGTTTACTATATATAATAATCGTGACGGACCGACTCGTGCTTTGCGCGACAGCAAAATGCCAAACTCGACTCAACGGGTGGCCGCCCCACCAGGACCTGACCTGACGCGTTGTTGAAGCTTCGCGTGTCAGAAGGGCCTTTCTGTTTGGGTTTGGGTGTGGCGTCAGAGGTGAGCGCATGCAAGCTTTTCTCGACAGGTTTGAACTTCCAACTGTAAATGTAAAGCTTAGTTTTCTCGACAGGTTTCAACTTTGAACTGGATAAGATAATACCGTGGTAGTGATAGCCGTGGTCCGTGGTCGCGTCGACAGCGTAGCTAGTCGGTCTCGCGTTCCCATGGAATTTATGAGAACAAATTGTGCGTGCAGTATAATTCTACAGTCAGTTTAATTTGAACCCATAAATAATGTTTAGAGCACTCACAATATAGATACTACCGTACACTCTACGTACCAGCGATGAACCACCACTTGTAGCCAGAACGAACGGACGGACATGATATGGTACTGTAGTAACTAGGCGTGTGCTGATTGACGACGATGATGCAATTATGAGCCTCGGCGAGGCTGATTGAGTTGAGTGATTGGCGTCAGGGTTGGGTTGCGATTGATTTCCTTTAATTTCCTCTGCAATATTATTTATTTCCTTGTTGTTGGGTCCATGCCGGACCGCATGGAAACCGTTGGCGGGCCCACGCGTAGCCCACGGACCGGACACAGGTGCGGCACACCATCCCTCGCGGTCTCCCCTCCTCTCCCGCCCTGTTCGTCGGTCGGCCGTCTCGGCCGCCAAACCCCCCAGACCTGGCCCATGGCCCGCGGTCAATCCGCGTCGCCGGCCATCACGGCCCAGGTAACGTGGTCACTCGCGCGCGCGCGCCCATGGAAAGCGAACCTGGCTGGCTCGCGAATTCGCCACGTGTGTGCGCGCGCTCGTCGTCAAATTAAACGCGCGGCGAGACGGCCGGCCGGCAGGTATGTAACCGACACGGCGGCGCGCGCGGGGTAAGGAAGCTGGCGCGGATGGATGTCTTGTCTGCTGCTTCCATCCGCGGCGTGCACGGCCCACCGCGAGGCCGGCGTGGCGTGGCAGACCCTGGATGGCTGCGGGCCGGGGCAAACTGTTTTTGCGGCGGCCGCGTCCGTCCTGCTCCTCCTGCCGAAATCAATCGATCGCTGGTGATGGGAGCGGCCCAAATAAACTCGGCTGACACCGATCGATGGGCCGGCCAGCGGCTGAAACATGCATGCATATGGTTCTGAATTGGAACTGGGAATCAATCGGTGGACTTGACGTCAAACGGTGACCGCCCGGCCGGACATCTCTTGTCCCGCGCCGCGCGTGGCGCGGCGCGACACGCGACGGGACGATGGCCGGGGCTTTCGCGTCGCGCGGCGCGTCTATGACTCGGCGGCCTCGGCGGCCGCCGGCTGCGTACGTGCATGATGCATGCGTTGCGGCGGATCCGTGAATGGTGTGTCATGTCAGTCCATCATTGGCCCCTGGCCGTGGGTGTGGGTACCACTACCACCAGCTCGATCGGGTAGGGATAGTAACGAGCTCCGTGTCTAGCTAAGTCCATGCCGCGGTGTCGGATGCACTTGTGAAAACGTTCCCTGCTTGTCCCGTCACTTTGTCCACACTCTGCTTAACTTCGTCTCGATATATGCATGTGTGAGATGCCACATGGGCTGTCCAAGAAGAACCCAGCTGTGTGTGTAGCCTTGCATTGTGGTCTTTTGGACAACTGGGTACGTACGATGGTGTGTGTAGCCTTGCATTTTGGGACGGCGGGAGTGGGTACAATTCACGGATGCATATGTTTACATACTCCCTCTATTTTAAATTGTAATTCTCTTTGACTTTTATTTTTGTCGCATAGTAATTCAATTTATCAAGAGTTAGAATAACTTATAATTTGGATTTGAATGAAAAGGAGTATAATGCTATGATGGAATAATAAGCAGGAAAAAAAAAAAAAGAAGAAGCCCCATGTTCCTATTCCTAATGGGCGGTCCGATTCTATGGTCTATACACGACGAACATTCAGGCCGATGGATCAAGGTTGGGCTCAACCCTGGGGTCCGTATTTTTGATGGGCCTTCATTCTCCTATACCTTGAGGGATTGACCTTTGATTCCTTGACCTTTTTTCTTACCCAATAGGGCCTCAATTCCAGGATGGCCTTTTCCCAAGACCCAATAACAATAGGTCTTTTCTTTTTAAAAAAAAAAGGAATAAAGTCCACTTTACTGCCTCACCTTTACCGAAAGACCGCTTTTGCTCTCAAAACTCTAAAACCGGGTAAAACACATCTCTCAACTTTAAAATCGGTCATCTTATCTTCTTGTCCCAGTTATAAGCGGTTTTGGATGTGGTTTTATCTTTTTTTTAATTATTTATTTCGACAAAGACTTTGAAAATTCATTGTAAATCATAGAAAAATCTTAAAATAAAATTTCAATTTTGTTAGACTCCACCTAAGTAGATCTAAACAGTAAATATATAGTATGATATGTTTTAGTATAAAGTTTTGCTATAGCTTTAGATCTATACTTTTTATAATTAATTAACATAATTCATAGCTACAGTTTTTATATGATTCAATTGTGGTGAAATCTTTATGGTGAGCTGACTATTCTATACTTAATTATAGATTTATTTAGGTTTATGCTAGATAAATATGTAAATAAGTTATATATAACTACTAATTTTTTTAATACCGTTTTAAACATACAATAATTAGCTTACCATAAAAAATTCAACCCAATTGGACCACATAAATTGCAGCTATGAATTATTTCAATTAATAATTATGTAAAAGCATGGATACAAAGCTACAACAAAAACTTTGTACTAAAGTATACCATATTATATGTTCAATGTGTAGATCTACTAATGTGGAGTCCAAAGGAATTGATTTTCTTATTTATGATTTTTCTATGAATTATTATTTTCAGCCGAAATAAATAAATAACAAAAGGCAAAACCACCTTCAAACCGCTTATTGGGGCATGGAGGTAAGATGAATGATTTTAAAGTTGAGAGAGGTGTTTTGCCTAGATTTAAAGTTTTGGGAGCAAAAAGCGGACTTTTTGACAAAGTTAAGAGAGGTACTATGGACTTTTGTTTTTCAAAAAGGAAAATAGCACTAGGCCTAGATTTGGAGACCAGGGGCCTTGGTCATGCCCTAGAAAAACCCCGGCACGCAGAAGCACCTAAAATAATCCGAATTTCCATCCAAATTTTGTTTTCATTATTTTGTCATATTTCTCACTCATGCTCTAATCCAAAGACCGCATTCTTGAATTATTGTCAATGTTTTAGGGGGAAAAAATACTACTATATGGAGCATTCTTCCCACAAAAACATAGGACCATATAGAAACTTAAACTCAGGGTTATCCTAAACGTTTAAAGGTAAACAGTCGGTCGCCTAGACCATGCAAGGTCAATAGCTAGTACTCCCTCTGTCCCTAAAAAGACCGTCACCGTGGGATGCGTGCCATAAGTTTAACTCAATTTGTAGAAAATACATGCAACATTTAAATTTTCAAATAAAATTGTTAAAAAACTAGACTTGAAGATCTTTCCGATGATGCTAATTACTTAGCACAAATGTTTTTATATTTTAATATATAATTGTCGGCATTTGTGTCTCGAGAAGCCGCAGAAATGACAATCTTTTAGGGACGGAGGAGTAGGCGAAAAGGCCGTGCAGGGCCAAGAGACTAGTGACTGAAAGCTAGAAAAAAAAAAGAATGCATAATTACATAAAACCATCGGGCTTCTCTCAGAAAATAAATAATGAGACCATTAGGCTTCTTTCAACAATGTACTAATACATCACAAGCTTCCTTTGGAATGAAGAAAGGCCTATTGACCTGCATCATATGCACTTCTGAAAACAATATAATAAAAATCCCCATCGGGACTAGCTTTATTTTTTTAATGAAGTATAAACTCTGCCTCTGCTTGCATACTTTCTCTGCATGCAGTACATCCATTAACTTCTGGCTTTATACTTAACCATTTATTAAACTCATTGTAAACATCCCGAATATTAGGCCTTTCCATTGGGTCAAACTCGATGCATCTTTTTCCTATTTCGAGACAAAATTTAATCTGATGGTAGTGGTTTTCTAGGTTTTCACATGGCTCTGAAGCCTCCTGCCTGTTTGTCCATTTTTGAGTGCCTGCAAATTTGAACAAAAGGCTTAATGCAATGCAATGGTAAAAAGTAGAATTGTGCATCAAAACTCAATAAGACCTCCGTCTAGATTCTTGAAACGTGATCTTACAGATTCAATACAGTCAACAATATCCTGGCGCGATGGCTCTAAATGAAAAATGGATCTTGCTCCCTGTTATGATCTCTATGATTATTATACCCAAACTGTACATGTCTGCTGCAGTTGTGATCTTATTGTCCAAGATGTATTCTGGAGCCATGTAACCACTGCATCACAAATATGTTTGCAATTTGGGGCATTAATTATATAGGAAAGAAAGAATAAACCAATTATCACTAAAAGGAATAGAATGGATTATCAGAGGCACTGAACTTACCGTGATCCCATAAGACTTGTGGCATACGTTTGGTTTTTTGTATCGCAGAAGAGTTTTGACAGACCAAAGTCTGCAATTTTCGGCACCATATCATAGCCAAGCAATATGTTGGCAGGTTTTAGGTCTAAGTGTACAATGGTACCGCTTTTATTTCACTTTGACATTCCTCGTGAAGATAAAGTACACCAAAGCATATTCCATGAATTATTTTATACCGTGTGTGCCAGTCAAGTCCGAACATTCATCTGCATGTGGAACAAAAATGAGAGCTTTGAAACAAAGTGAAAGAAGATCTTAATACAACCTATAAGAAAGCTTTTGCAATTTGACAGAATCTTGATAGAGAAATCCATTTTAACATACCTGAAATATGATTATCAAGGCTTCCGTTTGACAGAAACTCCAAACAAAGCAACCTCTCTTGTATCTCAGCAAAAATGCCTTTTCTCATCATATGTCATATATTCGTTCTGTGTTTCATAACAATAGCCTACCAAACGCACTATATTTGGGTGCGTAAGTTTGATAAGATGACGGATTTCATTCTCAAATTGCTTATCATGAACCCCTGGTTTAAACTGATTAAGCTTCTTCACAGCAACCATTTGCCCGTCTGGAAGCACTCCCTATTTAAATTCTCTTATTAATTACCGGATCCCTTGATCTACTCTGATTAAATTTGTTTGAAAGGACAGAAATTTATCTTCAACCGTACCTTATAAACCTTACCAAAGCCACCTTCACCAAGTAGTCGCTCATCCGAGAAGCTGTTTGTTATACGTCTCAAACATTCTAATGGCAGTTTCTGTGGTGTAGAGCTTCCATCTCGTAATACGCTCACCAACTTAACATGTTTTGTTTACCCAGAAGAAAGAACAATAACAAAAAAAAATGTTTTACTATATATTGTGCAGTACTAATGAACTTTATTGAAAGTTATATTGCGCAGGAAATAACAGTACCAGATCTGCACCAAAATTGTCGCTTTCCCATATATTCAATTTTTCTTTTTCTTTTTGAAAGCGGGCTCCATAGTTTCTAGCGTTGAGGGCCTTTCATTTCGGTTGGCTGAAGATGATTCTGCATCAACCTCCGCGTCGGCCACGGCCGGCATGTAGAACACCCTGCACACGACCCCTCCTGTTCAAAGCGGAAGGAAGAGGATCGATTCAGCACATCGATCGGCGACCAAAAAAAAAAAAAAAAAAAAAATCGAAGGCAGACAGAGGAAGGAGATGGAGACGGAGCCGCACGGACCTTGTCGGAGCGCGGGGGCGGGTGGGGCATTTTGCCATCGAGACGGTACTCGTGCGTGACCCACCCGGTCTTCTCACCGCGCGGGGCGCGGCCGCGGTAAAATACGAGAATCGTCTTCATCCCGACGAGAACGCCGCGGCCCCGTAAGATCTTCTTGTCCTTGCCCGTGGCCTTCCAGTACCCGCTCTCCGTGGCGTAGTTCCTCGTGCGCGTTGGGTACTTGCAATCTTTGTGGCAGAAGTACCACTCCCTTTCCCCCCATCTTCGCCTTGGCAAAAAAAAAAAAAAAAAAAAAATCAAATTAGGCGCCTCAAATTAAAATCAGGCCTAAATTCTTTTCATCTTTTTGGCTGCGGGTACCTTACTAGTACTAGTTTTACTAACCTGGGAGATCCCATGGCTCACAGTTGTACAAATTGACCTCTCTCCCATGACGACGGGGTCGAAAAGGGGGTTGAAGACCTTGGGCGTGAGGTAGTGCGAGATGATCACCTCGTCGGTGGGGTGGAACCTGAACCCCGGCGGCAGCAGCAGGTCCTCCGCCGCCGCCTCCGCCTCCGCATGGTTAATCATCACTGGCACCTCCGTCATCTCCTCGTCTTGGACCGCCGATGGCCGATGCCCTTGCTTCTTGCTGCCTCGAGAGATGAAAGAGGGAGAGGAGTGTGAAAGAGAGGTACTAGTGGCGTCGGAGCAGGTGGGCTCAGAGCCTCGGAGAATTAACTTTTTTAGTGAAAGGACGGAGTCTTGTTTAGATATCAGAAAAATTTGCAAAAAAAACACTTTTGGAATTCCTGTAACACACTGTAGCACATTTTCGTTTATTTGTAGTAAATATTATCCTACCATAGGGTAACTATGGCTCAAAAGAATCGCCTCAACATGATGTACAACTAAAAGCTGTGTAATTAATTATTAATGTACATCTAAACTGTGTAATTAATTATTACTTTTACCTACATTTTATAATTCTAACATATATCTTTTGGTGTATTTAATGTGATATGATGTGATGGAAAGAGTGGAAAAATTGGAAGTTGGGTTAGAAATTTTAGCCATCTAAACAAGCCCACGTGTTTAGTTCCTGAATTCTCTCTTCAAAATTCACTATTCACCTATCACATCAAATCGTTTGCTTCATGCATGGAGCAATAAATGTATAGATAAATAAAAACTAATTATATAGTTTTAATTTCACAAACGAGATGAATCTTTTTAAGCCTGGTTAGGTCATGGTAGAACAACAGCGATTCCACAAACAAACAAAAAATGCTCTGAAGATCCGATGTGACATTTTTCCCAAACTCCATGAATCTAAACACAGGGTGTGTTTGGAGCCCCGAATTTGGGGCTGAAATTTGGATGGATGTGACATGTATGTCACATCATACATCGTATAAGACGTTTCGTTTGTTAGTGGTAAATATTATCCTACCATGGCGTAACTAGGCTCAAAAGAATCGTCTCGCAATGTACATCTAAAGCGTGCAATTATTTTAATTTTTTACCTATATTTCGTCGTACTCCATACATGTTTTTAGGCCGACGGATGTGATGGGGAATCTTCTTTTGCATAGTGGAATTTGGAAGGAATTTGGGGTGCTAAACACACCCACAGCCGGGTTGCCAATGAGGTGCTGTGTGTGTGGGACTGACTTGTTGTCAGAGCAGCCGTTGACTGCCATCAGCTTGTGACCGCAAAGGGATAAGATAACGCGTATAGGGCCTTTGGCTCCGACTAAGACTAGCGACTAATTTTTTTTTTTTTTTTGTTTCTAAATTACTAAATATGATGAAGTTAGGGACTAATTATTAGTTCCAATTAGTCCATATTCTCTCCGTTTCAAATTATAATTCGTTTTGACTTTTTTTCAACTATAAGTTTGACCACTCGTTTTATTCAAAAAATTTATGCAAACATAGTCAAATTTAAGTCATTTTTAAGGACCTTTGGTTAATAAAGCATGTCACAACAAAAGTTGTGATATTTTGAACAAATTTTTGAATAAGACGAGTGGTAAAACTTAGGTTTAAAAAAGTCAAACGAACTACAATTTGAAACGAATTTAGTATTTCAATAGACTACCGTTCAGTTATTATTTGGCCCACACTCATTCATGCTAAACGTTGAGTCAGGCTAAACGGCTGGTTAAATGGAAACACGGTCGTTTAGACGAACACCATGTACTACCATCTGACACACCAATTTCCCATGGTTCGAACAATTTTCTCTGATGCCCCCAACGAGCAGCTACAAACACGGCAAGTAACCGCGCCATAACAACAGCACGAAAAAAACCCTCCTGGCACGCACGCACGCCGGAGCTCCACCCGGTCTACCCGCGCTTGGTGCGGACGCTGACGACGGCGACGTCGTCGAGCACGGGCCCGCAGAGCGAGCTGAGGTCGTCGCTCCTGGTGCTGTAGAAGGAGCTGAAGAAGACGAGCCTGGTGCGCGCGCGGACGCGGCACGGAACGGCAGCACGGCGCGCTTGACGCCGCCCTTCCCGCCGACTCGTACGCCACCTTGGTGGACTCCCGGCCGGCGTAGGCCTCGACCATGAACGACCCACGGCAGGCGTTGCTGGCGCCGCCGACGGTGAAGGACAGCGCGTCACTGCCGCCCCGCACGGTCCGGATCACCCGCGCTGATCGCGCTCCCTCCCCCGCCAGCAGCTCCACGGCGGCGCCCGCCTCGCGGCACCGCCGAAGCTGTCTCCGTCGATGTACTTGACGCCTTGAGCGACTCCACCATCCATCCCTGGCAGCGGCCAGTGGTCGTCCACTACACGCGATGGGATCAGAACGCCCCACTTTGTCCCCGGATGATGTACGGGCCCTCCCTCGGTCGCCGTTCTTCACCAGGTTCTCTGCAAGAAGGATCCAAGGGGTCGTCGTGTTAGGTGACTCAGTTCAGGCCCTCGTCACCGCCGCACGCCGCGGCACGCCGGATCGATGATGCATGCATGGGTACTTACTGTTTGCGCGGGCGGTTGAGCGTCTTGATGGTGACGGAGTCGATGAGGGGCCGCAGCGGGTCCTCGGTGGCCGGGGTTGTGGATGACGACGCCGAGCTCGCCGGCGCCGGGCGACCCAGCCCAGCGCACGAGTCCCGGCCCGTTGGTCGCCGTACATGGTCCGCATGGCCGCAGGCCCGACCGCCCGACGCCGACACGTTGAGCCGCTTCCGCCGCGCGCACGCCCGCGCCGCGCTGAACGTGAGCGAGCAGCGCCGCGCCGCTGGCGGCGCCGCGGAGGAGCCGCCGGATGGAGGCCTCGTTCCGAGCCGCGACGGCGTAGGCGCCTCGGCACCACCAGCACCATGTCACCCCGCTTCTTCCCCGACGGGATGTACTCCACGAAACCCGACGCCCGCCACGACGGATCGCCGACGGTGGATCCGGCCACCTACTCCCCGGCGGCGACGGATCCGGCCCGTCCTCCTCCCGGCCGGCGGATACGGCCTCCCCTCCGACGGCGCCGGATCCGCCTCCTCCCCCCCCGCGCCGGATCCGGCTCGTCCTCCTCCCCGGGCGGCGGATCCAGCAGCCGGCGTGAACGACGACGACCCGACGCGGCGGGCGGATCCATGGATTGCGGCGGCGTGTCTGCCCTAGATGGCTCGGGCGGGCCCATGGATGGGCTTGGCGGGCCTGTCTAGGGTTTGTGGGTTTTTTTTATTTTTTTCGAACCACACCGTGGCGGGCATTCTAATGTGCCCGCCACGGATGTCGATTTGGCGTGGCGGGCACCGTAGCCCGCCACGCAAATTCACGCGACAACCGTGACCTCACGTTAGTGACGGGCTACGCTGTGCCGCCACGCAAAACCAAATTCGCCCGTCACGCAAAATTGTTTATGTACTAGTGATGGTCGTTTAGGCTAAACAAGTGCTCAAGTAGTACTCCCATCTGACGCGCCAATTTCTTCGCCTAAACGACCGTGTACTATCATCTGACGCGCCATTGTATACTACTAGAAACCATGTACTAGTATCTGACGCGCCAAACTGTGCGCAGCTACAAACACGGCAAGTAACCGCGCGATAACAACAGCACGAAAAAAAATCCCTCCTCGCACGCACGCCGGAGCTCCACCCAGTCCGCCAGCGCTCTAGTCTCTACCCACGCTTGGTTTGCGTTGGAGGATGAGTGAACCCGTGGAGACCACTCCCTTGGCGGTCGCCCACGCCGCCGCCCACCAGATCTGCACGCCGGAGAAGCCACAGGAGAAGCCATCGCAGCAGGCCCAGCCACCTAGCGCTACTCGGGGGGTGAGGAGGTAGCCACGGAACAGCTGGATTGGGGCTCCATTGATGATGAAGACGGTGCTTTCGGGCATCTCTCTGCTGTGGGTAAGCTTCGGGTCCCCAACCCGGAGTACCCAGAGATCCAGTCGACAAACAGCGAGCTCCCTCACGCCGCGGGAAAGCAGGGCCATGGCGCTGGCCGCGCTGCGCCTGGGAGCGCCCAGCGGGGTGGCTTTCATTCGCCTACGCAGCTGTCGCCGGAGGAGCCGGAAACACGGATGGGGAAAGTCAGCTCTGCCTCTGCATCTCCGCCGGATGTGACAACTCCAACCGGCGCCACCACGCCACTGGGCACTCTTCAACCATCCCGGCCATCGCGTGCGGATAAGCTGGAATCATGCAAAAGGAAAGGCGCTGCACCGCCCAGCGGCGAGCAAGGCGCTCATCAATTTCCTCGGCCGCTGTCACGGGAGAAGCCGGAGCATCAATGGGGCAAGCCTCTCGATGTTTGCACGCGCGTGCTCCACCAGCTGAGCAAGGCCGCCTGATGACCGCCGTGGCCTTCATTGACTCCGGTCCAAGCGTAGATCTGGGCGCGGAAGCGGCCTTTCCAGACATCAATGGTGCGGCCATGCCCTGCCCCGAGCACAGGGCCATTACTTCCTCATCTTCGGCCCCGCGGCGACGACAACTTCGACACGCTTCCCCGCCAATAACAAGGTCAGTCGCCTGTCATCTGAACTCTATCGGCCCGAGGCGCCGGACATCCCGATTCGGGGAGCGCCGAGGAGCTATGCTGATGCACTCCGTTCCCGCCCTCCACCTGCTCGAGTAAATGCCTATCACCACCACCGCCACACAAAACCGCGCTCTCAATGGCGCCCTCTGCTCCTCTCCGGGGAACCTGCTTCCCCGGCGGGCTATAAAACCTCCTTCGTGGGCCGTTGCTTCCGCTGCCTTAGCAAGGATCACAAAATTGCAGAGTGCAGAGACCCGCTCATGTGCTTAGCTTGCCATCGTAGTGGCCACCTTGCCCGCCGCTGCCCAGATAAACTCAAGGGCCTCCACCGACCACCAATCTGCTCCCGCTTAAACTTCCAAAAACCTTCAATCCAATCCCGCCTAACCTTCCCCAAGCCAGACATCCAAAGTAAATCCGGTCTTCCCCGACCGCCGAAGGAGGACTAGGTGCTCCCCGGTGTGAGAGGAGGACAAGGAGATGGCCCGGTACCCGGGATGCCGGAGAACCGGCCGGGCGGGCGGAGTGCGGTGGTGATCACGACGGCGGCTATGATCGAGGAGTCCGCTTAGGCTAGGCGTGCCGGCGGTCCCGCTGGTGGCCGGGGATGGCCCGCGCCACGACGAGATCAACGCCGGCGATGTGGCCGTGGTGCTCGCGGGCAGCATCCGCGACGCCCGGCGGACATCCGTCACATGCCACCACCCGAGAACTTCGTGGTCTGTCTTCGAGGAGCCGCAGCTCAAGGCCTTGGCGATGCAGCTCGGGATGGTCGTGGATCGTGGAGTCTACTTCAACATTGTCCCCGGGTCGGAGCATGTTCATGCCGTGGACGCCACTTGGTGGTACCACGTCCGCCTCGCCATCGAGCACCTGGGCCCGATCATGCAAGGAACCTCGGGGCCCTCCAAAGAACTACTTGGAGAGTCTTGCCTCGTTGACAAGATTGATCGCTCCACAGGCTACCAAAGACAACTCGACATAACATTCTGTTGGGCTTGGATGTGGTTCCCGGATCGCCTTCCGCGGCCAAGACAATGTCATTCTTTGGCGTGGTGATGGGCGAGACGCCTCCGGCCCCGGCAGGGGGGGCCGCCGAGCGAGGTCGCCCCGCCGCCAATTGCCAAGATCCACAACATCATCATCCACCGGGACCTACCGGAGGACTACAGCCCGCTGTAGGGTCCCGCACGCCCTCCTCATCCCGCAGCGGGAGCCGCCCTCGCCTCCTCGATCGAGGAAGAGTACCCCCCGGATCCTCCACTTCGACGACCGGATCCCGGGGTGATTGATGGCCTCCCAGCGCGGGTGAGGCCCACTGCTTTCAGGTGAGGCCCGCTCCGCTTGCAGATCCCCCGCGCGCTAGATCGCGGCACGGCGGCGCTCACGACGACGACGACGACGGTCATGAAGACAGAGGCCGCCGCGGGGCTCTGGAGAGCGGCAAGCAAAGTTATCAATACGCTGCGCCGCTCCAGAGGATCCTCCCAAAGAACGCGGGAGGCGGCCCGCCCGCGCGACCGCTCCCCACCACCGTCCAGGCGCTGGGATGGGGCGGACAAGGACCAGCCAGCGATGAGGACACGCGAGGCGGCGCCTCTCTCGAGATGGCCATGCCTCGCCCCGAGCCGCGACCCGATGAGAAGGGAAGATGCGGATTGGGAGCGGGCGAGGTCGCGGTCCCCCCCATGAAGAAGACGCCGGTAGCCGCCGCAGACCGAGGAGGTGCCTCAGGCGGACACGGGTGACCTCGGCTCCGCCTTGTTCGCCGGGACACTACTGCCGGCAACTGGAGCACCGCCACCTCCTCCTATGCACCCGGACCCGATGATGGAGTTCTACAAGGAGCTGTGCAGTGGAGATGTCTGGCCGGCAGGTGAGCAACAACCGCTTGTGCAGGACCCCATGATCGAGGAGGCACCGCGGACCGCAACGCAGTGTCCCCCCGTCCTTTCGCCGCCGGGGCTCTGCTCATCCCCGATTGGACCCCAGCCTGGTCTGCACTCACCGCCAATGGCTTCGCCGACCTACGTCCCCAACAATTGGGACAAGCTGGCGGAGCTCAATGAAGAGGCTGCTGCCCTGGGCTATGGTAACGTCCTCCACTTCGGCCCAGGGTCGCAGCAGATGGTTGATGGGCAGCTGGTGACCACGGGAATCACGGAGCAGGTCGCCGACCTGATGCTGGAGGAGCGCAGGAGTGCCATTGTGGACAGCATCTTTGTCCCCTGTGAGCAGCCATTACTGGACACTCCCGCCCCTCCGAAGCGCAAGGCTAATGATCGTGGCAAGACAGTGAAGACGGCGGGGAACCTGAGACGCAGCACTAGGCAGCAGGCCAAGCCCTGCTCGGTCCCGGTCTCCAAACGTGCAACCCACCGGCTGATCAAGGCATTTGGCCTGGTGGGTTCTGAGGAGCAGGTCGGAGAGGAGGCGCTGACAGCCTTTGCCAAGTGCTTTGGCAAGCCGCTGTCACCTGAGCAGATTGCAGCAGTGAGGAAGCTCACATCCCTGGACAGCGGGGCAGCCCTGGCAGCGGCGGCGCAGGTAGCAGTGGCAGAGGGAGCGGAGGCCATGGAAGAACAGGCTGCATGAGAGCTATCCGGCTATCTAGCTAGCTCATCTCTCTCTATGTTAGATTGCATTGTTCCTGATGTACCGGGGTGTCAGTCAGTTTGTGAACTGTGTTGGGTAGACTGGGTGAAGGAAGTGTCAGCAGCTATGAGGAGCTGCTTTGTAACAAGTAGATGTCGTGTCCGGGGACTTATTCATGGTCCATATCCTAGTGTTGCAGTGTCCTAGTTGGTCTCTACAGCAGCCTCTGTGTGCTGCTTTGTATCAAGAGCTCCACCGGGTAGTCAGGCTGGGCAAGTTGCCCTTTGGTGGAGTCCTAGTCTGAAGAGGTTTAAGTCCAAGGTGTCCTTAAGCAAGCCCAACAATGTACTAGTACCTTCAGCATGTGTGGAAACAAAGAGTGGTCTGTTGTGCTATGTCTACCTCATAAGAGTTTTTCTGAAGAGTCAACCTGTGTTTTATGGATAACAGCGACCTCACTATATTAACCTGGAATGTAAGAGGACTCAACGATGCTGCCCACAGAGAATTAGTCAGAGAGACAGTAATGTGTTCAAGACCCAGTCTAGTGTGCTTGCAAGAAACAAAGCTACAACATTTCAACAGTACCTTGGCTAATGAGACTTTGGGTCAGTTTTTAGACTCCTACTTGGAATTGGGAGCCCAAGGAACTAGAGGAGGTGTTCTCATGGCTTGGAACAAAGACATATTCTCAGTGTCCAATGCAGTTTACAGAACTTTCACCATATCTGCAACAGTCAAGTGTGTGTCCTCTGAAACCCCTTTCCTACTGACCACATGCTATGGTCCTGCAGATGACGGAAGGAAGGATGAATTCCTGGCAGAGCTGCTATCCATTAAGCCCTCAAATGCCACTCCGTGGATGGTGATGGGTGATTTCAACCTCATCTATCAGGCATGTGACAAGAGTAATCTGAACCTAAATAGACGACTGATGGGCAAATTTAGAAGAACCTTAGATGACTGCGAGCTTCTGGAGATTGCATTACTGAACAGGAAATATACTTGGTCCAATGAGAGAGAAAATCCTACCATGGTACGCCTGGACCGAGTGTTCTGCAATCCTGAATGGGAGGCAGCCTTCCCAAACTTTGCACTCAATGCCTTATCAACAGGCACCTCAGATCACTGCCCCTTGTTTCTCAACCGCCAAGATCGTCTAACCAGGAAAGCAACTTTCAAATTTGAGAATCACTGGCTCAGTATACAGGGGTTCAAGGAGATCGTTTCAGCAGCCTGGGGTAAAGCACAGGATGGCTCTGCTATGACTGTACTGGGCAAGAAATTGACAGAAACGGCTCGAGCACTACGAAACTGGAGCAAACCACTATTTAGTAAAGCTCGCCTGCAGCTGCACATTGCAAGTGAGATGATCTTTAGGCTGGACCTTGCCCAAGAGGCTAGACAACTATCAACAGAGGAAGTCACCCTGAGACATGACTTGAAAATCAGGATTCTAGGGCTTGCGGCTGTGGAAAGAAGTAGAAGAAGGCAAGCCTCCAGAGTCACCTACATTAAATCCGGAGATGCATGCACCAGATTTTTCCACCTCAAGATGGCTCAGAGAAAGCGAAGGCAGTATATCTCGTCCTTAAAGGACCACAATGGAACCTTAGTATGGAGCCATGAAGACAAGCAACAGGTCCTGCAAAACTTCTTTGAAAATTTAATTGGCAGGAAGGTGCGCCGAACCAGATCGCTGCAGTGGGCAAATTTACAGCTGCAAAGCCTTCAACAATACCATGGCTTGGAACTCGATAGACTGTTCACAGTGGCAGAGATTGAGCATGCAGTCAAATGTCTGCCCAGCCAAAAGGCGCCAGGCCCTGATGGGTTCACAAGTGACTTCTACAAATGTTGTTGGGAGATTATAAAACATGACGTTGTGGCTGCTTTTCAAGCTTTCTACTACCATCACTGTGGGTCTCTTCAGCAGCTGAACAGGGCGCAAGTTGTACTAATACCCAAAGTGGAAATTGCAACTAAGCCGGGAGAATTCAGACCAATAAGCCTCATCCATTCATTTGCAAAGCTGCTCACAAAGGCACTGTGTATCAGATTGGCTGACTATATTGACAAGCTCACCTCATCCTCCCAAAGTGCTTTCATCAAGCGAAGATGCATTCAAGAGAACTTCATGTATGTCAGAGGGTTGGCAAGACACTACCATCGCACAAAAACACCAGCTTGTTTGTTTAAACAAGACATAACAAAAGCTTTTGACTCGGTGTCGTGGGAATATCTCATTGAGTTGCTAGGGCAGCGAGGATTCCCCACAAGGTGGCTTGATTGGCTAGCGGTGATTCTAAGGTCATCATCTTCGGCTATACTGCTAAATGGATGCCCGGGAGAGAATATCATGCACCGAAGAGGGCTTAGACAGGGAGACCCACTATCACAATATCTATTCATTTTGGCCATCGACGTTCTAAACAACATCCTTGACAGTGCCACGCAGCAAGGGTTCCTCTCTAACTCAACTCAAGGGCAGACAGGCGAAATTGAGAATTTCTATGTATGCTGATGATGCGGTGATCTTCACAAACCCAATTAAGGAGGACATAACCTGCATCATGGAGATCCTGAATGCGTTTGGGAGGCCACAGGGCTACAGATAAATATGCAAAAGACCACTGTTGCGCCAATCAGATGCACGGGCTTGAACCTTGATGAGATTCTACAAAGTTTCCCTGGACAGAGAGTGAACTTTCCAATGCAATACCTCGGCCTGCCTCTCACACTCCGCAGACTCAAAATGGTGCATCTACAGTACATGCAAGACAGGGCTAGAAATCGAATGGCAGGCTGGCAAGGCAAACTTCTGAATGCTGCTGGGCGTAGAGAATTGGTCCGATCTGTACTCAGCTCGCTCCCAGTCTACCTACTGACTGCAGTCAAGGTACCAAAGAACTTCATCAAAGAGTTTGATAAGCTATGTAGAAGATTTCTATGGGCAGGAGACAAGGACCTCACTGGCGGCAAATGCAAAGTTGCATGGGTTAAAGTCTGCAGCCCTACAGTCAATGGCGGTCTAGGAATTGTGGAGCTTGAAAAGTTCAGCCACGCCCTGCGCTTACGATGGCTATGGTTTGCTTGGGATGACCGTGACAGGGCATGGAAAGGAATGGAGCTGCCGATTGATAAAACTGATACAACACTCTTCAATGCAGCAACAGTAGTACATCTAGGCAATGGACTGAAAGCTGCCTTCTGGACCTCGAGATGGCTCCATGGTGAGGCACCTGCAACTCTGTACCCAGCTTTGTACAACCACAGCAAGAGAAAGAACAGATCAGTCAAGGATGCACTCACTGATGACAAGTGGATCAGAGACATTGATTACAACATGACTGAGGTGATTATCAGAGAATTCTTGTCTCTCTCGTCTGATCTACAAACCATCGCCTTGCTGCCATTACCGGAGGATAAAATAGTTTGGCTACACACGCCGCACGGCCAATATACCACGAGTTCCGCCTACAAGCTACAGTTCCTTGGAATGGAAAAATCAGCCTCAGCCGAGGTCACCTGGAAGACGAAGGCGCCGCCAAAGTGTCGCTTCTTCACCTGGCTAATGCTCCAGAATCGCATTTGGACGGCAGCCAGGTTGATGCTTAGGGGATGGCCCAATGACTACTTCTGCAAGCTCTGTGAACGCAACCTGGAAACAACCAACCATCTATTCCATGAATGTAATTTTTCCAAGATGGTCTGGGACAAGGTAAGCACTTGGGTGGCAGTGGCAGCCCTCAAGCCGACTGCATGGCTGCAGGTGGAAGACATAGTTCAATGGTTTGTTGCCTTGAGTAACTGTGGATCCAGCTCAAAGAAGCAAGGAGTGCGCTCCATGGTAATGCTCACGGTATGGGAACTTTGGAAGGAAAGGAACAATCGAATTTTTTTGCAAGCAACAGCACCTTCAGATCACCGGAGCAATTATTCAGAACCATACAAGATGAAGCTAGAGTCTGGATTATGGCAGGCAACCTAGGACTCCAACGGTTGCTTCCTGCCATGGAGCAATCTGCAGTAGTTCTAAACATTGCTATGTAATATGAAATAGTCAGTAATTAGGGGTGGCTGAGCTACCATCAGATGATAGCTTTGCAAAAAGTTGGCGCCTCTCGCGCTAGTGATTGTAATATTGTTTACTCTCTTCCTCTTATATCAATGAAAGCCGGTAACGGATCTTTCGAAAAAAAAAAATTTCCCATGGTTCGAACAATTTTCCTTTTCTCTGATCCCCAACAAGCAGCTACAAACACGGCAAGTAACCGCGCGATAACAACAGCACGAAAAAAAATCCCTCCTCGCACGCACGCCGGAGCTCCACCCAGTCCGCCAGCGCTCTAGTCTCTACCCACGCTTGGTGCGCACGCTGACGACGGCGACGTCGTCGAGCACGGGCCCGCAGAGCGAGCTGAGGTCGTCGCTCCTGGTGCTGTAGAAGGAGCTGAAGAAGACGAGCCTGGTGCGCGCGGACGCGGCGCGGAACGGCAGCACGGCGCGCTTGACGCCGCCCTTCCCGGCCGACTCGTACGCCACCTTGGTGGACTCCCTGCCGGCGTACGCCTCGACCATGAGCGACCCACGGCAGGCGTTGCTGGCGTCGCCGACGGTGAAGGACAGCGCGTACTGCCGCCCCGGCACGGTCCGGATCACCTGCGCGATCGCGCTCTCCCTCCCCGCCAGCAGCTCCACGGCGCGCCGCCCACGCGGCACCGCGAAGCTGTCGCCGTCGATGTACTTGATCGCCTTGAGTGACTCCACCATCCACCCTGGCAGCGGCGAGTGGTCGTCCACCATACGCGATGGGATCAGCACGCCCCACTTTGTCCCCGGGATGATGTATGGGCCCTCCTCGAAGTCGCCGTTCTTCACCAGGTTCTCTGCAACAAGGAACGAAAGGGTCTTCGTGTCAGGTGACTCAGGTCAGGCCACCGCGCGCCGGCCGGCGGCACGAATGCCTGATCGATGATGCTTACTGTTGGTGCGGCGCGGCGGGTTGAGCGTCTTGATGGCGACGGAGTCGATGAGGGGGCCGCAGGCGGGGTCCTCGGTGACGCCGGGGTTGTGGATGACGACGTCGAGCTCATCGGCGTCGGCGACCCAGGCCCAGGCGTACGAGTCCCAGCCGTTGCTGCTGTACATGGTCTGCATGGCCAGCAGGCCCGACTGCCCCGACGCCGACACGTTGAGCTGCTCCGCCTGCGCGCACGTCCGCGCCGCGCTGAACGTGAGCGAGTAGCGCGCGCCGCGGGCGGCGCCCGCGGAGCCGCTGCCGGATGGACGCCTCGTTGCCCAGCCGCACGGCGTAGGCGCCCTCGGGCACCACCAGCACCATGTCCCCCTGCTTCTTCCCCGACGGGATGTACTCCACGAACCCCGACGTCTGCCACGACGGGATCGCCGACGAGCCCAACACCCGCGTCCCACGCAGCTGCGACGGCATCGGGCCTCGCTCGAAGTTGCCGTTCGGCAGCAGACCTGCATTGCGTTCCATTTCCATGGATCAGAGATCGATCGATCGCGCCAAGAAACTGAACAAGGACAGTGAATCGAAATCAACCACGTTACCGTCAGTGATGATTCCGAGCGCCGGTCTGCATGTTGCGCACACCAGCAGAAGCATCGCCGGCACAGCCATGGATAATCTTCCCATCTTGCTCCAATTTGCTCTCGATCGATCTAAAGAGACGAACACAGACTCTGCACTTCCAATCGTGTTGCTCTGAACCTCTGATTTCTGATCGATCGATCGATGTGGCGCGGTGCTTAAATGGAGTGTGGGAGGCGACCTCCGAGACTACACCTCGATTTGGGAGAGATTAACCGGTCTGCCACTGAGGCGTTACCTTACCTCTGCAAAGGTTCAGTTATGCTAGTATATGTCAGAACCTGCAACTTGCGGTCTTGATGATCTGGCAGAGTCAAGAACATGAGTCCATGTTCGACATCAATCAGTAACGTTTCTTATTGCTGGAGCAAAATGCCATCAATTTGCAGGGCTAAGCTTTATAATATGGAGCTAGATTCCACCTCATAGCTCTGAATTGTTTTTCCTTTCTTTTGGATCACTCTCCTAATAAAGCTAAAAGTTTCATCAATGACAAACCGTCAGAAAAAATCAGCATGTCGGTATTGCCACATTTTCAGGTTCAGTTTCGTCATGTTACGAGTGTTTGTGGAAGTATGTAGTACATCGATCTTTCGGACATTATAGGAGGTGTTAGACTGTCCGCACCGCTGTACTGGAACGCGACCTCCAGTACCGTTTTTTACCGTAAAAAACCCTGCACCGCTGATCTGTAAAAGCAACGGCACCCTTGAGTATTTGCCTCGCACGGTACAGACAGCGCTCTTCCCGTCTCAACGTTAAACGTCGCTGGCCCACCTTCTCTCCTCCTCCAAGCTAGTTCGTCCGACCCACGCCGGACATCTAGGGTCGCCATGGATCCGGCGGAGGAAGGACAAGCCACCGCGACGGCCATGGACGCGGTCGCCGGCCGACGCCGGATCCGCCGTCGCGTATGCCGTCATGCCGCCGCTCGCCGAGCCCCACGGCGAGGATGATTCGAGCCAAGGCGGCGAGAGCCGGGCTCCGCGGGCGGTATGAGCTGGGCTCGCCGCACCACCGACCCATGCAGCCCGCGGCGCGGCGAGGCGGCTACCCGGCCCCGTGCGATTGGGGACGAGCCCGTTCGATTCGGCCCGCCGTCGGAGGTCCCTCGCGACCGTGCCCGCGTGGCGGGCCGCCGCGCTCGTCGTCGCCTCGTCGGGCCCCTCGCGGCCGCGTGTCCGTGTGGCCGGAGGACCCCATGGTCGCGCCGCCTACGCCGTCATCGACGCACGCCCCCGAGGGCGGTGGTGAGGCGCGCCGCCGCCGCCTCGGTGCCAAGGTCGCCGGAGCCGCCGTCCGTCCCACCGCCTCGCCAAAGCTCCGCCCCCCCCTCGCCGCGCCGGCGGCGCCCGCGCCGCCGCCGACGGGAGCCGCGCGAAGCCGCGGCGGCGGTGTGCGTGGGAAGGGAGGGGAAAAGGTCGACGCGTGGGACCCACGGGAGTAGGATAGAGTTTGGATGGGTGCAGCCAAACCGGAAAAAACATGAGGGTCCCACGGTGCGGGGGGCATACAGTATGATTTAAAGATTGAGCGGTGCGGATAGCCTTAGGCTTTAGATAGGTAGATCTGAAGTTTAAATAGCTTTTATGAGTGACCTGGCATATAAGATGAGATGACCAAAGTGAAGAGGACCTTGCCTTATCGGTATGCCTTTGGTTTGTTTTTTCTTTTCTTTTTGTGACATATCTTTTTTTTTTTTTTTTGAAAGCAACAGATCTTCATTTATGGAGAGTTCAGGTGGCGTCAGTTATTCATATATATGCTACAAATGATGTATATATACATGTGTTCTCAATTTGGGACTAAGTTTGTATAGTGACAGTGCAGATCAACGTCATCGTGTGTTCTGATTCGAATTCAGTTTCCAGTGATAAGTGTAGCATTTAACAAGACAATATATCTTCATTTCCAGTGATGTATATATGGCCAAGAGTTGAGACTAAAGCACTGATCTTTACAGTTGGTAACGACAATATATCTTCATACTCCCTCCGGGATGTATTAGAAGTCGTTTAGGACAAAGCGACACCTGCCTCCAAAACACAACTTTGACCTCTAATTATTATAAAAATATTTATAGAGATGTGATATATGTATACTTTTATCAAAGTATTTTTTTAAGACAAATCTACTCATATAATTTTTACATTTACAAACTCAACAACCTAAAAGTTACTGATAATTTATATTCCTGATGTTTGACCCAAACCTTATCCAAAACGACTTCTAATACCATCCCGGAGGGAGTATGTCGTGAGCTCGTAATCCCGTTCTGCACTCAAAGGAGGATCATTGCTTGCTCTCCTGTAAAATTACTTACCTCTCAATGCAATGCACAGCAGGTCACGCACACAGGGGGGATGCGATTCCGGCATGTGACAGCACCTGCACCTGCGCTGGCTTATCGGGAGGGGAGATCATGTCGATGATCATGTGCCCGGCTGGAGGCTGGAGCTGATGATGGCAGGCACTCGCATGTGCAATTGCATGTGGAGGTGGAGCTACGCCACGCCAAGGCAAGGCAGCAAGGCTTGTGCTCATGTGGGCATGCATGTGTCTCTCCATCTTTAGGTTCCAATAAGTACACCGCTACCCGATTTAGGTTTCAATAAGTTGGGTCCAGTCGGATTGGATTGGAAACGGTTCCGTTTCGTTTTGCATGCATTGGATCAGTGAGTCCCAGTGCCACACCGACTGCTGGGACTCCTCTTTCATGCATGGCCTTTTCTTTAAGTTTTAAGCTAGTATATGTATGTCTCAGTTTTTATGAAGAATGGACTGTGTGCCAACTCTCTGTGTGTGTGCGTGTGTTTTCCCAAAACACAGCATATATGCTCGCAGGTGAAACTAGAAAAACTGATTTTACTGGGCTCTCTCTAGCTCCTCCAGTCCTCCTCTCCGGTATTGTAGCAGGGAGCGGGGAAAGAAACCTCCCAAATAATTTCCGTTGGGATGTTGTTCGTCTGCATGTTCAAACCTTCAAGGCAGAGGAGTAAAGGCGGTCTGAATGAAGATGGTAGGAGGATGAACCAACTACACGTATATTTTATTTTATTTTATTTTATTTGTATACATCCACGGAGATGAAATCTCGGTCTTGTACATATTCAATTCCTCAAAGCCTGGATATATAGGTATGGCGTAACTCATGGATTGGGATTTGGGAGTTTGGGACCGATGCATGAGACACTTCATGCAGCCTCTTCCAGAACCTGAATCTGTGTTTTATGTTACCATCACATGCAGTCAAGGGAGCTGCGTGAATGCATTGCGTTACGCCCAATCAACGCTACGCTTCCTTCCACTCTCTCTTCTACTCATGTTAAAGCATCTCTTAGCCTAAGTACTTGTGTGTCATGACAGTACTTAGCCCCTTCGCAAAAACAAATGCTAGTGGTACTTGTGTCCTTTTTTCATTCACAATTTAACATCTGATCAGCTCTTTCTCAAGAACAAATGTGGCTTTATTTCTATTCACAAGGAACGTGCGTCACATAGGTTCAGAGCTTTTTGTTAGGATAGTACTCCCTCCATCCCAAATTATAAGTCACTTTGACTTTCTAGGTTCATCCATTTAGTTATTTTTTTTTTTTTGAGAAAAATGGCGTGAGCTCGCCTCTCAATTAAGACGGTAGAAAAGTATGTACAAGAAAGGTAGCCGAACATGGTGCAAGGGCACACGTAGGGCCAACCCACCCACACGACGCGGAAGAGAACACAACTACCACGAGTCATCGTTGCCAAGCTTGATTGCAAAACAACCAGCCAGCTCCGACTTCCCATGATAGACCCTAGACAACCTAAACGAAAAACGAAAGCAGCATCGCCGAAAGTTTAAAGGCCACGACCGCCATCGTTGCCCGACTCAAATGAAGAGCAGCTCCGACTTCCAATTGTAAGTGCAATCAAGGTCTAAGTGGGTTTTGGCGTTGATGACCACCGAATTAGGGGGACTAATGAGATTTACGAAGATGACATGCAGGGAATAAAATGTGGAGTTGATGTACAGGTCCAAAGGTATCAAATGAGCTTGATGGTGGTGCTTCCGGATCAAGGCATTTAAATTATTTCATATTTTGAATCTTGAGTTTAGGAAATGCCGTACTATCAAGAGGGATCCTATGATTCTCGGGTATCCGTGGACCAAGTGCTCTAAACCTCAAATCGAGACACAAAACATCACTCCAAGCCCGACCAGCAACTCTTCTACATGTTTCACACCTTTTGTTGTCAGCGTGTATGCAAGCAGTCACAGATTGGTGCGGGCAAAGTGCCGCGTGTCGGCAAGAGAGTACCACACTTAAGTTCGACCGTTGGGACTCGGGGTATAAATACCCATTCTACCCCTCCCCACAACGGTTACACGGCTCACTTCATCTTCTTCCTCGACTAGAACAGCCAGCTCTCACCTCTTGCTCTCTCTCTCACCTCCATTGAAGCACCTTGAGCTCCCCACTCAATCTCTCACTTCCCACCAGGGATTTTTAAGGAAAAAGGCAGCAAACTTCGATTGGAGACCGGAACTACTACTTCCCCACTCAAAAGAGCATTTGGTTCACATTTGGCCGGAACCCTAGGGTTCTTTACTCTTGGAGCTTGCTCCTAGACGGCTAGGCGTCGCCCTTGAGCTTGCCCCCTTCGTGTGGCAGCCTTGGGAGGTTTGTAACCTCACACAAACAGCAATACATTACCCCACATCTCTAGGGTTAACTCCCTAGACTTGTGAACGAGGGAAAAAGCAAGCCGGTGGGCAAGCTAAGCCTTGTGTGGCAACCTCAACAACGTGGAGGTAACCCAGCCTGTGTGGCGACGGTGAACCACGGGATAAATCCTTGTGTCACTTGTGTTCTTTATATTCTTGCATATTTTATCTTGTGAGAGAGGGTTTCGTCCCGATCTACTTTGTTGCAGCGTTTCTGTCACTTCTGGGTATATCTCTGTGAAGTATTTATGTGCAGGAACAAGTGTGAATCACGAGCATCACTCACACAGCTCTCAGATTCACTTCAGAGTCATCTCTGTCAGGTGACTCGCGGCAGTGCCGCTCGAAGACGCGATCTTTGCGCTGAACTTTCGACTTCCGACAGCCTTTTCGGTTTCGCCACTCTGTCTCTCGTACGTCGGTTTACGCGGCGATCCGTGCCCATACGCGGCAGTGCCGCGCCTCCCTGTACTGACTGTGTGCTAAAGTTTTAACAGGTCGATTTTTGGGGGTCAGCCTATTCACCCCCCCCCCCTCTAGGCTTCCATCAGATCCTACAAGTGGTATCAGAGCTAGGATACCGTGGTACGCTTCACCGCGTGAAGTATGGACGCCCGGAGGGATCGAATAAAGGAGGCAAGACCACCGCTCCCGTGGACGAGGTGGAGGCCGCCAGCGCCGAGCTTTCTTTGGTACACCCAAATGAGAGCACCATCAAAGGTGATGCTACCGATGCCGAGAGAAAAGCCGCAAGACAAGCTAGACGAAACACAAGAAGGCAAGAACGAGAAAAGAAGAAGCTAGAAGATCAAGCTAGCGTCAAGCTTGCCGAGAAGCTTTAAAGAAAAGATCAAAGAAGATTGATTCATGAGGCAAGGGCTGCTAGAAGGACAGCAAGAGAAAAGCAAAGGCAAGAAGAAGAAGCGGAGTCAAGTGAGCTATCAAGTAGCTCCGACGATGGAGATGATGATATCTCCTACAACAAGAAGAAGAAGAAAGAAAAGAAAAAGGATGAGGACAGCGTCAACAACAACAAGTTCGCCGCCATATCCGTCAACTACTCTTCTTATTTGACTAACAGCGATAAGAAGTACTTCATCAATGTGCCCGCGGGAAAGTTGCCCCGCTTTGATGGGACCAACTATGCCAAGTAGAAGCACTTGATGAGAGCCTATCTTAGCGCCCTTCACCCCGGTCTTTGGGAGGTTGTGTGCAGTGAATTTCAGCCACCGGTGAACCCCAAGGAGCCAACAAATGATGAGCTAGTAGCTGCCCACATCAATGGTCAAGCCACAAGCATCCTTCTTAGTGCTCTAGAAGGCAATGAGTACAATAGGGTGATGAATGTCAATGAAGTAAAGAAGATTTGGGACACTCTAGTACTTGCACATGAAGGTGTAGACAAAGTGAGAAAAGCCAAGATTGACTTGCTAAAGGCCAAGCTCAACCGGTTTGTGATTCTTGATGGAGAAGGAGCCCAAGAAATGTTTGACCGGTTGATGGTGCTAGTCGGCAAGATTAGAGGGTTTGGAGATGAGGATCTAGATGACCACACCGTTGTCAAGATCATGCTTGAAGCATATACATCTAGAAATGACATAGTGGTCACCTTGATTAGTGATAAGAAGAAGTTTGAAGAGTTCACTCCAAATGATGTGCTTGGAAAGCTGCTCACTCATGACATGCAAAGAGAGGAAGTAAATGAGAGAAGAAAGCTTGAGAGTTGCAAGCAAAGCTTGAAGGCATCAAGATCAAGGATGTAGCTCTCAAGGCAACCAAGACATGCAAGCCAAGCTCCTCCAATAAGGTCAAGGGCAGCAAGCAAGCATCTTCAAGTCAAGACAAAGAAATGAAGAAGATGCAAGAAAACATTGATGTAACCTCTTCCTCAAGTGATGATGAAGATGATGGGGCTGATTACAAGAAGATTGATGACATGGCCTTATTCATGAAGAAGTATGGGAAGGGGATGAAGGCAAATGGCTACAAGATGGTGCAACGAAGGTTCCCAAACAAGAAAAAGAGGACATGCTTCAACTATGGCAGCACCGAATATTTTGTTGCCGATTGTCCTTATGAGAACAAGAACAACAAGTACAAGAAGGACAATGGCAAAGACAAGAAGCAAGATTACAAGAGAAAGGGAAGAAATGTGGGTGAAGCTCACATCGGCCATGAGTGGGACTCAACCAAAGAGACAAGTGAAGAGAAAGTCCATGTTGCAACATTCGCTATGCAAGAGACCTCTACACCCAAGCTCTTCAACAACATGACCGATGATGAGGATGAGGAAGAAAATGACTCCACTCATGTTTGTCTCATGGCCAAGCATGAGAAGGTAAAATCCACACCCAAACCTTCTCCTTCTCTTAGTGATGAATCTAGTGATCTTAGTGAAAGCTCTAGTGATGAAAGTGAATCTAGTGATGATGAGGAATATGTTAGACTCACCAAGAACCTAGATCCCAAAACTAGAGGCTTTCTTGCTCAACTAATGACGGATTTAGAGAGTACCCAAGCGGAGTTAGCAACTAGAGATGGTCAACTTGATAGACTTGAAAAGCTCTATGTTGATAACAAGGATGCTCTTGTAGCTGAAAGAAGTGAGGTGGCTTCCTTGCAAAAGAGCCTAGCTAATGAGCAAGGAGACCATGCTCTCACAAAGAAGACTATGGTTGCCCTTAATGGGAAATATTGTGACTTGCAAGACAAGCACAAAGAGCTTGAAACCAAACATAGCATTCTTTGGGAGAGCAACTCACATCTCTTAGCCACAAAGGATACCTCTACTCCCTCCACTAGTCAAGGTTGTGGTAAATGCTATAATGTTGATATGAATGCTTATGCCACTAACCTTGCCAACATGAAAGCAATGGAGAAAGAGATCGCTAGGCTCACTGCTATGGTAAGAAAAGAAGGTGAAACCATCAAGCAAACAGTGAGCAACAAGGTTGAGGCTCAAAAGAAGCCCAACTACATTGATGGGAGAAATCCAAGAATCAAGGATGGACTTGGACACAAGCATGGAAACAAAACCAATGGTCGAAAGTCGATCAATGGTGTTGAATGTGTCAAATTCTTGAGCAAAGGCACAAGAGGTACAGAGAGAGACCGCAAGCAGCGCTGGACACAAGCCAACCCGAGCTGCTCATGCGCTACACGTGGCGTGCCGCGAGGAGGGGGAGGCGGTGCCGCGCCCCCAAGAAAAGGGAAGGTCACCTACTCGCCCCCAGCTTAGAATAGACCCAAGAAGATGGTCCAAAAGCCTATGAAAGAGGTCCAGAAGTCAGAGAACATTATCTGGGCTGTTTCAAGAGGCCACTCCTATCAATCAAAGGCAAAAGCAAGCAAGTTGGACTCCAATCCTTGCTTTGAGGTGAAGGCAAACAGCAGAAGGGGAGGTGTATGCAAAGTACATGGGCAAAGGACAGAAAGATTTACCGCAACACCTCTATTTGGGTTCCCAAAGTTCTTGTGACTAATGTAAAAGGTCCCAAGAATCTTAGGGGACCTAAACTTGTGAACTAAACTTGTTTTGCGGTGCATACTCCTCCGTGGGTCAAGTTGGGTGTTTGACAATGGGTGGGGCTGTACAAATCATATGACCAGAGAAAGGAGTATGTTTTCATATATTCCCAAACCAATGATGAGAGGAACAACATAAGGTTTGGAAATGATGATGTAAGAGGCGTGATCGGTCTTGGTAAGTTGCTATCACTACTGAGCATGATGTTTCAGATGTCTTGCATGTTAATTCGTTAGGATACAATTTGTTGTCAGGGCCTCACAATTATGTGGGAAAGGCTACAATTATCTCTTTACGGATGTTGGTGTGGAAGTCTTTCGTAGGGAGGATTCCTCTCGTTGTCTTTACTGAGCAAACTCAAGAATAAGCTTTACTTAGTTGATTTCAACAAAAGTAAAGCTAAGCTTGAGACCCGCTCTAATGGCAAAAAATCTAGCATGGGCTGGGTTATGGCATCGCCTAGTCTAGCACATGTTGGCATGAGGAACTTGGCCAAACCGGTGAAAAACTACCACATCATTGGACCGATAAATGTTGATTTTGACAAAGACAGGATATGTGGACCTTGCCAAGCCGGAAAGCAAGTAGGTGCACCTCACCCACCAAAGAGTGTGATGACCACTACTCAACCTTTGGAGTTGATACACATGGATCTCTTTTGGACCGGTGGCCTACCTTAGCATCGGGGGTAACAAATATGGACTTGTTATTGTTGATGACTACTCCCGCTTCACTTGGGTTTTCTTCGTCTTTGATAAGTGTCAGGTACAAGAGAAGGTAAAAACCTTCATCAAGAGGGCACAAAGAGAATTTGGTCTACTTGTCAAGAAAGTGAGAAGTGACAATGGGACCGAATTCAAGAACACCCAAGTTGAAGAGTATCTTGATGAAGAGGGCATCAAGCATGAGTTTTCACCGCATATACTCCTCAACAAAAATGGTGTAGTAGAAAGGAAGAATCAAACACTCATAGAGATGGCAAGGACAATGCTTGATGAGTACAAGACTTCGGACATCTTTTGGTGTGATTCCATCAATACCGCTTGTCATGCCATCAACCGCCTCTACCTACACAAGAAACTCAAGAAGACTTCATATGAGCTCTTAACCAGTAACAAGCCTAAGGTGTCATACTTTAGGGTGTTTGGGTGCAAATGTTTCATTCTTAACAAGAAGCCCTGAACCTCTAAGTTTGCACCTAAAGTTGATGAAGGTTTTCTTCTTGGTTATGGATCAAATGAGCATGCCTATCGTGTTTTCAACCAAACCTCCTGTAGAGGGTTGAAATCACCATAGATGTGACATTTGATGAATCTAATGGCTCTCAAGTAGAGCAAGTTGATCAAAGTGTTGTAGGAAAGGAGGATCCACCTTGTGAGGCAATCAAGCAATTGGCTATAGGTGACATAAGGCCTTAAGAAGGTCAAGCTAATTGTAAGTGCAATCAAGCTCTAAGTGGGTTTTGGCGTTGATGACCACCGAATTAGGAGACTAATGAGATTTTACGAAGATGACATGCGGGAATAAAATGTGGAGTTGATGTACAGGTCCAAAGGCATCCAATGAGCTAGATGGTGGTGTTTCCGGATCAAGGCGTTTAAATTATTTCATATTTTGAATCTTGAGTTTAGGAAATGCCGTACTATCAAGAGGGATCCTAGGATTCTCGGGCACCGTGGACCAAGTGCTCTAAACATCAAATCAGACACAAAACACAACTCCAAGCCCCGACTAGCCGGCGTCTACACATGATTCTCACCTCTTTGTTGTCAGTTGGCGCGGGCAGCTGGCGCAAGATTGGTGCGGGGTGCCGCGCCTACGCAGCGCTGCCGCGTGTCAAGGCGGGCAAAGTGCCACTCTTAAACTTCGACCGTTGGGCTCGTGGGGTATAAATACCTATTCTACCCCCTCCCACAATGGTCACCTGGCTCACTCTTCTTCTTCCTCTCGACGTAAGCGGCCCGAGGAGACACCTCTTGCTCTCTCTCTCACCTCCATTGAAGCACCTTGAGCTCCCCACTCAATCTCTCACTTCCCACCGGGGATTTTGAGGGAAACAAATTTTGCAAACTTCGATTGGAGACCGGATCTACTACTTCCCCCACTCAAAAGAGCATTTGGTTCACGTTTGGCCGAACCCTAGGGTTCTTTACTCTTGGAGCTTGCTCCTAGACGGCTAGGCGTCGCCTTTGAGCTTGCCCCCCTTCGTGTGGCAGCCTTGGGAGGTTTGTAACCTCATAACAACAAGCAATACATTACCCCACATCTCTAGGGTTAACTCCCTAGACTTGTGAACGAGGGAAAAAGTAAGCCGGTGGGCAAGCTAAGCCTTGTGTGGCAACCTCAACAACGTGGACGTAACCCAAATGTGTGGTGGATGTAACCACGGGTCAAATCCTTGTGTCACTCGTGTTCTTTACATTCTTGCATATATTGTCTTGTGAGATAGGGCTTCGACCCGATCTACTTTGTTGCCGGGTTTTACGCCACTCTTGGCTAGTTGTGCGTGAAGTATTTGTGTGCGGGAACAAGTGGAAACCTTGAGCACCAAACTCCGGCTCGTGGATTTACTTTTGGTGGTGCTCGGGTTCGCGGACACGTGGCGGTGCCGCTCGATCCACGTGGCAGTGCCGCGCCTTACCCGGCCGAGAGAAGTTCTTCTGTCTCTGTCGAGAAGTCGGTTTCACGCGCCGGTGTCCGCACCTATACGCGGCGGTGCCGCCGCATATCCATCTTGACAGCTTGTTGAAGTTTTAACAGGTGGATTTTAGGGGTAAGCCTATTCACCCTCCTCTAGGCTTCCATCGGATCCTACACTAATGGAGAGAAGGATCCACCGCTTGTTGCCGCACAAGATTCAGCCCGACGCACCCGATGACCAAGTGCGACACACGCCTCGCCGGAAGTACCCGCGGCGGCAACAGCCACCATCGCTACCGGCGATGCGGCGCCATCTACCTCAAGCGGCCCGATCCACCCGCATCACCTGTTCGACCACTTGATCTCGCTCCAATTCTTGAAGTTGATGATGAATATGATGAAGATCAAGAAGAACATGCGTAAGGTGTTGGTCACCCACGACTCACGACAAACGATTCAACGGATCACCCCGTTGACAACATCCTTGGGAGTCTCGAAAGGGAGTTACTACTCGATCTCATCTAGCCGCTTTCGTCAATATTACTCGCTTGTTTCATCTTTGAACTGCAGAAAGTAGATGATGCTCTCAAGGATCCCGATTGGGTGTTGGCCATGCAAGAAGAACTCAACAACTTTGAAAGAAACCAAGTATGGGACTTAGTGGAAAACCCAAGACGAACATCATTGGTACCAAGTGGGTCTTCCGCAACAAGCAAGATGAAGATGGGTTGGTGACAAGAAACAAGGTAAGATTGGTTGCTCAAGGCTTCACTCAAGTAGAGGGCTTGGACTTTGATGAGACCTATGCACCGGTGGCAAGACTAGAAGCGATTCGCATTCTTCTAGCCTTTGCTACCCATCATGACTTCAAGCTGTTCCAAATGGATGTCAAGAGTGCATTCCTCAATGGTCCACTACAAGAGGAGGTGTATGTTGAGCAACCACCCGGTTTTGAAGACCCCAAGTTTCCCAACCACGCCTACAAGCTCCGAAAGGCGCTCTATGGGCTTAAGCAAGCACCTAGAGCATGGTATGAATGCCTTAAGGAATTCTTGCTCAATCAAGGCTTTGAAATAGGCAAAACTGATCCTACTCTCTTCACTCATAAAGTTAGCAATGATATCTTTGTATGCCAAATATATGTCGATGACATAATATTTGGTAGCACTAACAATATGTATGTTGAGCAATTTAGTAGGACAATGACCAAGAGATTTGAGATGTCCATGATGGGTGAGCTAAAGTACTTCCTCGGGTTTCAAGTCAAGAAAATGGAGGAAGGGACATTCATTTGCCAAACAAAGTACATCCATGACATGCTAAACAAGTTTGATATGGCTAAGGCAAAGCCAATCAAAACTCCAATGGCAAGCAATGGACATCTTGATCTTGATGAGGAGGGTCCAACCGTGGACATGAAGGTATATCGCTTCATGATTGATCCTTGCTTTACCTTTGTGCATCTAGGCCGGACATAATGCTTAGTGTGTGTATGTGTGCTCGTTTTCAAGCCAATCCAAAAGAGTGTCACAATGTGGTTGTTAAGAGAATCTTGAGATATTTAGTCCTCACTCCTAACCTTGGCTTGTGGTATCCTAAGGGTTCCAAGTTCAATCTACTTGGCTATTCAGATTTCGACTATGCCGGTTGTAAAGTAGATCGAAAAATCACTTCGGGGACATGTCAATTCCTTGGACGGTCCTTAGTGTCTTGGAGCTCTAAGAAGCAAAAATTGTGTAGCCCTTTCCACCGCCGAGGCCGAGTATGTTGCGGCCGGTGCATGCCGTGCTCAACCGCTTTGCATGAAGCGCACCTTTAAAGGATTACGGATGTCATTTCACAAAGATACCTCTTTTTTTGTGACAACGAGAGTGCCATCAAACTTGCAAATAACCCTGTAGCTCACTCTAGAACAAAACACATAGACATCCGTCATCACTTCTTGAGAGACCACAAACTCAAAGGAGATATCGCATTCGCCATGTGAGCACCGAAAAGCAACTAGCCGATATCTTCACCAAGCCTCTCGATGAGTCAAGGTTTTGTGCTTTGCGTAGTGAGCTAAACATTCTCGATTCTCGTAACTTGGTTTGAATTCCAGCACACATGCAATTTGATTGAGACACTAGATCGACATAGGAAAAGTTTGTGAAAATTTTCAGATTGTGTTTCAAAAGAATTTCAAATTCTAATCCGAGATTCAATGCCATAGTTCTCGTATTGATGATTTGTCCCCGGCAACGAATCTTGGTGTCTCGTGATCAAGTTTGAGGAGAAATAAGTCAAAAAGCGGCAATATATATATGCAGGATACCGACCGAGGAGTAAAGCGGTGGCGGCGTCCCCCACGGCGGTGTTAAAGGCACCTGGCGAGCAGCCAAGATCTTCGTCTTGGCGGTGCCGCACTTAGGGTTTCTGGTCCGGTCCAGTCCAAACCCGGTATGGGGTCAAAAGTTTTTCTTCTTTTCTTTTCTACCCCCGGCCCAAACGATTTCTTCTTCTCCTCTCGGACCCGACGCCGCCAAGCGCCCTCTCTCTTCTCTTTCACGCTGGGCGTGAGGCCGGCGTCGTCGCCGTCTCCTTGCTTTGCCGCCCACGGAGCCCCCGCTCGTCCACGGCACGGCCGAGCTCCCCTTCCCCGAGCTCCCGCTTCTCTCCTCTCCTCAATCCACGAGGTCAACAAAGCAAGGTAAACCTAACCCTAGTCCATGGGTGTTTTTGCCCGATCTATGCAATGTGCAACAATCTCTCATGGATTCTTGTTTTTAAGTGTTGTATGAACTCTAGGGAAGTAGTTTTGATGATTGGAATCAATCAATTTCATACTTCCATGACTTAGGTGATTTAGGGGAGGGCGCGGCAATGCCGTCCCCAAATAGAACTTGACCGTTCTTAGCGGCTTCCAACAGCAAATATCCCTCAAATCACTTACTTCATTGAATTGTGAAATCGATTGACTCTAAACATTAAAGAAATTTCACTTAGGTTCATACTCATCTTGTCGAATCCATGGGCATTTTGCACCTAAACTGTGAATTTGTCTCTGAAATTGTGATAGGACATGCATTCTGAGCTAAATAGATGTATTAGAGAGAGTGGGTAGATGAATGTTGATAATTTGAGCAAGGAGAAGCGGCAGTGCCGCGTGATATGCACGGCAGTGCCGCGCAATCACGGCAGTGTGAAAGGTCCTAATGGCTAGAGGGGGGGTGAATAGCCTATTAAAAATTCTTGCAACAACACTAAGCACACGGGTTAGACAATAAGATGGCGTAGCAAATTAGCAATGCTTCAACTAGCTAAGCAAGCCACAATTCAATTCTACCTGTCTCTAATCCACACAAGGGCTATGTCGCTAATTTTACTCCTAGGTGAGCAAGCAATTCTAACTAGAAAACCACTAGGAGCTAAACAAGACTAAGCAAGCTACACAAGCTACCAACTAAGCACCCTAACAAGAAATTGTACCTTTGAAGCGTGAAACCATCAGAGTCCTTAGCATCATGTAACTAGACAATCATCAAAACTCAACATACCCCATGAGATCAACATTATAGGCTAAAATGTGAGCTTTGTCTTGATACATCCTATGCCTGCTAGTTGGTCAATCACCAATCAATTTTCAAAAACTAGCATACACCAAGCAATCATGTATATTGAATTTAGATTGCCAATGCAACATCACATTATGATCATGCACATAACAAATGCACAAATAGTCTATGAGCTTGCTCCCCTATTTGTGTGATCCTTTCCAACATCTTTGTGACTTATTTCTCCCCTTTGTCAACAATCACCAAAAAGGTGTAAATGAGAGAAATCAAGTCAATCAAAGTATCACATGTGGTCTCATCTAGATCACTTGCCTTTCCATGTATTCGAGTTTAAACCAAGGACAAGCTTTTTTCACACCTCATATACATAAGGGTTATCTTGCACCATGTTAGAATACACATCAATAGCGCATTTTCTAGAGTTGACACTAGGATTGCAAGCACATAAACATGTCATATGCCACCACTAGTTCATAGAACCAATCAAAGCAATAGTGGTGCCACACATACATTGAAAATATTTGATTTTCCATGAATGAGTCTATTAAGCATGCATTATGTCTAGATGCACTAACAAGTCCTTAGCAACATATGAATGCCATGACAACCAACTTTTATCTTGGGGTTTGTCGAAGGAGAGGCATGTCATATAAGTGGGGTGCATCAACTCAAGTTGGAGAAGTCAATAATGTTCAATTCTCCCTTTAGCATGCAAAACCTCTTCTCATCAAGTGGCTTGGTGAATATGTCGGCTAGTTGATCTTCGGTGCCAATGCCCATGATACAAATGTCACCCTTTTGTTGATGATCTCTTATGAAGTGGTGCCTTATATCAATGTGCTTTGTTCTTGGATGTTGAACCAGATTTTGGGTCATCTTCCTTACACTTTTATTGTCACAATACAATAGGACTTTGTCAAATGTGAATCCAAAGTCCTTCAATGTTCACCTCATCCAAAGCAATTGAGTGCAATAACTTCCCGCACTAATGTATTCGGCTTCGGCGGTTGAGAGAGCAACACTATTTTGCTTCTTTGAAGACCATGATACTAGTGACCTTCCAAGGAATTGACATGTGCCACTTGTGCTCATTCTATTGATCTTGCACCCTCCATAGTCAGAATTCGAATATCCAATCAAATCAAATTTGGATCCCTTTGGATACCATAGTCCAACATCTTGTGTGCCCTTCAAGTACCTCACAATTCTCTTTGTTGCCTTGAGGTGACTTTCCCTTGGATCGGATTGATATCTAGCACACATGCCCACACTAAATGCTATGTCCGGTCTTGATGCGGTTGCATAGAGCAAACTTCCAATCATGGACCGATACTTCTTTTGCTCAACCATGTTGCCACTAGGATCGGGGTCTAGGCTTCCATTGGTTGCCATTGGTGTGGACATTGACTTGGCATCTTGTAGATCAAACTTCTTGATCATGTCTTTGATGTACTTGCCTTGACTAATGAATGTGCCATTCTTCAATTGCTTGATTTGGAGACCAAGAAAGAATGTGAGCTCTCCAAGCATTGACATCTCAAACTCATTGGCCATCATCTTTGCAAGCTCTTCACAAAATTCTTGATTGGTTGACCCAAAGATAATGTCATCAACATAGATTTGCAACACAAACAAGTCCTTTCTAATCTTCTTGGTGAAGAGGGTGGTGTCCAACTTTCCCATCTTGAACCCTTTAGAGAGGAGAAAATCTCTCAACCTCTCATACCATGCTCTAGGTGCTTGCTTCAAGCCATACAAGGCCTTCTTCAACTTGTAAACATGGTTGGGATACTTTTTTATCTTCAAAGCCCGGTGGTTGCTCCACATACACCAACTCATTGATGAAGCCATTCAAGAATGCACTTTTTACATATATTTGATAGTGCTTGATGTCATGAGCACATGCAAAAGCAAGCAAGATTCTAATTGCTTCAAGGCTAGCAACCGGTGCATAGGTCTCTCCAAAGTCAAGACCCTCTACTTGAGTGTACCCTTGAGCTACTAGCCTTGCCTTGTTTCTAACCACAATTCCATCTTGATCTTGCTTGTTCTTGAAGACCCACTTAGTTCCAATCACATTATAGTCCTTTGGCCTTTCCACCAATTCCCATACATCATTCCTCTTGAAGTTGTTCAACTCTTCATGCATGGCATTGATCCAATCTTCCTTCTTGAGTGCATTTTCAATGTTCTCCGGCTCTTCTTGTGCTACATAGGCATGGTGAGCACAAAAGGATGCCAATCTTATTCTAGTAACCACTCCACTATTGATATCACTGACAATTTGATCAATTGGATGGTCTCTTGCTATGTTGGAAGGTTGCATCACTTGCACTTGATGACTAGGATGAGGAGTTGGACTAGCTTGTTGCTCTTGATCTTCATCTTAAGTACCACTAGTACTTGCTTCATTTACATTGATCTCAATGGTGGTAGTAGGCAATGGAGTGTCATCATCATCATCAACTTGCCTTGGCCGAATATCACCAATATCCATGTTCCTCATTGCATTTTCCAAGTTGGAACCACTCACATCATCATAATTTTCAACTTCATTTTGAGAGCCTTGGGTTTCATCAAATTCAACATCATGAACTTCTTCAAGCTTACCACTACCCAAGTTCCAAACTCTATATGCTTTGCTTGTGGTTGAATATCCAACTAGGAATCCTTCGTCACACTTCTTGTCAAATTTGTCCAATCTTGTGCCTTTCTTGAGAATGTAGCATTTACATCCAAAGACACTAAAATAACCAATGTTGGGCTTCCTTTCATTTAGC
Organism: Hyparrhenia diplandra; assembly: GCA_015847255.1. Taxonomy (NCBI): domain Eukaryota; kingdom Viridiplantae; phylum Streptophyta; class Magnoliopsida; order Poales; family Poaceae; genus Hyparrhenia; species Hyparrhenia diplandra. The sequence continues at coordinate 232,612 of JADLZK010010295.1, forward strand.
AACTCATATGGTGTCTTGCCAAGCATCCCATGGCAATAGAGTCGGTTGCTACAATAGCAAGCCGTGTTGATTGCTTCGGCCTAAAATGAATGGCTAACATTGTATTCACTAAGCATTGATCTTGCCATTTCAATCAAGGTTCTGTTCTTCCTCTTAACTACACCATTGGATTGAGGAGTGTAGGTTGGTGAGAATTGATGTCAATTCCAAGCTCATCACACAACTCTTCAATTCTTGTGTTCTTGAATTCACTTCCATTATCACTCCTAATCTTTTTTGATGGATGTCTCAAATTTATTTTGAACCCTCTTAATAAATGTCTTTAAAAGCTCAAACACATCATTCTTATCATGCAAAAGAACACCCATGTGTATCTAGTGTAGTCATCAACTATGACAAAACCATACTTGTTGCCTCCAATGCTAGAGTATGATGTTGGCCCAAACAAGTCCATGTGTAGCAACTTAAATGCCTTGCTAGTGCTCATTGTGCTCTTGGTTGGATGTGCATTGCCATGTTGCTTGCCGGCTTGACACGCTCCACAAGGTTTGTCCTTCTCAAACTTCACATCATTCAAGCCTTTAACCAAGTCATGCTTCATCAACTTGTTCAATTATTTCATCCCAACATGACCAAGCCTTATATGCCACAACCATCCTTTGCTAGCCTTTGAGAGTAAACATGTTGTCCACTTGGCTTCTTTTGAGTTGAAGTCAACAAGGTAGAGATCACCATATCTAAATCCCTTGAAGATCATGTTTGCACCATCACCACTAACCACTTCAACTTCTTTGCTTGTGAATATGCACTTGTACCCATGATCACAAAGTTGAGAGACCGATAAGAGGTTGTAATCAAGATAATCAACTAGCAACACCTTTGACAAGCTTTTCTCTTGAGTAATAGCAATCTTGCCTAGCCCCAACACATTGCCTTTCTTGTCATTGCCAAATGTGATTGACTCATATTCATCAATGCCCTTGATGCTAATAGTCTTGAACATATGAGAATCCCCGGTCATGTGTTGAGTGCACCCACTATCCATTATCCAATGCTCTCCTCCGGTACGGTAATTGACCTACAAAATAAGATCAATTCTTCTTAGGTACCCAATGTTGCTTGGGTCCTTCAAGGTTAGTCACCAAGGCCTTTGGTACCCAAATGGCTTTCTTCTTTGAGCCCATCCATGGTGTACCAATGTACCTAGCACGAACACCATTGTTCTTCTTTCACAAGCATATATGAATTATCAAGCTTGATAGAAGAGACATTGGTCCTCTTGTTCATGCACTTTTGCTCTACATGACCAACTTGCTTGTATGCTTTGCAATAGCTACCATTGCTCTTCACAAAACGAGTCTTGTGAGTCACATAGGCGGCCTTGCCTTTCTTGGGGATATAGCCTAAGCCCTCCTTGTATAAGGATGCCCTTTGGCTACCTAAGCACATAAGCAAGCGGTCCTCACCACCATAGGCCTTAGCCAAGGTGTGATTGAGCTCCTTTACTTCCCTCTTTAAGCAAGCATTCTCATGAATAAGCATAGGGTTGTCACTATCTTCACTAGAGATGGATATGCTAGTGATAGAGCTAGTGGAGGTCTCACACTTGGGGGTTGATTCATCAACAAGGATATCACACATGATGCTTGCATTGCATGTATCAACATTCTCAACAACTAAGCACAACTTGTGCTCATCAAGTAGAGAGGAATGAGCTTTCTCTAACTTAGAATGAGTTTTCTCAAGCTTCTTATGGTCTTCCTTTAGACTCTCATAAGATGCCCAAGCTCATCAAGTTCTCGCTTAAGGCTCTTTGTTTCCTTATGCAAGCCCTTGCATTCCTTTCTACTTTGTTTGAACATGACAACGCACTCATCAAACATGCTTTGCAACTCCTCCCTAGTTTGAGTTGGCTCCTCATCATCACTATCACTATCACTATCATCATCATCATCATCTTTAGTGATAGATTGTACCTTAGTGGCCTTAGCCATGAAGCATGAAGAAGGGGTGTCGAAAAGAGAGATCTTGTCATGCATAGCAAGGTGAGCTTGTCCCTTCTTCTTATTCTTCTTCTCCTCTTCTTCATCAATCGAGGAGGATGAGCCATCACTATCCCACATAGCCACATGTGACTCATTCTTCTTCTTGGGCTTCTTCTCCTTCTCATTCTTGGCATCATTCTTCTTTCTTGCTTTCTTGATGCCCTTCTCATCATCACTATCATATGGGCACTCGGCAATCAAGTGACAATCATCATGGCAACAAAAGCATATCATGTTGCCTTCATTCTTGCCATCCTTGGTCTTCTTCTTGGATGATTGCTTCTTCTTATTCTTGGAGATGTAGTTCTTCTTCACAAACTTCCCCAATCTCCTCACAAAGAGAGCCATTTGCTCATCTATTTCACTTCCACTTGTAGAGGTGCCATCCTCTTCATCACTTGATTCTTCCTTCTTCTTCTTGCCCTTTGATGATGAGCTAGCCTTGAGTGCCAAGCTCTTCTTATCCTCTTTTTTCTCTTCATCCTTGACCTTCTTGTTTGCCTTGTTGATGAGCTCTTGCTTTTTCTTGTCATCTCTATAGGAGTCATCGGTCATGACCTCATCAAGCAATTGGTTGGAAGTCAAATCCTTCAAATTTGACCTCACTAGCACGGTGATGAACATCCCAAACCGCTCAGCAAACATCTCAAGAACTTCATGTTGAAGGTCTTGTCCTTGATCTCTTCTCCTAGAGCATTGAGATCATTCACCAACACTTGCATGCGGTGAAACATCTCCCAAGCACGGTCTCATCTTCCTCCATCTTGAAGCTATTGAATTGCTCAAGCTTGATGTAGGCCTTTGCTTGCTTGACGCCTTCGGTACCCTCATAGCACTCTTCTAGCTTCTTCCAAATCTCATGAGCAACGGTGAGTGACTTGACTTGCTCAAACACTCTATCATTAAATGCCTAATGAAAAGCACTCACGGCCACATCATTTGCATATAACTTCTTCTCTTCTACCGCGGTTGGCTCATTTGGTTTGGCCACCTCAAACTTGTTCTCGGTCATAACCCACACTTCTCTATTGATTGACTTGAGGTGTGCGGTCATCTTCACCTTCCAATAGGCAAAGTTCGTGCCATCGAAAGGTGACGCCTTCTTGGTGTTGTTGACATGAAAAGTCATTGCCATTTTTGTCACCGTAGGATGTTAAGCCACTCAAATAACGGTGCCTAGCTCTGATACCACTTGAAAGGTTCTAATGGCTAGAGGGGGGGGGTGAATTGCCTATTAAAAATTCTTACAACAACACTAAGCACACGGTTAGATAATAACATGGCGTAGCAAATTAGCAATGCTTCAACTAGCTAAGCAAGCCACAATTCAATTCTCTTGTCTCTAATCCACACAAGGGCTATGTCGCTAATTTTACTCCTAGGTGAGCAAGCAATTCTAACTAGAAAACCACTAGGAGCTAAACAAGACTAAGCAAGCTACACAAGCTACCAACTAAGCACCCTAACAAGATATGCTACTAAGTAATACGAAGAGGTGCTAGAATACAATACCACCGGTGTAGTGTCGAGGTTGTAGCCAATCACCGTGATCATCAAGAAATCTCCAACGAGCAAGAACAAGTGACACGATGATTTTTTACCGAGGTTCATGTGCTTGCCCAAGACGCTAAGTCCCCGTTGTGGCGACACACTCACTTGACGTATGCTAAGCTTAATGGCGGTGCCAAATCTCCTATGGGAGCTCAAGCAAACGATCACAAGAGAGGGTCCAACAAGCCACGAGCAATCCACTAGTGCTCCTTTCGCGAATCTCTCAGCGGGGTAAGGAATGACCCCTCACAATCACCACCGGTGTGGCCTCAAACAAGCTCCACTTGAGCTCAACACGCCTCTTGCTCCAAGCCGCTAGGGAACAGGGCAAATTCCCAAGAAAACAAGAATCCCGCGGCTTCTCCAAGGATGAAGTGCCTCTAGATGCAACCGATGATGCAAAGCACTTCTATCACTCTCAATCTCACCAAGAATTCGAGTTAGTGGTGAAGAGATGAGTGGAGAGGAGTCTCACAAGCTCAATAGCAAGTTGGAAGCTTCAAATGTGCAAGAGAGAAGGCTTGAAACCGGGCAAACCCATATATATAAGCCCCCTCACGAGATAGAGCCATTGGCATTCAATTTGGGCTCTCTGCGGGTGAAATCTCATGTTTGGTTTTGGAAATTGATGACACACTTGTGGACTAATTCATTGCTCTAAGTGTGTGACTTAAGAAAGTATTAGGTGGATGACAAGGAGCATGATGATCATAAACATGGACAATGATGGTGGACATGATGGATCGTCAAGCTCGGTGATCGGCTTGAGAGGAACCCGGGAGATCAAGACAAAGGTATACTTGATAGGGTTTTCCTTTCGGTGATCAAGACACGATAGAGCGTGTGATCACATTATAGGATAGATAGCCGACTATCAAGAGGGGATGCCGCGACAATCCTTTGATGAAGTGCTTCTAGGTCCAATTGACTTGCATATTGCATTTAGGACATGAGAGCACTAACTTCGATCTTGCCTAACATCTCGACGTGCTAACATTGGTGATAACGTGGTCATCTTGGGACGTGTTGGCAACCTACGGCAAGAGGCGAAACAAGTTTGAAGTAAAGAGCAAAGAAGAAGATGGAGAAGCGGTTGTCTCGGGGCGGCCGGCGACGCGGGTGCGGCCGGACGCACTCACCGGAAAGGCCCCGGTCGGTCGGCGCTCGCGAGAGCCCTGCGAGGCGGGGTTTTTGCCGGACGCGGTGCCGGACCCCGACCGGATGCTTCCGGTGTCGGCCGGATCCGTGGCCGGACGCGGGACGAAGGGTGCCATTTGTGGGCCCATGGCTTGTCTCAGCGACATCGCAAGCAGGACCCTCGACCCGGACCGGTGGTTCCGATCGGTGCGTCCCGATCGGTCTTGAGAGAGCAAATTTTTTGGAGCAACGGCTCCATTTCGAGAGGAGCCATATATATATTTGGTTGGTGGTTCCTTAGGCTCTCTCTTGCACATTTGAAGCTTCCAACTTGCTAGTGAGCATTTGATACTCCTCTCCACACATCTCTCCATCCATAACTCGAATTCTTGGTACTTGAGATTGAGAGTGATAGAAGTGCATTGCATTGCTTGGTTGCATCTAGAGCACTTCGTCCTTGGAGAAGCCGCGGGATTCTTGTTTCTCTTGGAAATTTGCCAGGTTCCCTAGCGGCTTGGAGCAAGAGGCGGTGTTGAGCTCGAGTGGAGCTTGTTCGAGGCCACACAGGTGGTTATTGTGAGGGGTTGAGCCTTACCCCCGCGGGAGGTTCGCGAAAGGCGTCACTAGTGGATTGCTTGTGGCTTGTTGGACCCTCTCTTGTGATCGTTTGCTTGAGAGCCCATAGGGGTTTTGGCACCGGCCATTAAGCTTAGCAGCAAATCGCCAAGTGAGTGTGTCGCCACAACGGGGACTAGCGTCCGGCGGCAACACGTGAACCTCGGTGAAAAATCATCGTGTCAACCTTGTTGTGCTCGTTGGAGATTTCTTGTTTGATCACGGTGATTGGCTTCCACCTCTACACATCGACGTCGGTATATCGTTCACTACTCCACGTGTATTTACATTGATATATCTTGTGTAGCTTTGTTTAGCTTGTTAGCTTGAGTAGTGTGTTAGGTTGCTTAGTCTTGTTAGCTCTTAGTTGTAATCTAATTAGAATTGCTTGTTCACCTAGAAGTAAACTAGCGACATAGCTTTTGAGTGGATTAGAGACAATAGAATTGACTTGTGGCTTGCATAGCTAGCTTGTTGCATTGCTTAATAGCTTCGCCATCTTACTTACTAATCCGGGTGCTTAGTGTTGTTGCGAGAATTTTTAATAGGCTATTCACCCCCCTCTAGCCATTAGGACCTTTCAGCGGGGTGACCAGACCTTACCGGCCAGGAACCACCGGCCGGTCGGTCGCGGGTCCGATCACCGCTCCCGGCCACAATGAGGACAAGGTTCGGGCCCACATTTGGACGTCGATCTTTGTGCTTCCGATCACAGCTTCCGGTCACCACCGGATGCGCCCCGGCCGAGGTTCGGTCCATGCGTCCGGTGAAAATGGGCTGCGAGCTCTACGCAGGCGCACCCACCGGAGCCACCGATCGCGTCGCGTCCGGCCGAGGGCCGAGCGCGTCCGGCCGCCCAGAAACGGTGATTCTCTATCTTTTTCTTTGCTCTTTGCTTCAACCTTGCTTCGCCTCTTGCCTTGGGTTGCCAACACGTTCAAGATGACCACGTTATCACCAATGTTAGCACATCGATAAGTTAGGCAAGATCGGTTAGTGCTCATGTCCTAAATGCAATATGCAAGTCAATTGGACCTAGAAGCACTTCACTAAAGGATTGTCGCGGCATCCCCTCTTGATAGTCGGCTATCTATCCTATAATGTGATCACACGCTCTATCGTGTCTTGATCACTAAAAGGAAAACCCTATCAAGATACCTTTGCCTTGATCTCCCGGGTTCCTCTCAAGCCCGATCACCGAGCTTGACGATCCATCAAGTCCATCGACATTGTCCATGTTCATGATCATCATGCTCCTTGTCATCAACCTAATCCTATCTCAAGTCATACACTTAGAGCAAAGGATTAGTCCATAAGTGTGTCATCAATTTCCAAAACCAAACATGAGATTTCACAGTGCCGTGTCTCTGTGCGGCGGTGCCGCTGACCCCGTGATTTTACCCCGGGCGGCTTGCTCAAAGTATCAAAATTCATGTCCCCAGCCTCTCCTATACATATGTTTGGCCAAAGCACGTTCTATCGCCTACGTTTCGATCAAATTCCTATCTTTTGCATAGATGGATCCGGGGAGGTGATCCCCATGGCAAGAGGAAGATGAGGGTCAAGGTGGTTGAGAAAAGAGGCCGTGGCGAAAAGAACATGAGCAGAGGGGCGGGTGGCAAAGAAGAAGTGGGTCATTTGGACTCACCGAGGAGCAGGCGAAGCAGCGATATGGGTACACCATTGTGCGATGGTGACCAAGGCACCCCCGAGCACCTTTCAGTGTTTGACAACGGCTACATGCAAAGAAGTTGAAGGTGTCTTTGAGATGGCGGCCCGCGCAAATACTCAAAGATATATCGGTTGTGAGCTACCTCGGGAAGCAAAGGGAGGTAGCAGATGCTAGAGCCTACAATGTCTACACTGATGAGCAGACATAAGGCATTGATGAGAGGTTTTGGGTGGCTTTTCACTCAAACTTCTATCTGACAGTCCTCTTCCACTCATCCAAGAGCAAGATCACCACTATGCACTACATAGACTTCGAGAGGATGGCAGAAAAGGAGGAGGATGCCTTCAATGAGGCAATTGAGGCCTGTGATAGATTTGAGCTGACAGACATCATGGCATTCAAGCATGATTGGAATGAGGAGATCCTGAGTCAGTTTCATGCTACTTATCACTAGGACAGACAGTCAGACACCATTCACTGGATGACTGACAAGAGGCACTACAGAGTTGACTTTGTCACATTTTGTCAGATTCTTGGTTTTGGGGCTGATCACAAGCAGTTCACAGACATTCATGAGATTGATCCTGTTGAGATCAAGGTAATTAAGGACTGCTGGGCAAAGCCAAGGGAAGCTGATGGCAAGAGGAAGGGTCTGAAAGACTTCTTCTATGTGATGAACAACCTTTGCAGGTGCACTATTGATCCCAAGGATGGGGCAGCCTCAGACATAAATGGCTATGCTAGGAACCTTCTCACTTGTAAATGATGAAACATTCAATGTTGGGAAGTTAATTTGGAGACAGCTAGCAAATGCCATGGATGATGCTAGGAGGAACCTGCCCTATGCTCCCTACCTTATGTTTATGATTGAGAGGGTCACCGGGAACATCTATCCCAAGGATTGTTTTCACACAGCTTATAACATTGAGAAGACCCATGGATTTGGAGGGAGGGAAGACCAGTGGGAGACCTAGTGCAAGAGGCACCTCACCGCGAGAGGACTTGGAGCGACCCTCTAGCTCTAGGCCGGGAGGCACAAAGGTGGCTCGATCCAAGGTGAAGAAGTGGATCAAGGTCATCTTTGGGCATTGCGCATATGCATCAGGTGGAGACTTATGAGATGCGCTTGAGGGAGGTGAGGCAAGGCTTTCAAGAGTGTTAGAGAAGCAAGGACTCCCAGTTCCTCCTTCTATCCCTAGACCACCTCGGTATGACCTCCGAGTTGTCGGCTACCGGCGGCTCGGACCCGGGACTTGTCAGACTTGCTTGGTTCCTTCTCTCAGCAGATTCCAGCTCGACGCTCTACTCGTCGCTCCGCCGGAACCCGGTGCTGTTATCTCGGAGGAGGAGGACGAGGACACTGCTTCCAGTCGTCAGGATGAGTCCGGTGAGGAGTGACTCGCTTCTTTTCTTCTCTTTTCTATGATCTTTTTGGTGCTTGACGCCAAAGGGGGAGAAAATTAGAAGAAATGAGGGGGTCAAACTTTTTCGACACTGGATGTTTCGAGGATGTTGCAGCAGCTGTGCTTCAGAGTTTAGATCCTTTGAGAGTAGCTTGTTAGGTGTGAGTTCGAGAGAAACTCTATTTTATGTAATAATGCCACCTATGACTTGTTATTTCTCGGATTTGGTCTTTGGATGTTTAAACTCGTGGTTAAATAATCTATCGCGACGTTTATTTCCATATTTCATGTCGTGTATATGATGTGGTTGTGTTTTACTCTGCTTGTTATGCGGCCGATAGGGCGCGACAAGCAGCCGTGCCCTCGGCGGTAAAGGCCGCTGCACATTCGGTGCGCATGCACAACCCTTTGTGCTCGATCGGTTTCTATTGTCATATGCATCACGGTTATATATTTGTGACACCTTGTTGAGCACCCCACAGCAACCATAGATGTAGAGGGAGGCCTTGCACACTTTCTAAATGTGTGACTTGACTTTCATGCCAATTTGAGAATTCAAATCTCACTCACACATTTAGGGGGAGGCCTCATCACACCTAAATATGTGAAATTGACCTTTTATGTCAACAATGAGAATTTAAAACTCACTCCCATATTTAGGGAAGGTTCCTACATCCTTGGTCTTGAAATCTAAGTTTGACTTTACATCTTATGTAAGCTCTAATTTGGTTGACATCAATCACCAAAAAGGGAGAGATTGTAAGTGCAATCAAGCTCTAAGTGGGTTTTGGCGTTGATGACCACCGAATTAGGGGACTAATGAGATTTACTTAAGATGACATGCGAGGAATAAAATGTGGAGTTGATGTGCGAGGTCCAAAGGTATCAAATGAGCTTGATGGTGGTGCTTAGGATCAAGGCGTTTAAATTATTTCATATTTTGAATCTTGAGTTTAGGAAATGCCGTACTATCATGAGGGATCCTAGGATTCTCGCATATCTGTGGACCAAGTGCTCTAAACCTCAAATCGGACATAAAACATCACTCCAAGCCCGACCGGCCAAACTCTTCTACATGTTTCACACCTTGTCGGGCGTGCGGCTGCAATGCAGCGCATTGGTGCGGTATAATCGGCGCCGCCCTTAAGCAGCCGGCGTGTCGATCTGCAAGAATGCCACACTTAAGTTCGACCGTTGCGACTGCGGGGTATAAATACCCATTCTACCCCTCCCACAATGGTTACCGGCTCACTTCATCTTCTTCCTCGATTGAACAGCCCTCTCTCACCTCTTGCTCTCTCTCTCACCTCCATTGAAGCACCTTGAGCTCCCCACTCAATCTCTCACTTCCCACTAGGGATTTTTGAGGAAAAAGGCAACAAACTTCGATTGGAGACCGGATCTACTACTTCCCCACTCAAAAGAGCATTTGGTTCACATTTGGCCGAACCCTAGGGTTCTTTACTCTTGGAGCTTGCTCCTAGACGGCTAGGCGTCGCCCTTGAGCTTGCCCCCCTTCGTGTGGTGGCCTTGGGAGGTTTGTAACCTCACACAAACAAAGAATACATTACCCCACATCTCTAGGGTTAACTCCCTAGACTTGTGAACGAGGGAAAAAGCAAGTCGGTGGGCAAGCTAAGCCTTGTGTGGCAACCTCAACAACGTGGAGGTAACCCGGCTGCGGTGGCGACGGTGAACCACGGGATAAATCCTTGTGTCACTTGTGTTCTTTACATTCTTGCATATTTTATCTTGTGAGAGAGGGTTTGCGTCTGATCTACTTTGTTGCGGCGTTTGTCATACGGGTATATCTCTGTGGAAGTATTTGTGTGCGGAACAAAGTGTGAATCACGAGCATCACTCACACGGCTCTCGGATTCACTTGAGTCATCTGTCGGGTGACTTCATGGCGATTACCGCTTCGAAAGCCCAGCGGCGGTGCTGCGCGCTGAACTTCTAGGCGGCCTTGATTTTTGGTTTCGGTCTACTTCTCACATGCGTACGTAGGTTTTGCAGCGGCGGTGCGCGGCTCCAGATCTTGTATGCGCTAAAGTTTTTACGGTGTCGATTTTGGGGGTCGCCCTATTCACCCCCCTCTAGGCTTCCGCCGGATCCTACACCAATCCGAATCCTCTGCCCCTCGGCTCTTGCTCGGACTTCGAAGCATGCGGATGACAAGGAAGGGGGTTCGCCTCGTGTCATCGTTCTTAGAGCCACGTCCCACGCCCAGCGGCTCAGGCGCCGCTTCGCAAACCCCCTCCACGCGCGGGCCAGTAGAAGATGAACGTCGCGTCGAGCCGGCGATGTCGAAGCTGGGCGAACTCGGGCGGCGCCCCCGGGAAGGGATGGCGTTGGGACGCCACCGCCCTTTCGTCAAGATGGGGCGGGACTTTCGCCCAAAGGGCGGGGGGGCGCGCCCTCAAGAGGGGGCGCCTCGTGCTTGGCCGTAGTCGCCAAGGCTTTCGCCCATGCCTTGATACAGCGTCCGGTGGGACCTAGGGAACGGCTTTGTCGCGTCGTGTCGTCGCTCAGGAAGCCCCACGAGACCCGCTCGAGAGGGGCGTCAGCGAGCGGCACGCCGGCGACGGCGTAGTATTTGCATCAACGCCACCCCCCCTCCGTCGAGCCCTTGGGGCCAGGAGCCTCGTCTTGCCGCTCGTGTCCTGCGCCGGCGAAGAAGCCCGCGCCCGGCTGGCACCGCCACCGCCCGCGGCGGCGGCCCGAGCGGCCCTTCGTCGGTCTCGCGCACCCCACCACCATGGCGCGCGGCCAGAGACCCGCAGATCCGGCGGAGTTTCGGACTTTCCGGCTTTGGCTGCTGCCCCGCCATGGCCGGCGCCACGGTGCCGAATCCCCCCACCTGGGGGCACGGATCGAAGACGGGGGGCCCCGAGCCCAGACCACCCAGGCTCGGGGGAGTGGCCGGCCCCCGGCGGCGCCATCGGGAGGAGGAGGGGGTGGCGGAGGGGAGAAGAAGGAAGCGGCTATGCCTTGGCCGGCGGCCGTGGCCCCCGCGGTGAGAGGCGGCGTTTCAGCCAGCGGCTGCGGCGGCGCCGCCTCGCGCGCCAGCGCCGCGCCACCAGGGGAAGAGGGGCGGCCGCCCACCTTCCGGCGGGCAGCGCGGCCTTGCCGGCCGACTGCTCGCCGGTGGCGAGGCGGGAGGAGGGAGGGGCGAGGGAGGGGACGTCACGGCTAGGGTTTCCACCGGCGCCGCCCGTGGGGCGCGCTGGGGAGAAGTGTTGTATCCATCCATTTATTATGTACTATTACATAACTAAATGGATGAACCTGTAAAGTGACATAATTTGGAATGGAGGGAGTAGTAAAGTTTCGATGGTCTTATTGCAAACCCACCAGCACGTTCAGAGCCTTTTTATGAGAATAGTAGTAAAAGTTTCTGATAGTGTTATTGCAAACCCACTAGCACGGCAATTTTCAAGCAAGGGATATATTTTACGCCTTGTTCGGCCAGCTAACAAAGACTTTTATCTCACATCAAACCAAAGAGACCAGCTAAAATTAACAATACTTTTCTCTCACAACAAATCAAGACTGACCAACCAAAGACCAGGCTGAACGGCCTCTAAGCATTGATATTGAGAGATTTTGGATAGGAAATTAGGGGGAAAAGATTTTTAACGTGAAAACGACACCCCCATCTCCATTATGCAGTGTTCATAACTGAGTGGGCTGGCAAACCAAGTGTGCTGCAGAGCAGTACATCGCAAGCAGCAATGTATTAGTACTGTAATAACCTAGATGATCTGATAAATCCAACTTTGATTGCAACAACATACTACAGCTGTTATCAGAAAAACTTTAAACATAGGCATGCACGGCATAAGTTAAGCCACATCGTAAAGGTCCAGCGCACGCAGTTACACCATTCCACTGCTTTGGCAACGGTGGTAAAAGATATAAGAACATGAAGGCACAGCTAGTAGCTTCATGGAGGCCGTGAAAGGTGGGTGCAACCAGGCATGATGAGCCTCACTTCCAGAGCTTGCGCAGGGACATGTTCTTCTCCGTGTCTTTCTTCATCACCTTGGCCACTGCCATCTCGAAGTCCTCCTGGGTAACGTGCACCCTTCTCTCACGGAGAGCAAACATTCCAGCCTCTGTGCAGACAGCCTGAACAACAACAAATGGAAGGAAAAAAAAACAATCAGAGTTACTTCAAAACCACACAAGGTCTATCAAAAAAAAAATAGCAACCTCACGTAGGAACTACAAGATCTTATAGCCTTGGTAATAAGCATTCAAATCCCAGTTAAACAACAAAATCTAAATAAAAATGCTAGTATGCAAACAAAATTGTTAAAACAAATAAATATAAATAAGTAAATAAGGTTCTCTTTCACAGGGTAAAAAAGGGTCACGAATTGCCTTCTCGCAAGAATATATCGATCTATCTAATCAACACAGAACTTTCTGCCTCAATTTTCAGCAGACCTGTGCAAACATCTCAATGCCCCAACATGGTCGTTTGGCCATTAATGAGTATGAATTTCAGTACTTACCGTATAAAAAGCTCAACTAAGACCACTTATATACCTAACTTCTCTAAGCTTTTAATCCTAAATCTTGATATATTATACTGAATAGAACTTTATGTGAATAATGCACTGAGGTCCATGATGTATCAGCTAGAGATTGCTATATGAGCAAGCTTTTTTGAACCCTCGACTAAAATCATGAGCATTATTGCGAAGTTGTGACTAAAAAGATATCTGAACACAAATTTCTGCTTGAATGGATAGACAAGCAAGCAAACATCACAAGGCAGCATGTTCATCAGATGAAGTGGATTTAACAAACCTTGAGCTCAGCTCCTGAGGCCCCATTCATCTTTTCCGCGATCTTTTTAGATCAATACCACGCATCAAGTTCATCTTTCTTGAATGAATCTTCAAGATATCGAAACGCGACTGCAACAGCAAAATATTAAACACCCTGTCAGCAGGAGTAGCCATGTAAAATTAACAGGTATAACAGGACAAGTTAGCCAAACATACATCTTCATTAGGGTTTGGAAATTCAATCTTCCTGTCTATGCCAGGCCTCAGAAGGGCCTGATCCAAGATGTCTATTCTGTTCAATTTGCCATCAAAACCTGCATTAAATATTTTAAACATCAAAATTATCATACATCTACAAATCACTAATTCAGCACACAGGAACACAAGTGATGCACCTTAATTTTGTTCGATGCTTCAAAACCATCAAGCTGGTTTAGAAGTTCAAGCATGGTACGCTGCACTTCACTATCACCGTTGCCAGTTCCAGACTCCATTCTAGCAGATCCGATAGAGTCAATTTCATCCATAAATATAATGGATGGTGCATGTTCCCTGCAATAAGATAGCCAGATAACTAAGCCCACAAACGAAAAAAATAATAACAGAATATGTATATGCAAAACTATGCTTAGACTCACAAACAACTAATGCCTCAAGTACATCATCAGGAAAAAGAAATGTGGAGATATTCCCTCAGCCTACCTGGCCATAACAAAGAGCTCACGAACCATCCGGGAGCCCTCACCAATATACTTCTGAACTAACTCAGAACCGGACACCCCTGATGAAGGTGCAGTCAGTGTGATGAGCAACTGCACGTGCCAGCAATGTCTTTCCTGTGCCTGGAGGTCCATAAAGGAGGACACCCTGAAAAAAATAAATAAGATCTCAGTCCTTTCCACGCATATGTAAAGTTCAAATAAGTTCAGATGGTCTTCAAGGGAGAAAACAAACCTTTGGTTGCGCAATTCCAAGGCTCTCAAACAGCTCTGGATGTTTGATTGGAAGCTCGATGACCTGAAAGTTGACTTCACAAATCAGAATGCTAATATTTTGATGATAGCATATTTTATTAGTTCAAAACAAACCTCTTTGATCTCTTTAATTTGCTGGTCAAGGCCTCCAATCATATCATAAGTAGAATCAGGAACCTTCTCAACTTTCATGAGATTGACCAATGGATCAACTTTTTGCTTGGAAGGATCAGATGGAGCATATAGCTGTCATTCGAAGAGCAACTCTTGTTGAAGGTGTGATCTTTGTGATATCAATGCTCTTATCTAAATCCACCACATATTTGCCTTGAGGGGGTGTACCTGAGCAATTTCATTTAGAAAGTTAATATCACTTTGATAACCAGGAAGTTAGAACTCACATTGAGAGCTCTCAGAAAAGGAATACAATAATAACAAGATTTGGATTACAAAAAAACTACCACATCCAAATCAATCACAAATTCACAGCTTTATTCATAAAAACAATGTCAGGGAGCTCCTCTTCATATTGAAAAGAAAAAAAAAAAACTTATACCAGGAGTTCAAAAACATTTCTAATATGCAGAGTTGCAAGAAAATGCAGAATTTTTAATTGGTACTCAGTTCAGATAATCAGGGATCCGTAAAAACATAACTGGACTGCATACACAGTATATGCTACTTAAGGATTATTTGTCAGCAGTGGCAGATCTAGAAATCTACAAAAAAAAATGGGGCCCAAATCATCTTCAAACTCTAGAACCCCTCTTTGATCTCTTCCGTGTTTCAAGAAATTAGGAGGGCCTCCACTATCACGGAAGTACTGACTGTAGAGTAGGCAAAAAAATTACCTTCACCAGAACCTTTGATTTCCCCATGACCTTCACCACCTCACCAACATACGAGCCAGGCTCTTGAAGCAACTGCAGCTCTTCCCTGAGCATTCTAACTGAAATAACAAAATTGCAAGGCCAAATTTAGAGTAGGGTAATCAGAAAACAATACATGTAGGAGGATGTGTTGCCCCTGAAACAGAGACAAGCAGGAATTTAATAAATCCTAAACAGGCCATCTTCATCGGATCAGATAATTTGGCTAAGGCACCTGAGCTTGGTGAACAACCGGGCGTGGAAACCCAACTAACTATACAGGCAACTAAACCAAGCCCATGCCTTTGGCCACGATTCACATCCAGCTAGAGGTTAGGGTTTCCACCAACGCGATCGAGGGAGGAATCATCATCACCACACCAAACCAAACCGCGGCGGCACGGGAGAGGAGGGGCAAATCGATTCTAGGGTTTGGGAGGCTGCGTAATTAATCAAGAAGAAATGTCACCTCGGGAGTTGAGGTCGTTGCGCTGGGCCTCGAGGCGGTTGAGGTTGTGTGTCTTCTGCCGGATCTGGAGCTGCAGGTCGTGGATGTGCTGCAGGTAGTACTGCCGCAGCCCCTCTCCGCCGCCGGCGCCGCTCTCCCCCTTTCCCGCCGCCGCGGCCGCCTCGTCGCCGGACGCCGCCGGTGTGGGCTTCGAGATGTCCATCGCCACGGTCGCCATCGCCGGCTCTCGGTAGGTCGCGTTCGGGTTGTATCGGGGTGAGGGTTCTTCTTGCGTTCGAAGAAAGGTTTCGACCCGGAAGCTCAAGTGGGCTTTGCTTGCTTGTAGGGTTGGTTGGGTTGGCTCTCGTGGCTTCCTCGGTTAATAGAGCCGGTTGGGTTGGGTCAGCCGGACTCCGAAACCTCCCCTCGAGAGAGTTAGAGAGAGTCGGTCGGAATTATCCACTTCACTTCTCTCTTGGTGAAGCTCCTGAGAGTAGCCGAACTCAATCAATGGGATAAACGCCGACTTCGAATCCCTGTTTATCATATCTCTATTCTATTAAAATGCAATCTACGGTTTACTAGTTCAAAACTCCACGTGTTGATTAATGCATCAGAATGAACTCCACGTATTGATTGATGCATCGAATAAATGATTAAAGATTCCTATCGATCGGCCTGCCGCATGCATATATTGGCTCCACGAATCCTAATGAGTCAATTGATTTGTGACACCAATACTAATGAGCTGATTGATGTCACGCCCGCCAATCTGGCCCTCCTCCTTCTATCGAAGTTGATTGTGAATCCATCCTCCTCCTTTTTGCCGAGTTGATTGTGACTATCTACTAAAAACCGACGTGGTCTACAAACATTATATTGGACAATGGAAAAGAAGTTGCAATCAAGTCTAGATCCGCTCATCTAGATCAGAATGGAAGCCGATGAAGGCCCACCCGCACGATTAGACACATGAAAACCTCGATCGATGGAAGGATTAAAGTCATAATAGACACTCATCGCTCGGGGTTGAATACTCAAGACAATGGTAATTGGTTCTCATTGTATATCAACAAGCCAAAGCTACCGAGATTAACTTATTATTTGAGGGAGTATCAACACGGATAAGAAGAGATTGCCCGACCGAGTATTTGGCTAGTGGAAATATTTTTATCGCTGGATGACTATGTCAATATCTTCCAAACGGTGTTCTATATCAGGATCGGTGATGGTGGATTTGTTTCTTTCCAACTTTCATCTTGTTGACATTGCTCGAAAAGCGATGTCGCCATGCCGTAAAAAAAAAAAAATTGCTTCTTGAGAGGAGTCATGTATGGCAATATAATATACTGAGGGAAAGCACAGCCAAACTATACATGGATTCTTCATCAAGCTGAGGCATGGAGAAGATCGTCTACCGGCTTTTCATGTGCGCCAGATCAGCATGTTCATGGAGACTAGTAGAGACGAAGTGCCACCTTGGCGCGCCGACTCAAAAACGAATATTGGCTAACTGTAATATAAAAGAATTAGTTAATTGTAAACAGAAATAATATGCGAGATATGATACAACAAGGTTAGATCTTAACAAAATGTTCAGATCAATTGGCAAAGTCTAAGCCTACATTTGGTTGGAGTAGTCACATACAAGATGATAAAAGGGCAGATCCTAGAGGAGCTAATCCATCTGGAACAGTTCCAGTTGTTTTGGCCATACCAAGGAGTCTACCCAATCCATCATAGCCCAATCTCTAACCAAATATTAAAAAAAAAACTAAGCAGAGTAAGAACCTATTAGAATATTGGGAAATTGCAAGTATCCATATTAACATTGTTCAAGATGATCACAAGAGAAGGGTGTATCCTTTGATAGTATATGAAGAGAGTTAATCACAAATATAACGGGTAGGAGTATATTGGTCATGATTATGTAAGGTTGAGATGTTGGCTTTGGAATCGATATCGCTAAAACTCATATAAGAGTTTTCCTTTTCCTCTATATAGAGTTTCCTATATAATTCCACACCCGCAGAGTGTGAAACCTTTGTTTAAGAAGCGTTTAGATCTTTGGGTATAATTTTATTAAAATAAGTGATACTCTTATCAGAACCAAGCATTCTTTAATCCCAAGCTCTCATATGCCATACTTGACATGCAAAACAGATGACCGAATGATTACACATTGTACTTGGTTTCTAATTTCGAGGAACCAACTCACTTTACAAAGGGGAAACAAGGTATGGAAAAAGTGTAAATTGTTCATCACAAGAAGCAAGGGTGCCATTTTCCTAAAAGGTCATGGATGTGTTGTAGGTAGTACTTTTTCGCAGACCCCTCTTCGCCGATCGCCGCCGCTCCTCCCCTTCCCCTGTTGCGACCTCGTCATTTGGGGACGCCGCAAGTGTGGGCTTCAATATGTCCATCGCCACGGTCAACATCGCCGACTCTTGGGTAGGTCATGTTTGGGTTGTATGGGGGTGAGTGTTCTTCTTGCGTTCAAAGAAAGGTTTCGACCCAAAAACTGAATTGGGCTTTACTTGTAGGGTTGATTGGCTCTGGTGCTTCGTTTCGGTGCCTCCCTTGGTTAATAGAGTCGGTTGGTCAATCGGACATCAAAACCTCCTCAAAGCAAGGATAATAGAAACGCCAAAGAACAAGCCGCTTGAAGACTGATAGTAGTGCCAAGTCCGTAGCAAATTTATTCATATACTAACTAGGATGGTGCAGTGTATGTAAAGAAAATTCAACATTTAATGTTCAATAGCAAGTTGAGAGAGAGAGAGAGAGAGAGAGAGAGAGAGAGCAGATCTTTTCGCCTGCTAAAAGCCGGTAGAATGGACCGCCAAGCCGGCGCTTTCCTCTTGTATTCCGTGTTACGCCTGGTTGTAAGCTAAGCGTTGCCCGCTCTCTCTCTTCCCTTCTCCTTCTTCCATGTAGGCCTTTGATGACATGGACCCGCCTTTACAACCGCTAACTAGGATCTATACTTGCTCGATAGAGAGAGTCGGTTGGCATTATCCACCTCACCCGCATTTGTTGAAGTTGCTAGAGAGAGAGTCGAACTCAACTCGATAACGCCGACTTCAAACCCCTATTTATCATATCTCTATTTTGTAGAGTGTCGAACTCAACTTCGATAACGCCCGACTTCAAACCCCTATTTATCATATCTCTATTTTATTACGATGTTACCTCGTATGTAAACTCGTGCATACGAAGTATCTTATTAACTGAAACGTAGTGTGTTGGACCAAAATTCAAAGTTTCCTGTGAGCCATCTCTAGTAGCTTTTAATACTCATCCCCTAAAGGCAAAATTGGCTACAGAGACATGTAAAGTGGAGATCATTTCTTTGGTGGACACTTTCGGTACACATTTTTGTAGTAAAGATTTTGTACTACTAGTGTCCTCCAAAGCAAATGGTCTCCACTTTTGGTGTCTAGGTATCTATTGTCTCTAAATCATCATTTAGAGAGCCATGTTTTTGTTAAATTTTTACCATCCAAACACTTATCTATATTTGGGTACCGAGAGCTGGCCTCGCCTTTTAGCTTGAGAAATACAAAAAAGAGGATGGCTATATTTGGGTAATCAATTATAAAAGTTGTTTGTGCATATTTTTTACTAATTTTTTTTCATGATTGGTACTTCACCTGTTTTTTTTTTATTATTAAAAGGAGTGGTCAAAAGAAATACTAGATACAAAGAAGATCGGAGATGATGGCAAGTGACCATCATTACAACAAACCACCGCGCTAGCTACTGAAAGTTCTTAGGGGGTATTACATAGACACCAAATGTTGCGACCATAAAACAAACAAAAGACCATAGCCCAACATGGTGGGGCCAAGACCACCTCTTCGTCATCCATCTTGCCACCATTCAACAATGACCGAAGGACAGTACAGAACGACAGATAACAGATTGAAAAACAGAAACGGGTGCAACACAGACATATACAGCCTGGTGAGATCCTGCAGGGCTGCAGTCTGTGAAGAAGCAAGGATGACAAATTGATAGTGTTCAGTCAAATACGGATTAGAGGAAACTGTAAAATAATCAGATTTCCTGAATATTTTTATCTGCAAAAGCCATCAGATTTCAGAATTACGATTGCACTGTCCTAACATGCAGTTGCATGATTTCTTCTCTCACGTATGTTAAGATAAAAAACTACAGAATGATCACGTATCACTTTATTCTATTGACAGTCCATACTCAGCGAGACTGATTTTCAGTTAAGGGCTGTGTCATCAGTGCAAGTGTGGAATCTGTCAAAAATGGTGCATCCCGAAATCATAATATTAGTATCGACATTCATCCTTCCAAGCAATGGAATTAGTTAACTACCGTGTCACTGTCTTAAATTTTCAAGAGAGTGACAGCAATTCAGAGAAGTCACTGATCTTCAACCTACGTAGCACCAGCAAAGTGCTATCATAAGAGATACAAAGTCACATATTTACAACGGAAATCCTTATATCAACATCAAGATCTCTTGCACTTCCAGCTTGGTGAAAAGAACACCAAATTGCCATATGCCGGAAACAAACACAAAGACTAGATCACAAATACATACAACCCGATCAGTGATGATCCTGCATGGCTGGACTCTGTGCCGAAGCAAGGACTACTAACTGATATTGTTCAGTCAGATAAGGACTAGAGGTAACTCTAAAATTATTTTCAGATTTCCTAAAAATTTTATGTGTGCAAGCTAGCCTACCAGATTTTCGATTACGATTGGTATCCTAACATGCAGATGCATGATTTCTTCTCTCCTACATATATATAAAAACTACAGAATGATCACGTATAAGTCAATTGACACTACAGAATGGTCATGTATCAGTCTATTGACAGCCCGTACTCAGTAAGACTGATTTTCAGGTAAGGGCTGTATCATCAGCACAAGTATGGAATCTGTTGAAAATCTTAACTGACATGCCAAAATCCAAATTTTATTACCACATTCAGCCAGCCATGCAGCGAAATTAGTCAACTACTGGGTCAGTGTCATATTTCCAACAGGGTGACAGCAATTCAGAAAGACACTGATATTCAATCCAAGTAGCACCTCACTCAGTTAAAATTATACATGGAGCAAAGTGTTGTCATAAGAGATACACAATCACACAATTGCCATAGGAATGCTGCATATCAACATTAAGATATTTTACACTTCCAGAAAAGAAGGCTAAATTGTCATATGTGAACAAACACAGGAATAGAAAGGAGAGATGCATAAATAGGCGAGGCTCCTCCGGTTGCACATAAATGCAAATCAAGTATGCTTGAGAAGGCTTTTTACCAAATACCACATGCTCAACTTGATAAATGCAGTTTCTAAATAATATTCTCATGTTCTTACCAAGAAATTTCTCTTTAAACCACAAATGTTACTAACAGTAATACAACTATTGTTCTTACCAAGAAATACTTAACAAGCACGTGGACGGTTAAACCAAAATATAGCACTTAGTCTGTTGACAGTTTACAATATTATTAACAGAGATGCCAAATGAAAAAACACTGCAAACAAGTGGCTAATCAGGTTTCTGAAAAACGGCATAGCCTAACCGTCGCCCGGGTAGTCAAACCCTAAAAATGGGTCAGCTGTTGACAAATCATGTGCTTGCTCATACCAGTAATGGTCACGAGATGCAGGCAGAAAAAAGGAGACACAAAATCAATCCGTGCATCCCTTGAAGCTCTCTCTTTGATCTGGAGCAATGTCTGCTGTCTTTTAATCCATGCTTTGTTATGATACTTACTGACATCTACTGCAAGCACCATTGATTCGAGGACTCTAGCGTTCAATACAAAGAACTGAGCAAAGTTAACATGTGCTTGCTTCCCTCGATAGGTTGACAGCATAATTTTCTTTTAGACGAATGTCAAGGGTACCAATAAGGCTCTGGTATTTGTAACGCCATTCATTTGTAACCTCCTCCCGCTTTGACTGCAAAGGCACAAGCAATATAAAAATGGTTACCACCTAACCTTAGAACAAGCATTATTGCATTAGTAGTAATTGGGAAAAGGATGCAGATGGACACTCTGTTACAGAGTATGTTTAATCACCGGAAGGTAAATTGTTGACGTCTTGACGTATAGGTTCTCCAAGCAGGGGAAGCATTTCATGAAGGCAATGACCTCATCCAAACTAAGCTTGATATGTGTTAAAGCTAGAATTTTGACACTGGGTAGCACCAATGACGAGTTAACAACACAAGATCCCTGCATAAATTAAGCACAAAATAAATACTAAAGGCACAACTAACTAGATCCCCTCAATCAAGAATGTGAGAGTGCCAAGGATGCAGAGACGGTACCTTAAAAATTGAGCTGCCAAACTTCAGTATGGGGTTTAGAACAGGCAGCTGCCCCAAGATCTTCAGCTTTGGAGCCGAGATTACTGAAATGACCATTTCTTGGCGAAGCCCATGCCCAAGCAGAAGTAATCTTTCCAGGAGGGGTGCATCCTCGATGGTGATTTGGTCTAACATGATGTCTCCACATTTAGCATCCACACCGATGCTCCTAAGGGTAGGGGACACGATCTGGATGCGTTTGCAGCCGATGTTCTGAGTCAGCATCAAGCTCTGCAAGAGAGGGCAACCGGCGAGCAGGGCATACAGAGAGTTCTCGGAAATATCGACACACATAAGGCTCAGCTGCTTGAGAAGTGGCAAGTGGAGGCTGTTGTCATCTGGGAAAGCGCAGCCACCGAAGCTGGCGACCCGAAGGGTGGACGAGAAACGGCAGGCCGATTCAGGCAGAGGCGCCGGCGGCGGCGAGCTCTTCTGATCCTGAATCACGTGCACGTACACTCTACAGCCCGTCTGACGCCGATGCTGAAGCGAACGCCGGAACCATGTAGCGCCGTAGTCGAAGTCAAGCTCCTGGAGGCCGTCGAGGGCGGGCGAGCGGAGCCAGGCGTCGAGCGTGGCGGCGGGGTGGTCGTCGCCATCGAAGTAGCGCCTGGGGATGCAGAAGCGGCGGCCGGGGCCCCGGTGTGAGGAGAGGATGCCGGAGATTTGCGCCAGCGGAATGTGGCGCTGGATTGGGGCCGGTCGTGGAGATCCATGTTGAGGGGGCGGAGCTCCAGATGTGGCGCCACCGGGAGGCGATGGCCTGCGTGCGGCCGCCTTCCTTGGTGCCCAGGAGGGAGACGATCTCGCCCAGGACGACGTCGGGGAGGCGGCTGATGTGGCCATCTTCTTCCATGGCGTCCGGCGGAATTGGTTCAGTCGAGGGAGGCCGCGAGCAGCAACAGTCACCGGCCGACGGCCATCTTCGCGGGCACTGAAACGGCGGCGGGCGCGGCGAGTCCCCCTACTTTTCTTCTGCTCTACTTCAGGTCAGGTATATGGGCCGTGCCGAGTATATGGGCCGAGTCAAAAATCACGTGGGCTTATTTCTGCTGCGCCGTCGGTTTCCAACGAACTTCATCGGGCGCAGGTCACCTCCCTCTGCTGAGGATCTCGTTCAACTCGTTGGGGATCGTCGGACAAGCTGAGCCGGCGGCGGCGGCAGGCAGAGCGGAGCGAGCGCCAGGAGCGGCGCAGCATCGAGCGGGAGGAGGGAGAACGCCTCTCGGCTCTTCCCGTCAACACCTCCTCTCCTCCGCTTTCCGACACGCGAAGCAAAGATGCCGCTATACGACTGCATGCTGATGGTGAAGCCGACGGTGACCAGGGAGGTGATAGCGGACCTGGTGACGCGGGTGGCGCGCCGCGTCTGCCAGCGCAACGGGGTCGTCACCGACGTCAAGTCCTTCGGCAAGGTCAACCTCGGCTACGGCATCAAGAAGCTCGACGGCCGACACTACCAGGTCCGCCCCGTCCCGCCCTCCCGGCCGATTCGCTCGCCTTCCTTTTGGTCCGCCGCTCCTACTCTCCGATTCGCCCTCGCGTGCGTGCTCGTGTTCCTGGCTTGGTGCAGTGCAGGTTTTAATTGAATGGTGTAGTGGAAATGCCTAAAAAGAATAGCGAGCAAGAGGGTTTAGGACTTGTGACTTCGGCGTGCTCGATGAAATGCCCATGTAGATTTTTCCGTAGGGTTCTTTAGTGTCTTCTGTTATTGGCCTTCGTATTGTTTTAGAGTTCATATTGGCCTTCGTGTTATCCTCGGGATTTGTTCTCTGGCGAAATAGGCTAGTGCTCTTGTGATTGTTCGTTCGCATGGAGCTTTTTTATCCAAAACGGATACCCAAATTTCATTACTTGCGCAACGAAATTACAACGTTCAGAGTTTGTACCACGTACGACCCGACAGCAAAGTTTAAACCACCCCTCAATCAAGAACACCCAGGGAACTTAATTGAGGGGGACAAAAAAGAGTAGCCCGAAGAGCACGTTCACATGGAGCTAGTGTTTGCAAATCTGAAATCATATGGTCGCACTGATGGAGTGGCTTAGATGACATTATGCGAACATTTTTTCCCCTCATACACATTGTATGGAACTATGGACTAGGCTGAATGAAACATAAAACTGTGTTCCTGAAGCCATATTACATATCGGAAAAGATCTTTGTTTTTACCTTGGTCATGCACTCATGCTTCGCTAGTCTTGTTTGTACTACCAATTGTTCACATCTTTGTATCACAAGAAAGTTATTAAGCCTTCAGTCTTTTACTTACCTGCATAGATGTTTTTTCTCGGTAGCGCAGAGTGCAAATATTGAACATGACAAACAATTCATCAGTTTCAAGTGCGTTTATGTTTTTACATTAAGAGCTACACTTCTCTGCCTGTAGATCTTTTTCAGACTAAAGGCATCAACTTGACTTGCTTCAAACCTCTAACTGGAAGCTGCCAAAATTACTGTTGCAGGCACCAGATTAGGTCTTAGGAAGCTCAGAACAGTACCCAAAAGCATTGTCTCACAGGACAATATATCATTTCAACTATGGGTCAACTAAACAGCAAAGGAGTTTAATTTGAATCCTCTAGTGCTACCCTTCATTGCCATGTACCAAAACTGTATATTGCTTTGAGTTTGGTATATCAGTTTAGTTATTTATTTCTTTAACAAATGTTTATGATATTGCACTTTCCTTGTGATTTTCTCTTTCTTCTAGTTTGCCAAAACTGACCAAAGTAGTAGTACTTTTTGGGATTTTTGTCTGTAGGACACTGATTTTTTTTTTTTGTTAGTTTGGCTTTGGATTTTTTAATGTAGGAAACTAGTTAGTTCCCCGCTGACAAAGGTCGCTTTTAATAGCATTCTGCAAACCGCGACATTTAACTAGTGTTCGGCAGAGTAATTTTCTTTACACTTTTCAGTTGTGGTATCCTTTTCCACTTCGTGCTATGAGCTTTTTATGGTGACTATTGCTTCGCTACAACATTTTCTAATTCAGATTGACACTGTGGTCAAATTTTAAGTATTGCTCCACAATTTGTGAAGAGATTTTGGTTTATCAGTTATAGCATATACTGTATATAGGTTTCTATCAACGTTCCAAGATCAGCTACTAACACTATTATTTTAGTTTTTGCAACCCTGTTTGTTTTAGCTTGCCGAACTGCACCTTACAGATTTTTACAATCTGCATACTGGGGGGAGCACATTGTTTGCTTGTAACAATCTAGCACACGGATTCTTACAATCTGGAACCTGTTTGTTTGAGCTTGCAGTTTTTTGTTTTGGCAACCTGCAAGCTATGGTCCACAGTCTGCAAGCTAATACAAAGAGTGCCATAGCTCTATTATGGTGTGTTTGGATGCAGCCCTGGCCTAGGAACGCATGCCAGGCAGGCATATCCGATCCCAGGTGCTTGAAATCAAATGCCTGGGATAGGTGCCTGTGGCAGGCAGCTTTTCTACACTGCAAACAGGCCATAGAGTTTCATGTTTCGAAACATGGAGTTTAGGCATTTATGGTGAGATAAGTAGTTGAGTTTACCTTATAGTGTCTTGTGAAAATTAGAGAAAAAAGTGTTGTGCTGCATCAACCTCAGACATAAGATGTTGTGGGCTTGTGGCTGTAACTCCAACTTGTAGCTTGTATTCAATTGTGATGAGTTTCAGTATAAGAAGCCATCGTTGGGTCTTGGTTATCAGTATAAGTATGACTATCTTGCTTTTTATTCTTGGTCGCTGTCAGATTTGTATAATGTGATCCTCCTCTTGGCAAACTTAACTGCTACAGTTGAGCCTTTCTGGTTAAAGACAATATTTGTGATAGTAAGGCTGGAACTTGTTTGCTAGTTCTGATTAGAAAGGAAAATTACGATGTTATAAGAATGTAAGGCCCGAGTGTTTTTAGAAGGATGCTCAATTTGTAACTGGGTTGCCTAGGAGCATAACTGTCCCAGAAATAAAAACAAATAGGCAACCAAAACGCTTCTAAGAATCATTGGGTGCTAATTTAAGCAGAGTTGACATGTGAATAGACTTTATTAGTGCGTATACTTCATCATGATTAATGAAAGTACTTTGTGATGAGATGATTTACTACTTTACTAGCCAATAAAGGATTTAGACTCTTGCTGTGACTTTAGCTCTTTTTTTTTTGAAGTGTGTGGCTTTAGCTCTTGATTTATCAATTCCTCTTCTAAGGATTTGCCAAGCAGCAGAACAGATGAAGTAGAATGGCTAAAGCAGTTGATATGGGGTTTTCAGTTGTCTGCTAATTATGAAGCTTAAACAATTGCCAAGTTTTGTTTGAACCTATTCTCTACATAATTCTTTTTTTACCTGCTCTTGTGTATAGCTTGAGAACCTGCTCATGTGTAGTCGTATTAAAGATTGCTTCCCCATTCCATTTACAGGGCCAGCTTATGCAAATGACCATGATGGTCCCACCTTCGTTCCCACAAGAACTCCACTATCTGAACAAGGAGGACAGGCTGCTTCGCTGGCTGGTTGTGAAGCACAGAGACGCTGGTATACGGACTGGAGTTCATCAACGAGGATGACGGAGGAGCGCGAGCTGAGTGGTTACAGCACTGCTCATAAGGAGACTGACTACGATATTGAAATTGACTCCGATGACGATCGCTTTGACGACTCCGACTCGGACGATGATGAGTATGCGATCGAGGAGGAGGAGAAGTAGAACTGCTTGGCCAGGTTTCTGCAGTCTCATCTGTATAATGGCAGATGCCTTTTCAGAAATCAAATGTTGTCTTTGTAATATCTCTTGACTTTTGTATAAGCACACTTGATTTTAAGAGCAAGTTTTACAAAAGCAGGAGTCCTCTTCTTCTAGGAGGAGCAAGTTTTGTTCCTCCTAGAATACAGATGAGAATCTGTAGTATAAGCAACTTGTAGCACACTTGATTTTAACTTTTGTTAAACTAGCTTCCCCTTCGTTCCCTCCAGAATCTGTTATTGTATAAGCACTGGCCGTTTGTGGTTTTTTTTGGGTTTCCTGTAACAGCACTTAGGTGAGTGGAGGAACTTTGTTGGGGTCCTTTGTACTTCTCAGAGTCAGTACTCACTGAATATACAAGCAGGAGTTTAAATTGCAATTTTCTGTTTTTCCCGCTAGTTGAGTTGAGATGGTTCATGTATCGAAGAGCAGATAGGCTCAGATCAAACATAAGCCAAGCCGCGAGAGAGTAGAATTGTCAGAACGCACAAAGGGCCATACAGAAACAACACGAATGTTATGTATAACTCGGATAAGTCAAATAATCGCCTTTCCTAGTGATGATATAAACTAAAAAAGAAGAAAAATTGCCCCCAAATAGATCCTTTACCCAAACAATTGCAAACCCGAAGGAATGGTCATCATTTACACAATCAATGCATTTCATTCAACCTTGGAGACCTTGGGCACATCGACGGGGAACCTGTGGATCTCGTCCATCCACGGGTTGGTCTCCTCCGCCGGGTTCACCGACCGGAGCGCCCTCCACACGGCGCTGTTGCACTTGAACCCGGACCCGAACGCGATCTGCCACACCCGGTGGTGCCGCCGGATCCTGCCCTTGGCCTCGCTGTAGGCCAGCTCGTACCAGAGCGAGCTGCTGGAGGTGTTCCCGAACCGGTGCAGCGTCATCCTTGACGGCTCCATGTGCCAGTCCGTGAGCGACAGGTTGCTCTCCAGCTCGTCCAGCACGGCGCGGCCGCCGGCGTGGATGCAGAAGTGCTCGAACGCCAGCTTGAAGTCCGGGATGTAGGGCTTGACGTTCTTCATCTTGAGCACCTTCTTGGCGAACAGCGTGGCCATGAACAGCAGCTGCTCTGACAGCGGCAGCACCAGCGGTCCCAGCGTCGTGATGTTGGTCTTGAGCGCGTCCCCGGCCACCGCCATCAGGTCCCTCGACAGCGACACGCCCAGGACGCCCTCGCCGTCCTCCTCCTGCGTCACGCAGCCGAAGCACCGGTCGTCGGCGCCCTTGTGCGTGCGCACCGTGTGCACCAGCTCGTACTTGGCCCGCCGCCGGTCCGACCGCCGGTTGGAGAGCAGCACCGCCGCGCCGCCCATCCGGAATAGGCAGTTGGACACGAGCTTGGAGCGGTCGTTGCCCGAGTACCAGTTGAGCGTGATGTTCTCGGTGCTGATCACCAGCGCGTACGACCCCGGGTGCGTCTGCAGCAGGTCCCTGGCGAGGTCCACCGACAGCAGCCCGGCGCTGCACCCCATCCCGCCGAGGTTGTAGCTCACCACGTTCCCGCGCAGCTTGTAGTGGTTCACCACCATGGCCGACAGCGACGGCGTCGGGTTGAACAGGCTGCAGTTCACCACCAGGATCCCGATGTCCTTGGGCTTGACGCCCGTCTTGGCGAGCAGCGCGTCGACGGCGCCGAACATGACCTCCCGCGCCTCCGCGCGGGCCTCGTCCATGGACGGGTTGGGCGGCACCCGCGTGACGGCGGGGGAAGGTACGTGTCCTCGCCGAGCCCGGAGCGCTCGAGGATCTTGCGCTGGAACTCGAGGCTGGCGTCGGTGAAGCAGCCGGTGAGCCTGGAGCAGCGCATGAAGGTGTCGCGCGTGCACCGCCGCTCCGGCCCGGGCTTGTAGCAGGCGAAGTCCACCAGGTACACGGGCCGCGGCCGGGTGAGCAGGTAGGCCGTGCCGAGGAAGACGAGCAGCGTGGAGCAGGCCACGACGGAGATGAGGTTGAGGCGGAGGTGCGCCCACAGGTCCGCCACGTCGCGCGGGGACAGCGTGGAGAGGTGCACGGCCACCAGCACCATCAGCGGGGTCAGCAGCAGGTACATCCCGTGGGTGATGAGGTGATGGTACCCCAGCTTCACGTACTTGAGCCGCACCGATTGCTGGAAGTCCGGTAGCTTCCGCGACGGCGATGGCGTTGGCGTGCCGCTTGTGGCGGCGCCCGGGTTGGTTGGCGGCGCCGGGTTTTCCATGGCCCCTCCTTCTGTAACACCGAGCTCCGTCGTCAGTAAAACGCGGAAAATAGCAACTCCGAGATGAAATTTCACAATCTTGCAATTTCTTCGGAATCCGAGTCATGAAATTGCCACGAAATCCACCAAACAAAACTAGCCCCCCCCTCATAGTATTTTTTTCTTGAATCTTGAATTATCTATCAGTTATCTTAGGTGCCAAAGAACAGCAACTCATTCATCAGAACAGAAATGGTCACAAGTTTCCTTTCGATTCAAAGTAAATTCAAAGAGACAACACTCCCAAACAAGAGCGCGGAATCAAGCCGTTGAAGAATCTTTCTCGCGAGCTCAAGATGAGATCACGGAATGGCTACGGGCTCCCTTCCTCAAGGGTAGGTAGAAGACACGAGCACCAACGGATCAGATACGCCACGCGCGCGATCAACAGAAGAGGAAAGGCGTGCGTACCAATCAAACTGCAGAGCCCGCCGCCGCCACCTCCGTCGGACACCAGATCAAGTCCGTCCCCTGTGACCGGAACCAGGCTCAAAGCACGACGGGGAAAGGAAGTCAGGGAGGAGATCCGCCGCCGGTTCCGTTCCCTGCTCGGCTCGCCGGGCGGCGCTGGGGGTTTAATAGGCACGCGCAGGAGGAGGACGAGGAGGGGGGAACGGTGCGAGGGCCCACGTGACAGCTTGGGCTCGGCGCACGACCGTACGCTTGGCGTTGACCGATGGACGGCTGGATGGTGGTGGCTGGCGTTCGAACGGACGGACGGATGGAGGCCGCGCGCCGCCCGTTACTTCCCCGCACGTTCCATGTGACCGCAGCCGCGCACGCGGGGCAGATGCTACTAGGCGTACTCCCTCCGTCCCAGGTGGGCCCTTGTTGAGATGGCCGAGGGATGAGGGCACCACCAGTCAGCGACATCTGGCGGTTGCGGGTGAGTTTGGGGTGTGGGCCCCCGGGCGGAGAGAACGTGGCTCGAGTGACGGATTTCTTGCGGGAACAGCCGGCGGGTGATTTGTCCCTCCGTTTCCTCGGCGGATCAGCTGCACGTCAGTTTATTGGCTCTAGACTCTAGTGTAGTACTGATCTAAACACACCGTTTTGGGAGGATTAGCAGGACTCCTAATTCGTGGATAAGGCAACTGTCAATGTGAAAATCATGAATCCATCCATGATCCTTAATGATGATTGACGAGTTGCAAGTCACGGTCCTTTGACTGTTGGCAAGTCACCGTCCGAATTTTCCTCGTTCCGGAGTAACAAAGCAAGAGGAAGGAGACTTTGACTAGCTCTCCGGTTCAGAACCGGGGTGTGGATCGAACCTTCCACGCGCTGTTGCCGCAGCGCCCACGGAGCACGCGACGCGAGACCATTCAGCGGAAACGTCCAAGCGGCCCACGCCTCCACGACGGCCCCAGCCACAGTTGCGGGAAAGCACTGTTCGAATAAAAAATCAGAAGACGCTTTCGCGTTTCGTTTGTTTGTGGTAAATATTATTCTATCATGACGCGAACTAGACTCAAAAAAGTTAATCGCCTCGCCGCTGGGTATTATCAAAACTATGTAATTAGTTTTTTATTTACCTACATTTATCGCTGCCGATTGCGTGAGATAAAAGATTTGATGTGATAGGTGAATAGTGAATTTTTGAAAGAGAGTTGGAGCAACTAAACAGGGCCCGCCCGCCTCGTGGAGCCGCGTCGCCGCCGTTCTAGAAGCAGAACCTTTGACTGCTTTTTATGGTTGATAGATTTCTGTTCTCGAATGAGAGCCCCGCCTATCTGATGATAGGGAACGGGGAGAGAAGCGATCAAGCTGTAGGAATTAGCTGAAACCAGCGATTCCTCCCGGTGTTGGATATATTTGGAGACGTGGTAGGTAGATTGATGATAATGACAACGGGGTTGGCAATGGCACATGTGGTGATCTTGGCCCAAGCCATTATGGCCTATACATGTCACTTGCCTGGGCTTCACGTACGTACCGCAAGTTGGACTGGACGTACCGAATTTTAAAGTTAATTTGGCTCGTAGCAACAACAAATACCTTTCCTTTTCAAGTAATAATTTATAAATTTAGTCCTTTCTGTTAATTGCTAATTAAATCAGATCATGATGTATTATATGCATCTCTACATAATATGTGTATGTTCCATTCTACTTAAGCAGTTCAGATTCCGTTAATTGCTATTTAAATCATATCATGATGTATTATATGAATCTCTACATAATATGTGTCCGTTCCATTCTACTTAAGCAGTTCAGATTCTGTTATAGAATGCCTAGTATGTTTCTCATGTATTTCTTGTGCACCTCATACATATTTTATTATTTTTTAATCACAAATTCTATCTTAACAATGCCGTCGAATATCACTACAACAATGCTCATCCCCTGGCTTCACGCAAAAACCGTCGCTTCTCTTATATCGTCCCTGCCACTAGTCCTAATGACAGATTTTGTCCGGTCCTCACTCTTGAGGCAGTTGGATGGATTTTTGTGTCAGGGTAAAATCCACTCTTATTTGTGTGTTATTACTAATCTACAGTACCTACTAGCTAGGCATGTGAAAAATGTGTACATATGCGTTTGTCACGTACTCAGCAGAGAAGCTAATAACCACCGTGCGGATGCTACATGGCCATGCATGCCTCTCAATCCGAGCAGTAGTTCCTTCCCCGGCGGACGGCGGCCTCAGCGGTGATGCGTGGCGTCTTGCCACAACGGAGGTCGCGGCCAGCTCCCTCGCCGGTGGATTTGGGAGGAAGCTGGTGGGGGGGCATACGAGGTCGCGCAGTGCCGGCGTAGTGCACTTCAACTGCAACGCCACCTAGGGCTTCTGCCCCCGTCCTTTCACACAAAAAAAAAAAAAAAAAAAAAAAAAACCCCTGCAACGCCACGACGCTCTGTGATAGGAGATGGCCGGCCCGCGAGTTCAGGGAGATGGACGCTACGCTTTTTGGCCCGGCCCATATCAGTACAGAGGCCCGATCCATTCCACGAAACCCTAGCACCTCCTATATATAGCTTCTCTCGTGTCGCAAGTAGCAGCCGCCGCCGCCGCCGCTACCGTCCCGCTTCCCCGTCGCCGAGAAGGTACGCCGCTTCTCCTCTTCCTCCCATTCTTCCTCCCGCGACCGTTCCAAATTCCTCCTCCGCGCGTTCGTATTCTACGCGGCGACGTCGCCATCGCGGCCGCCGCCCCGCTCCCCTTCCTTCGCCTGCCTATACGCAGGTAGCCGCTGCGGCCGCCTCGCCTCGCCTCCCCAAACCCAAACCCTAAGCCTTTCCTTCCCTCCCACGCGCGGCTCTCTGCTGCGCCGCGGCTCGCTCGCTTGACCCCCGCAGATCGCCGGCCATGGGATCCAAGGACCAGAGCGGAGGGACCGCCCCTCCGGCGGCGGCTTCTTCTCGTCTTTCACCGCCGGCATGCGTAGCTGGGGCACCGCCGTCCACAAATCCGTCACCAAATATTCTCTGCCTTCATTGTGTGTCTAATTCAATTTGGTTTCTTCGATTGCGTTCGTTTCAGGTCTGCGGAGCTATTACGAGACTGGCCATGGCACCGACGCAGGCCAAGTCTGGTCTCTTCGTTGGCATCAACAAGGGACACGTTGTGACCAAGCGAGAGCTTCCGGTTCGCCCGTCTGATCGCAAGGGGGTAAGAACATCCGTTCCTAATCCTTTGGTCTCTTATTACTGCTCTGCGATTCCAATTGCGTGTGTAATCCAGCCTAAAGGAGCCAATTCCTGTGATTTTGTTCGGTGCTTCTTGCATTGATCCGAGTACAATTACAGGTTATGATTTGTGTATATAAAGGATCGCTGACTGTTTTGTGCAATATTTTTACTTTTCACTTGGTGGATTCTGCTGAATTACATACTCCAGTGGTTGACTTGCTTGGTTTTCAGATTTGAATTGCAATGGTACATTTGGTGTACCATAAATTGTTAGATAATTGAGGATTAACCATTATTTGTTAGGTCAAACTGGCTTGTTGCGTTTAGACGAAATAAAAATGGATTAACCATTTGGCTTGTTTAATTTGTACATTGAATAGTACTTTTTTAAAAGGAATACTTTCTTGTTTCTTGCCTCATCTCACCTTTGGCAATCTGGAGGTTTTTCAATACTCAAAGTCGCTAGTCCTGGAAGCAGATATTAATTGGTGAGACATAACGTGGAAGCTTAGTCACATTTTGATTTTGCTTCTAAAACTTCTAGACACATGATTCCTAAGCAGAAGTTTTACCTTACATTATTGCTATGGGTTTGGGTTGTAAAATTGAGTCATAATGTTAGTTAGCCGTTGAATGATCTGAATCGGTCAGTCTTTGAAGCGGTCTGCTACTTTGGCCATCTCAAAATTACAGTTTAAAACATTTGTGGTAGTGATACCAGGATCAGTACTGTAACTAACGAGCAGGCCCACTGTTCATAGTGATCGTCATGCCTCATCTCACATTTGGCAATCTGAGGATTTTGTTACTTCATGTTGCTAGTCCCGAGGCAGATATTTCTTGGCGAGGCATGACATAGAAACTAAGTCATATTTTTGTTTTGTTTCTACAACATCTCGCTAAATGCAACTTCCTGAATCAGTTGATGTAATTTTGACATGATGCTATCTTAGTTTTTCTTATTGTTTTCTGGTTAGTGCCTTCTTATTTTTTTATTTTTAGCATCATAGTCTTATATCTTTGTCATGGCCCTTTTGTTTCAGAAAGCTACCAAGAGGGTGACTTTTGTCCGAAGCTTGATTAGGGAGGTTGCTGGTTTTGCTCCATATGAAAAACGCATCACTGAGCTTCTCAAGGTCGGGAAGGACAAGCGTGCACTCAAGTTGGCTAAGAGGAAGCTTGGTACTCATAAGAGAGCCAAGAAGAAGAGAGAAGAAATGTCGAATGCCCTCAGGAAGATGAGGTATGGGACCTTCTCTTTCCCATTTGTTGTTGTGCTTACTATTTCATTCTGTTGCCTTGAGTCTGCAATGAATTCGTTGGCACTACTGTGGTAGCAAGGTCTGATATGTTCTGTGGGCAATATAATAGTAGATTGGTACAATGTCATTGTAGGCTGGCTCATAACTGACTGATTATGTGTTCTTTTTTCCATTAGTAGTTATCAGCCAATGATTGTTAGTACTGTAGCCCATAGAGTCTAAACACATTGCTCTGGGTACAATGGTTAGCTTCCAAAACAACACACAACTGAAATAAATTGCTAGCGGTAGCTACTTGGTATTGGTGTTTTAAATATAATTACGCCTAGTACAAGATAACTAGATGGAAGAACTATACTGTTAGCTTGTTTTACTGAATTATGCTACTGGAAACATGAAGCTTCTATGGATTTCTCAATGAACATAAATAATCTTTATTTTTTTATCATGGTTTTGCAGGTCTGGTGGTGGTGCTGCTGCTGAGAAGAAGAAATAGATTTTGCACAATCATGATTTCGTGGCATTCTCTGTTAAATTGTTGCAGTTCCTGAACAGAATATTTCTAGCTTTGGTACTGTTTTGCCCCCTAGAAACAATGGTTGTTCCTGAAGATTTCTTCAGGGTTATTCCTATGAGGGTTTTTAAGTGTATGCCATTATGGAAGTTGCATCAAACCTGTATGCCACTATAAAGTTGCCTCGAACCTATGTGCCATGTCAACTGTCTTCTACCTTTGTGCCATTTACGGTGGTGGAAAAAGACTATTTTGCCTTTTGCTTGTTTGTTTGTGATGCGCATGGACTAGTTGGTACCGTACATGGAAGAAGAAAGCTACCTGCTGCTACTATTGGACAGGGAAGAGGGGTGTGGCAGCCTGGAGCCTCAGACTTACGGTAGATAAAATCCCAGGCGTTGAGCAAAACGAGTGATTGCTGCTTGAGACTGCACAGGCACGATCCGGATAGGAACTGATGAGCAGAGGAGCTGCTGCTCACTGCTTCTGGAGCCGGCGAAATACATGTGTATATATACTACAGTACTACTAGCATGTCCATATGTATACCTTGTTCATTCATATAAAAAAGACCCAAAATTTTAGTTTGGTTCCAGGTCCGAATATACTTTGGACCGTCCCTGGATGAACTCACGATGCACCTACTCATGAAGAATGGGGCGACTCCACAAACTATACACTCCGTAATTTTCTAGTTGTTGGATCGTTTTCACGTCGATAAACATGCAGTAAAAAAAATGTAGCTGAAAAATGAGTTCTAGAGCATCACCACTTATAATGATTAGAGCTACAATGATTAGAGCTCCACAAGAGTCAAGAACACATCTAGCTGATGGTTATGGTTCAAGGGAGACTGGGAGAGCAATCAATCACCTTCTGGCTGCAACCATCCTGAAATTCAGTTATCGGAAAACAAAACACATTATTTGCCGTACAACAAGCTATTGGCCCTCTCCCCTGCTCTCCCTCCGCTCTAAATTATAAATGTCATTGATTTGCTATACCTAGATATAAATTAAATGTCTAGGTATATAAAAAATTTGGTGTCTAGAAAAAAGTAAAAACAACTTATAATTCATAATGGAGGACACTTGATGGAGGTCAGTTGAAAACCCTATCCGATCCAAGTGTGGATGTGCACGTAGCTAGCGGCAAACAAACTTTGTCGTCAAGATCTCATAATGTGAGGTCTGGCTGCTAGCGTCTACGGGCCGACCCGGAGAGACCTTTTTAAGCTTGCTCTCTAAATTATTATTTTAAGAAATATTCAGAAAAAACTTTTTTTTAATATATATTTCACCTTCCAACACCTTATTTTTGGCTAGAAAAACCGGAATAGAAGACGGCAATATTTAAAGATGAAATGAAAAGGGCTACGGGAAGATATGTTTTACCAAAATATTTTACCTGTATCAACAACAATAAGGAATGGTATAAAGAGCATCTTGGAGTTATTCTAAGTTGTACGAGTTACTTGTGAATTATATTCCCTCCGTCCCTATAAGAGTGACGCTTTTGACTTTTGCCTATCAAGTTTGACAATTCGTTTTATTCAAAAAATTTGTACAAATAATAAATTAAATAAATTATTATTAAGGTATATCTAATGATAAAAAGTCATAATAAAATAAATAATATTTATAAAAGTTTTTTGAATACGAAAGCGATTAAAACAAGATGGCAAGACGAAAAACTAAAAGTGACACTTCAAAGAGAGGCGGAGGGAGTAGTACTCAAAGATGCACCCACGACCCACGTGCACTCACTCATCCTACATGTATGTCCACCCCAATCTTATTCCTATAAACACACATGTATGCACTCATCTAAGGCTCATCGACCATCTTGGCTACCACTAATAAATCATAAAAAAATCTATACATCCATGTCAAAGTCGAGAACTTAATTAGGCAGGTTCAAGCTAAGCGGCCGAGCTACCCTTATTTCGTCTACGTCACTCTCACTCATTATTTCGCCTGCGTCACTCAATCCGATCAGCATTAGTGTTTTGACAGACACAAGCAACCGCAGTGGTTGAGTCGACTCGCAGATGAGAGAGAGTACCACGTAGGAGCAAAATTGGATCACAAAAAAATTGATTCACACTTCTCCAATGGTGAGTCGACTCATCTCCAACTTTTATGCTACTTGCCTGCTTCTTTCCCCTTCCCTCTTCTTCTTCCAAGCGGGCACAACCTTCACTCCACTATAACAAAATATATTTCTTTATTCTTCATGAATCGACTCAAGATTGTGAACCAATTCCTGACATACTTGCATGAGTCGATGGTCCGCATTATGCATTAAGTGGTAGCGACGTTCCGTCGGACGACGAGGCGCCAATGGTGACTTCGAGAATATCCGTGATCTACCGGGTGCTCAGCCCCTTCTGGAGGTGCTCATGGGGGTAGGGTTTATGACGCGTGTGTTCATAAGGGGTGAGTGTGCGTGCGTGTTGTGGCGTCTGCGTTAGATTGTGTCATTTTAAAAAACAACGCAGACGCAGTCATGAATCAATATCAAATCATCCATCTACAAGTTGCTCAAACAGAGACAAACCAAGGTCGGTTGCACGTTGGTCTTTATTCCGGCCAGTCCAAGAAACCACGGGCTCAAGATCTACAACTGTCATACATAGATTTGCCTCCAATTGGATACCCCAAATATAAACACGTGGTCTACCTACTATGATGAAATCAACGAGCCAGCTAAAGAGGAAGCGCCGCGGTATAGATGTCCAACGGCCGGCCCGGTGCCGCCCCGTGGGCCGCCACGGGCTACGGGCTGCGCGGGGCGTGCCACCTACGGGCTCGGGCCGCTCCCCCGCCCATGGCCCGTCCGTGGGCCATTTTTCCGCCCATGGGCTCGCGGACCAGCCGGGCCACGGGCCGGCCCATAACAGAGCTGAAAAAATGACGAACGCTGTTGGTCGTTTGCTCCATGGCGCCGCCGCTGCGCTTGCTGCCGCCGCGCCGCCGCCGCCGCCGCCGCCGCCGCCTTATGCCGCCGCCGCCCGCTTCTGCGCCGTACGCCGCCGCGCCGCCGCCACGAGCGCCCCGCCGCCGGGCCGCTCCTCCGCCGCCAAGCCGTGTGTGTGGAAGTCGCCGAACAGGAGAGGAATAGAGGATAAGGTTGGGTGGATGAGGCTTTTTTTTTTTATTTATTTATTGAGAAGATACAAAAACAAAACCATATGTTAACAGCCGGGCCACCGCGGGCTAGACGGCCACGGACCGGCGGCACCGCGTCGCATGAGCGAGGCAGCCGCCCATGGCCCGCCCGCCATCGGGCCGAGCCGCCCGTGAGCCCGCCTGTCTACGGACCGGGCCGGGCCGTGTACCGGGCCATTTTGCGGGGCCTCGGACCGGGCAGCGTGCCGCGGGCCAAATGGCCAACTATAGCCGCCGGCAACTTATATTTGATGGAATATCCTAGCTTGAAGCGCGCAAGCAAGCATGTGTGACCAATGGAGTTTGCCACGACGAACACTTCTTCCAAGCTAGCGGACTAGCCGATCGGCGTCGCCGCTAGCAGCCTTATTATATGCGTTGGGCAAAATGCCAAATGATCGAGCGGCGGGCAATGGATATCCATGTGCACCACAAAAATAGAAAGACTACGTACTGACATGAGACAAATATACGACACTCCTTCAGGCTGCAGGTAGTGCAAGTATTGTTCGTCGATCGAAAACTAATAAGAAATTGTTGTGAACCAGTCCAAACATGCATACATATGACACTCGATCTGGCCGGTGCAAATAAAATAGGAAAAAGAATTAAAGATTTATATAAGTCTTTCTCGGACTATAAATACAAAGAGATTTATAATTAGTTGAGACTAATCAAAAATAATTAAGGGGTAGCACCCGAAAGCTCTGGCCTTCTGCTCCCTAACCCTAGCTCTCCGCCGCTGCCATCACCACCTCGCCGCCGCGCCACCTGCCCCGATGCGCGCCAAGCGCCAGCGCCGTCATCCCTGCCCCTCCCAAGGCGGCTGTGACATAAACACTTGGTTGTATTATTAGCTATCCTCTGAACGCAAGTACCTCCGAAAGATCGAGGCTGATCCAGTAGGCTCATCGAACATCTCGGCTACCACTAGTAAATAAATAAATAAAAGGATCTAGACATCCATATCAAAGTCGAGAACTTAGGCATGTTCAAGCGACCGAGCCCCACCCTTATTTGCCCCGCGTCACTCTCGCTCAATATTTCACGTGCTTCACTCAATCCGATCAGCATTAGTGTCTTGACAGACACAAATAGCTAACGCAGTCATCAATCAAGATCAAATGCATCTATCTACTGATCTACAAGTTGCTCAGACAGACAAACCAGGTCGGTTGCACGCACGTTCTCGTCTATTTTCCAGTCCAAGAAACGACGGGTGCAAGATCTAAAATTGTCATACATAGATTTGCCTCAATTGGATACCCAAATGTAAAAGATTTGCCTCCAATTGGATACCTAAATGTAAACTATTGGTCTACCTACTAGTAGTTCCTTTCGATTATACCTAGAGTATGGTTACACGATGAGCCAGCTAAGACACTTTTTTTTTAGATAATGGCCAGCTAAGACACTTGAAGAGGATCGAAGCCGCCGGCAACTTATTATTTGATGGAGAGTATCGACCTTGAAATCAAGCAAGCATGTGTGACCAATGGAGCTTGGTTGATTGCCACGACGAACACTTCTTTGAAGCCAGCGGACTAGCCGACTAGCAATGTACGTCGTCGCCGCAGCCTATGAAAATGCCAAAAGATCGAGCGGCGGGCAATGGATATCCATGTGCGCCACAAAAAAAGAAAGACTAGGTACTGACATCAGACAAATATGTTCGTTGAAAACTAATGTGAATGTGAAGTTGTTGTCAACCAGTCCAAACATGCATACATTACATATGGCGCTCTGGCCGGTGCAAATAGGGCCCTTTGAACATCGTCAAACGAACATTGTTTTGCAGTGTGAGAGAGATTAGAACAGATACACTGTAAATTAAGATAGTCGACGTAGATTTTCCTTGCAATTGATGGAACATTGTTTTGCATTGTCAGAGAGATTAGAACAGATACACTGTAAATTAAGATAGTCGACGTAGATTTTCCTTGCAATTGATGACCACAATAGCTACTCACCGTCGGCGACAAAGATCTTGAAATCAGCTGTGGAGAGAGAATCGGCTGGGGTTCCCCGAAAACATCGTTGTATCGGTTGTGAAAATATGTTCTTACAAGGAAATATAGGAATAATGTTCTCAACACACATGGCATTGCAAGAAGATGATCGATCGATGAGCTGTTCATTGTACATGATGCACATTACATTTTTTAAGAAAAGTCGGCAGAGAAACCCCAGCCTATGTTTTTCATTTTTAATGTAGACCTAAATTATAGAGAAAACTACAAATATTTATGATATCAAATAGGTATATTATGAAAATATAATTAATGAAGAATGTAATGATACTTAGTTGGCAATTGGCATCATGGATGTTATTATCTTGTCATATAAATTTGGCTAAACTTGAGAAGGTTTGACTCCTCAAGAATTTTTGAAATGACTTATCGCAGATCCTTGTAGTAGCATTAAAGCTTAAGCTAATTACTCATAGGCAAATTACAATCTAAGTACATACCAAGTTTCAAATCAAAGAAAGGGTAATTCTCAAACAAAAAAAAATCAAGGGAAAACTTAACATACTGTTGATGAAAACGAACATGGCAATTTGCAAGCTTCTGCTATTCTTTCTACAGCCATTGCGATGGTAGTCCAAGCAATCACTGTTCTAGTTCTAGCCTATCCTTTTTGCCCTGCACATTGCCTGAAGAAGCTCTCAATCAGCTGCGTCAGGTTCTCATACGAGGGCCCTCCTTTCTCCATGGCCACATGAGCTTTCTCCCCGTACTCCTTGGCCTTCCTTCTCCTCTCGTCCGCCTCTTCCCCTTCGCCCATCAACGCCGACACCGCCCGCACGATGTCGCCACGCGCCACCGCCACGCTCTCGTCGTCGAACAACATCACGGGCGCCGTGACGCCGACGGGCACGCCGACGCCGAGCACGTCCACCACCAGCCGCTCGTTCAAGAACTGGTCGGCGAAGTGCGGCCACGTTACCACCGGCACGCCGTGCGCCACGGACTCCAGCAGAGAGTTCCAGCCGCAGTGCGTGACGAAACCCCCCACGGCGCGGTGAGACAGGATGGCGAGCTGCGGCGCCCAGCCGCGCACCACGAGGCCGCGCCCCGCCGTGCGCGCCTCTAACGCCCCCAGCCACTCCTCCACCTCCGGCGCGGCCACCTCGGCCTCCTTCACCACCCAGAGGAACGGCCTGCCGGAGTCCTCGAGGCCGTGCCCAACCTCGAACAGCTGCTGCGGGAGCTTCCGCGCGATGCTGCCGAAGCTGACGAACACGACGGAGCCCGTGTCCTGGAGTCGAGCCAGGCGGTCACCACGCTCTGCCGGGCGCCGCCCGACGTGTCCCCGCGCGACGCCATGGCCTCGACGTCGTCCCGGTTGGAGAGGCAGAGCGGACCAAGCGTCCACACGGGTTTGCCGAGCGCCGCCTCGTAGCACGACACGAACTGGGCCTCGAGGTCCAGGAACGTGTTCACCACCGCGCCGTCGGCCGTGCGCATCGCCTCCACGCACTGCGTCCGCAGCGCCTCCCACCCCGGCGAGTTGAAGAACCCCGGCGCCGTGGCTTTGGTCACCTCCACGCGCACCGGCATGCCTGGCACCACGAACCGCTCCTGGTCGTCGTCGGCCGCCGCGGTCAGCTCGCTTAACCCGTGGTCCATGCCGTTGAGGTCGCAGAGCGAGTAGAAGCACGACGGTCCGTGGAAGAAGAGGCGAGGGATGCCGAGGGCTTCTAGCCACGCCGGCCGTCCACGCGTTGCACCAGTCGGAGATGATGCAGCTCGGACGCACCGGCAGCGCGCGCAGGTACGCTTCCAGCGGGCCGGCGAGCTTCTGCAGGGCAGTGAACAAGGGGAGGAAGTGGTTGTTGTCCGTGATCTGGTCCACGTTCTCGACTCCCGGCGGCAGGCCCATACCGTCGTCGGTGTCCGTCGTCGGCAGCGGGAGCTCGACGATCTCGAGGGGCCGCTTAGTGCGCACGGCCTGCTCGGCGACGCCACGCAGCCGTGCGGCGTTCAGTGGTGTCGTCACCAAGCTCGCCCCCGCGCCGCGCGCCGCGAGGAGGCGGGCGAGGTCGACCATGGGGATGGTGTGGCCCTGCGCCACGAGGGGAACGATCACGAAGTGAGGTGGCGGTGGTGGCGCTGGCATAGCAGTAGCGGACTCCGCCGTGGGCGCCATGGACGTGATGCGCTAAGCTAACTTGGGACGGGCACCGCACGATCGAGTGGTGTAAGAAATAGAGTGGCCTGTGAGAAGAAGGATCGATCGAGGTGCTGATTTTATACAGCCATGGGAGGCTACTCCTTTTTTTTTTCCCCCACAAGTAGGTTCGATCCTCCCAGGTTTTCTAGCCAAATTTTGGCAAACATTTTATAGACGTCAAAAAATATGTATTTCAAGGGTCACTTAATAATCCTCATAAATCAAAGCTTGCACGCGGCTGAAAACATTCATGTTGTCAGGAGATATTTTTACAAGCTTGATTTTTCTAGAACAGAAGATGAGCAACCCTATTTTGATGTCTTCTACGATGCGCAATCTCAGCCTCTCTATGCTCATCCACAGGCACCGAACATGAGGTACACACCATGCCCTGTGAATTGAATTCCTTGGAAAAGTTTCAGTTTTTTGTTTTTGTTTTTTTTGAAACAGGAAAAGTTTCAGTTGGAGACGTTGTCGAGCAGTTTTGGCAGGAGCCGCAGCATTGATGCCAGCAAGGCAGCAATCTTGGCGTCATCGATCTCACCAGAAGCGTGCACAAGTGCGTGAGACCTCCAATGATCTTGCCTCGTCATCTACTCATGTCTGTACATTTTTTTTGCCGTTTGGACGTCCTCCCTCCCTCCATTCTAGATTACGTATGTACTTTCTCCTGCTGATATCGGTGCTTATGTCAGCTCAACAGCAAAAGACATCATACGGACCCAAAAGCCCATCGCCGGAGACCAGCCGACTGAATTCTAGGCAATTGTGTGGGACAATCAACTTGTGCCGTCACCTAGATGACTTGTGCGGTCACCTAGATCAACTTGTGCGGTCACCTAGATTAGTTATCCAAAAAAAAAAAAAAAAAAAAAAGAGCTTAGAGAGTTCTATTCAACATCACGTCATTATTTTGAGTTTGGCTCTTGATGTGTCTTCCACCATAATAAGATCCCAAATCTATTGAAGAAAAGAAATTGGCATAGTGCTGAAACTAGATTTTAAGAAAGCTTATGATAAAGTAAGCTGGAAACTTTTATTTGAATGTCTAGAAAAAAGAAGTTTTCATGAAAAATGGTGTAAATGGATTAAAGAGGTTGTATCGGGAGGCACTGTAAGTGTAAAACTTAACAACAAGATTGGTTCATATATAAAAAGCCACAAAGGGGCAAGACAAAGAGATTCATTGTCTCCAATCTTATTTAATCTGGTGGCAGACTGTCGACTAGAATGGTGCTAAAAGCACAAGAAAATGGCATTATTACTGGACTTACTAGTCATATTATTCATAGTGGAGTAGTACTGCTACAATATGCTGATGACACTATAGTTTCCTTGAAACATGGATTGGAAAATGCTATGAATATGAAACTTTTATTATACCTATTCAAAAATGCTTGCTGGCTTAAAGATCAATTTTAATAAAAAAGTGAAGTTTATATGATTAATGATGAAGAAGTGGGAGCGTAAACATGCTTAATTTTTTAACTCCGCCAAATTGGTCTTTTTCCTATCAAGTATTTTAGGGTTCCATGAAGTCTAAATAGACTAAAAATAAAAAAGATTGGTTGCCATTAGAAGAAAGGGGCCAAAAAAAACTTGATGTATGGCAATGAGGTCTCCTATCTATGGCTGGCAGGATCTTTGTGTTAATAGACTCCGGTCTTACCAATACCCCAATTTATCATATGTCATTTTACTTAATGCCAAAACTTTTGTTGGCAATATGGATAAGCAGAGAAGAAATTTTTTTTTCTCGGGGAGGAAGCCTAAAAGAAAAAAATACCATCTAATCAGATGGAAACACATTCGTAAAAAAGAAAAAAAAAAAGGGGTTTAGGAATCAAGGATCTTAAGAAATTGAATATTAGCCTTATGACTAAATGGTGGTGGTAATTTGAGACCGAAGAGGGTCTTTGGCAGACTATTGTCAAACAAAAGTATATGAATGGTAAAACCATACATAATGTTCAGCATAGATTAAATGATTCACCTATGTGGACAGATCTATTAAAAAATTAAAGAAATTTACTTGCATGGTAGAGGAATTTCCATTGGTAATGGGGAAGTACTAGATTTTGGTATGACCCTTGGTTATACAAAAGATCCTTTATGCAACTTAGTACCTGATTTGTTTGCTC
Source organism: Hyparrhenia diplandra (assembly GCA_015847255.1). Classification (NCBI taxonomy): domain Eukaryota; kingdom Viridiplantae; phylum Streptophyta; class Magnoliopsida; order Poales; family Poaceae; genus Hyparrhenia; species Hyparrhenia diplandra. The sequence continues at coordinate 276,390 of JADLZK010010295.1, forward strand.
TTGCCGAGAATAAAGAGATCACAGTTTTAGAACTAAGAGAGGGAATACAACTTACCTTTAGAAGATGACTCTTTGAAGAATTAAGATACAAACTGAACAAAATCATGTATGATATGGAAAAGTTTCTCTTTAAGAGTAGCAAGGATAATCCTTTTGGTCCCTTACTAAATCTAAAAGTTTTTCAGTCAAGTCAACCTATGACATGTTAACAATTTCTAATGTAGGCATATATTACAAAAAATCTAGAAAGGCAAACTACCTGAAAAAGTGAAGATTTTTTAATGGTTATTATCCAAAGATGTTGTGCTAACAAAAGAGAATTTGAAGAAAAGAAATTGGGAGGGAGATGATAAATGCATGTTTTATTACGATTGTAGAGTCATCTCGCACATTTGTTTTTCCAGCCTGTTGCTAAGGTGATATGGTCAATCATAGCTAAAAAGTGTGGGAGCTAATAACATCCCACAAAATCTTATGCAATGTTGGAATTGGTATGATAAATGGTTACCCTACGGAGGGAAATTTCATGCAACGGGAGTAGGAGCCATTTGTTGGTCAATTTGGATAGCTAGAAAACCGAAGCTGTTTTTGATAAAAAAAAACAATAAAAAGTCCTTTGGATATTATTTGTCATGCTCATGCTTTTATGACATATTGGTCAGGCTTGTATGGTGAAAGTTACAAGGAATTGTGGGTGGAAAGGAGCTAATACGATGTTGAGGATTGCAAAGGAGATTCTGTCAACCCGGATCAACAGAGGCAGTGTGAATCATATTCTCCTACAAGACAATCCCGATCAAGACGAAGAAGAAGACTAAAAGAATCCTCCGTAAGCCGGAGAAAGAGGATGATCTGGAAAGATAGGAATCAAACCGTTACGTTAATAATGTGGCAAGCATGTATGTATTGTTGGTTAAACCATGGTTGTACTGGTTCGTTGGTAACGCGTTTTTACTCGCATGTTAGCAAGTCCAGTAGGTCTTTGGTGGATGTGATTCGTTTACATTCTTAGCAGCCTGGAGGTGATGCAAGGTGAAGGTTGAAGCAGAAAAGTGGATGCACAAACAGTTTGGATCAACATTTTGGAGGTCTTTTTTATTTTTTGGCAATTCTGCCTTTCTCTAGTTGCTGTTCTGACAATGTTCTTGAATGCTTTGTATTTCCGGTTGGAAAAAAAGATCCCAAATCTATTAGAACCAACATTATTAGGAACACATGAAAAAAATAGTGCGCTATAGCACTGAAATAAGCGCTAATAGCGCCGGAAGCACTTGTCGCGATGTAAAATAGCGCTATAGCGCTAACAGCGTTTTTGGCTAACCTGCCGCTAAATTCTATAGCCCGCGATTTTTTCATGGTGAGGAACCTTTAATTAGTGCTGGTTCTTCGAAGTATTTGTCCTAGTCACTTGCCTTTGCCTCACCATCATCATTAGCTCTCAACCAATGTGTATCACATCATATAGGTTGTCATGTAAAAACTCTACTGCCTTTCATTTGTACCTAGAGTCAAGAAAGTAAGCCAAAATAAGGGCAACATTTGACGTGTTCCAGTACTTCTCAGGCTTAGTGTTCATAGAATTTGCCATTTCTCTAATAGTGTCATTTGCACTAGGACACCACTCTGCAATTAAAGCCTTAATTTGACAAAAGCTTTGGTAAAACAGCTCTGCCATTGAATATCCGAAAAACTCAATCTCATTGAGCCTCTTCTCTCACGAAGCTCCGCTTATTCTTGCAGCCAAACAGGTGTGCCAGATGCCATTCTTCATAAGACACCATTACCATGCATATCTTTTTGTTAAAAAAAAAAAGAATAAAAAGACTATCAGAAGCAAGCATCTCAACGTCCTTCAACAAAAAGTCATACGTTGTACTGATTTGTGAACGTTTGGACCTCGCTGTCCCCATCTCTGCAGACTGCAGCGTTCCTATCCCAAATAGTTAAAGCACACATCACGACTAATCGACGACTAGCAGCAGTGGACATTGCCCATCCAACCTCTCCGTCACAGCTCTCATGTCGTCGGCTCCGGCGCAAGACCCTGTTCAGCCACACGCTCTGTCTTCCGGTCGTGGTCCAGCTGTTGTCGGCGGCACAGACTCCGCGTCGGCGATGCCGCGCTTGGTGCTGGTGCCTATGCTGGCGGCGGGGCACTCCGGCCCGATGCTCGACATGGCGCGCGCTCTGGCAGGCCGAGGCGCGCTCGTCACGTTCGTCACCACGCCGCTGAACCTGCCCCGCCTCGGCCACGGCGCCAGCGCCGGCGACGACGCGCTCCGCATCCGCTTCCTCACCCTTCGCTTCCCGTGCGCCGAGGCCGGTCTACCGGAGGGCTGCGAGAGTCCCGACAAGCTCCCCAGCCTCGCCTTTCTCAAGAACTTCCACGACGCCTGCGCCATGCTCCGGGCGCCGCTCGTCGCGCACCTCAGGGAGACCGACCCGCCGGCGAGCGCCATCGTCTCCGACACCTGCCACCCGTGGACCGGCGCGGCGGCGCGGGAGCTCGGCGTGCCAAGGCTCGCGTTGGAGACCTTCTGCGCCTTCTCCTCCTTCTGCATGCGCCAGATGAGCGTCCACGGCGTCTTCGAGGGAATCAGCGACGACAAGCGCCTCGTCCGCGTCCCTGGCTTCCCTATACACGTCGAGATGTCGAGGGCGCGGTCGCCGGGAAACTTCTCGGGGTTTGGCAAGGTGTTCGCCGACGAGGTCATGGCTGAAAACGCCAGAGCCGACGGCATGGTGGTGAACAGCTTCGTGGAGCTCGAGCCCCTCTTCGTTGATGCCTATGAGGCGGCGCTCGGCAAGAAGATCTGGACCGTCGGGCCTCTCTTCCTCCAGCACAGCTCGCCGTCGATGGCGACCTCTGCCTCTGATGACGCGACCGCCGTCCGGTGCGCGAGCTGGCTGGAGTCCAAGAAGCCTCGGTCGGTGGTGTTCCTGAGCTTCGGCAGCCTAGCGCGCACGACGCAGCCGCAGCTGGTGGAGATCGCGCGCGGGCTTGAGGCGAGCAACCGGCCGTTCATCTGGGCGGCGAAGCCCGCCGTCCTCGCCGAGTTCGAGCGGTGGCTGTCAGACGACGGCTTCGAGCGCCGCGTCGGGGACAGGGGGCTCGTGGTCACGGGCTGGGCGCCGCAGAAGGCGATCCTGTCGCACCGGGCCACGGCCGCCTTCGTGACCCACTGCGGATGGAACTCCGTGCTGGAGTGCGTCGCGGCGGGGCTGCCGATGGTCACGTGGCCGCACTTCGCGGAGCAGTTCATGAACGAGAAGCTCGTGGTGGACGTGCTGCGGGTCGGCGTGCCCGTCGGCGTCAAGCGACGCGGCGCAGTGGGGCGTGGTGGAGGCGGAGGCCGTGGTGGCGACGCGGGAGGACGTTGAGAGGGCCGTGGCGGCGGTGGTGGACGGCGGGGAGGAGGGAGACGCGCGCCGGGCGAGGGCCGCCGAGCTCGGCAGGAAGGCAAGGGACGCCGTGGCGCGTGGTGGCTCATCGGACCGGAACGTAGTGCTTCTGATGGAGCACGTTGAGCAGGTCAAGTCCACCGTGTGACGTGGACAAGAATATTTTAGGATCTGTCTACCGGAGACCCGGGTGATATTTGGCCACCAATCATCCGGGTGATTTGGGCAAATAAATCACCTAGAAAAAAAATTACATTGTCATATAGGTAAATTTACACCATCTTACAATGATTTTTCATTATAATTTGTTGAACATATATAGCAATGTAATTTAGGTATTAATCCTATAACCCCTAAAGTCGTAGAGATCGGTACCTCCGACCCAACACTCATTCTACTGTTCTTTCTATAGTACCAATTTTCCGTCGTCGGATCTTCAAGCACCTCACCACGCCCCTCCATCTGTCCAAGTTCTAGAGCCTTATATTTGGATTTTTGGAATTGCCCGATGATCATGACGATGACCCTCTGACCTGATGAATGAATTGATACATACATAGATGCATCGGAACGAAATTTCAGCTCTACAGGGTAGGTCCTTTGCGTTTACAAGGTCCGAGCTCTCTTCAATGGTTAATGCAGTGTCGTCTCCTCGGTCTTGGGAGTTTAAGCATGCTCAGGGACCCAAACTACATAACTACTGTTTTCGTGCAAGCCTGGCCTTTCCATGACACACTCAATTCACTGTTCTTAGAACAAAAATTCATTCAGACTTTATTTGATCTCTCTTCCTCTTTATGGAGCCAATGAACACCAGCAACCCAGCTTGCAAAACTTCTTCACCTTCTTTTTCGAGTCCTTAGAATGTGCTCTGGTGCTGGCGTTGGAGCCCATTGCATTAGACTCTGAGGGCTATTTCCCAAAGAAAGTATTTCTGCGTCCCCATTGGAGTTGACTTGAGGATTTCTTGCAAAGCAAAGATTTTTGAGTGTCCTCAGCATTACTTGCAGATGATGAATTTTCTTTTCCAAAAAAATGCAGGTTGCTCTTTGTTGGGGTTTTATCTGTTCCACCAGCTGAACTGATTCTGTGCTCATGGATAGTAGACAACAAAGTTTGATTGGGTACAGCAGAATCTTTCACAATGTCAGCAGCACATTTGGTTGTACCATGGCAGTCAAATTGGCTACATTTGAACAGGTACAAACATATATTCTTAATTCCTTATGAATATATATGCCCATCACTTATTTTCAGAACTTTGCTTGGCTATTACAATTTGTTCTAGAAGCGATTTAGCCTGCTGCCATGCCAACACACAAAATATAATTTTTTACCTCATGTTCAGAATTATATATATGCTGATTTGATATTGATCTATTACAAATACTCTTGCACTTTCACTTTAAAAGCAACCTGTACTGTGTTAATTGCTGCTTACAACTGCACGCCAGCAACAGAACGACTTCAGCTGCGGTGCTGAGCATCAGCGATGGACATCTGCGTCTTCTGTGTTATGTATCATTTTGTACCAACATTGATATGCAACAGGAATGCAAGATTAAGATACAGTAGGCTCTGTACCTATTCGTTTTAAGCTGTACCATACATGGTTGTCCAGCACGTGTTGCATGAAACGCCTTGCTATATGAATTTCCTTCGTCCTTTTTGCCTTGCATAGGGGGTGCAGGAACCAAGGAAGGTTAGTGCACCTAACTCTGTTCCCTTTGATATAACAACGACTTTTTGGTTTTCTGCTTCTATTTAGCAAGCAATTAATATGGATACTTAATATTTTCTTTGCTATGTCATCGTACCGAACCATTAACATTCCCATAGGGTTGAGAATGTAACCATTAACATTCCCATAGCGTTGAGAATGTAAACCAGGCACCACGATAATGTCTTGCAGAAAGTGAGAACACCTCTCTTAAAGGTGAACCTTCACGCATGCTACGACCACCAAATTTAAATATCAGATTTTTATGTCCCCTAAATGCCATTCCGAGAGCTGTCAAATAGCGGCAGTACAGGAGCCAATCCTGCGCAGCTGTAATTTATGTCCTAATTTCATATTAATGGTATATTTGGCTAAGAGCGTACAAACCTTTTACTGTTTGGTTCAGCGATAAACCATGTTACTACTTCGATGACAACTGGCATCAAAAACTTACCTGTTTACACAGCTGCTCCTGCTCCATATATTCTAACATACTTAAAAGAAAACTGCTCCAATGGAAAGACATATGTAACAATTTTTTCCTAATCTTTTTATTCCATGTACATATGATGTGCTGCAGTTCCGTTTAGCGACCCCTAGCGACCCGTGCGAAGCACGGGGGTACCTACTAGTTTCTATGGAATGCAAACAAATCTAACAGATATCACCTAGAAAAATTACATTGTAGTAATGTAGTAAACTTTCATTGTAGAAAAATTTGAACACTGACATGTTTCATGCCAATGCTTGGTCGCACCCAGCTCCACAAAACCAGTAAGTTTATGTTATGCAAGAACTATGCACGTAGTGCCATCGATGCGCGCAAAGGGCGGCCCATATGATGACGCACTCACTGGTATTTGACTCTTCAACACCATGACAACTTCACCACCTTTTCGACCTGATGACGCACTCACTATGACCAGTCAATGGCTCTCTTCCTACAACCTGTGATCAGTAGTTACGTCTTAGCTGTAGTGATCTAGCTTCCACTATGTTGTTGCCTATGTTGAACTTTTAGGAGTCAAAACACTTCTATGGTGACTCTACTATGTTGTTTCCAAGTACTGGCGCTCATCGACGTAGTTAATGTGTTCCTACTTAATATTATCGTTGTCTAAGGTACAATTGAGCCATTGTGATGATTATGTTTCTTGACACGTAGCTAAATCACATACCAGTGCATTTAGACGACCCAAGAACTATGACTGTGTAGTATCCTGGTGCGCAAGGGCGTGCCCATATCACAAGTTATGTATTAATAAAGGGACATAGTCAGTCATCACATTCTCTCTATCACAACGACCACTCTCCTAGATTGTGTAGAGTGATGATTCGTCATTATAGTTCACTCAGCCTCTACCAAATGGTGGAACGTTCCAAATAATATACCAGTTGTTCTGAATCTATTGTACATTTATGCATATAGTTGTTCCAAAAAAAATCAGCCACACATCAACAAATGGCTTGCAAAGTCTTAGGCTGTTTGCACTCGTCGTATTCTAATGAATCCATCCTCTAAAAGCAATATTTTGTCTTGGTCATCGAGATTCTCTAATCTTTATCACTTTCTTCCGCACTCATTCATCCTCTATCTCATTTTCTATATCAACAGCCGTCGAGGAGGAATCCAACGTCACACTCTCTCACTCCCACCTTTCCCCACCTCCATTCTATCTCCATCACCTTTCCCCACATATCTTTCTCTACCCTCCCAAATCAAGAACGCACCAAGCTAGCTAGCTTCCACACCCATAGGTGCTTTGTTGCACCACCGTTTTTTGGGCAACTGGGATTAAAAGGGGGGACCTCTAGTCCGGGTTCATAATACAAACCGGGATTAATTGATTTGCATGCGAGACCTCCATATCCATATTTTTGTTTTGATTTTAATTTTCATTATTTGTTTTTTCTTATTTCAGTTGTTGTTTCTTTAAAATTACAAAGAGCTTCCCGCAATTCACAAGATAGTTACACAAATAATGGTAATTTTTCAAGAAAGTCATTACACACAAGATGTGTCCATCTCTAAAGTCATGAATTTAAACAAAGTTATTACACATAAGTTTTCAACAACTAAGAACAATTTTATATTACAATAAGTTTTCACGAAGGGTTTTTTCTCCCAAAAAGAGGTCATATCTATGTGTACAAAAGATGGGCAAACATAGAAAATGTGCCAAGATACATTACAACCATCATATTTAATGTGTAAAGATACATACATGAATACTAAATGATGTATAATAAACAAAAAAAAAACACTACGGTATCTACCACACATTTATATGTATATGAACAGAACATAGAAGATGAAGCATTGAAAGATTGGAAGATGAAGTAGCAAACCTTCACAATATGTATATATGAAGCTCACTACCTTGAGCAAGAACTCTATTGTCCCCACCCGATGAACACACGCGAGCAACAAAGAATAATAATTGAGCTGTGTTCGACCGTTAGGGGTAGAATGGGTTATATATAGTGCAAACTTTCAATCCCGGTTGGTTTTATAACCGAGACTAAATGATGGACCACTAGTGCCCTGGTGGGTCTATAATATGTTTGGCTATACTAATTTCCAAATACACCTTTGTAGTCAATCTCACTTCAACTAAAATAATTGTTTTTGCTAGTATAGCCTATTTGGACAACTCCACTCAAAAGTGAATCTGAAGGTATGAATCTAAAGGTCTGTCTCCGCCCAGGATTTTTTTCATCGATTCTCTTTTCTTCCACTCGTGTCGAGGTTGTTCATTCCACTTGTGTGCTGAAGTTGGTGATGGGTCGATTCTTGATTTCATCGCAACAAGTTTTTTCCTTCTTCTATGGTTACTAACATGTTTCTAGATTTATTGAACAACAACTCTCGAGGAATCAAGAGGACTTCTAGAGTTTGAGCTACAACAACACTCAAGGCGCCCTAACTAACTAATCAATACAAAAAGTGGCTACACGGTAGGTATGTATTCATTTTGCAATACAAAGCCAAAACCTCCGGACTGAGACAAAACCAAAAATATGATTGTGCCTTTTCCACCTAATCCAATAATGTTTGCTCCTCATTATAAATTTATTGACACTAAGCCGACTTGTTTGCCTCCAGTATCTCATAGCGTGCATATATTGGAAACTAGCATATTTGAGAAGATACAACTTGAGAGGTCAACAAATAATGCTAGGCTCGCCTAACAATTTATATATGTTGAAATATGGCTTACATGTTTTTATTGTGTTATTCACGCATCTAGTATTAATATAAGCTCAGCTCACGCCCAAATAATTACCCTCACAACTAGCTCATGTATTATGTCCTTATACTATTTGTGTTCACAACACTCAAGGCCTAGAAGTAGGCACACTGAACATATATATCTCTAGCCAGACAACCTCATCATGAGTTACCATGAGTAATACGGCTGTTAATGTGGTAGTAATAAGCTTTTTTTTTTTTTTACAACATGGTACTAACCAGCATTATTACACGGCCGGTACATATATGCAAGTTTGTCGCTCAGCTTCTATTCAGGCCTTGGCATTATTAAATGAACTGTGGTCGTTACTCAAACTAATCAAGTCACATACACTAAAAAGTCTATGGTCGTTCACTTTATCATTACTCCATGTAGATTTGGGAGTTGGCATGTATCAAGTCCTAATAGAAGACGTCTCAATATATTGTACCATATAATGAACTTAGGTGGCGGACCTAAGGACAGGCCAAACCATTCCAACTATTTTCCAGCGTTTGTATGATTTTTGTTTAATCGTTCCTTTGATAGTGAGGTTTGAAGATCTAATAATATTCATGTTTTTAGAAAAGGAAATATATTCATATCACAGCTTCTTCAAATAATAATATTTGTGTCAAAGGACACCGTATAATCCCTGTTATGCAATAGAATCATTTTATTGGAGACACAAATCAATATATTGCAAAAGAACATAAATCTGGTGGAAATCATTGTGGACCCATGAACATATTAACCAAAAGAGAATTTCTCCTCCTTGCCTTCTTTGCTTCTATGCTGGAATATGGAAAGCTGACGTAAACACTCCACCATTTCTGTTGGATTGCTACGAAGCTTCTGATATAATCCTGCACATCAGCAACCATCGTCCGCATCCTGCTCTTCGACCGAGGCATGAAGTACATTTGCTGACTCGAATGTTGTGATGCCACTGTGCCACTCAGTCAATGAGTCCAACAAGACGAGCTAATAGAGTGCAAGCTGCAAGCCCGAACCATATGAACATGTAGTCTCTGTGCAAAAATATGTTTCATTTCAATTTCCGTTGCCACCTATTTCCAAACTTTTACAAAGTCCTTCCATCTTACCACTCACGCTTCAACACACCTTTGAGACTTGGCAATAGATTTATAGACCACTTTGCAGTCACAAAACTCAGAAACATGTGGAGTTCTTCAAGTTACAATTGGTAAAGCAGAACTTCAATGTGCTGCGTACTTAATGATCATCAAAGTGTAATAATATTGTGTCTGTTTGTCATGAATACACGGCAATGCTTGTTGTTTTTTAGTATACCTTTTTCTTGTTGTTTTTCAGTTGTGAGTACCTACAGTAGAAAAAGGAAATTTAGTATTTTAAAGATCTTCAGTCACCGTGTTTATTTGTTTTTGTGCTTCTTGGAAGCGAAATACCAAAAATCCAGACGTAACTTTATCTTTTTACCTCGTGTCCTGAGTTTTGACGGAGGGAGTATGGCCTGTTTGCTTCAACCAATTTCTTTTATGCCACACAAGAGGAAATTAAGAACATGATGCTAAACAGAGCCCTGAAGCTTCTGGCAAAATCCCGTTCATGAATAACCGGAACCTTGGTGGCAAAATCCTAACTACCGGTACATTAGTAACTGGATTGTCCAAATGTCACTATGCCAATCTCTCAACAAATCAATGAAGGTAAGCTCAAGCTGCATGTGAAGCTGAGTCGTTGTTCTGTATATAGATATTTCATTACAGTTCCCTATGCCTCCTATTTCTATATCTATAGCCATAACTTCCTTCTCACGAGTATATTTGCTTGTTTCCTGAACCAAGGACCAAATATTTTCACTTAAGTGTAAGGTCATGACTCATGCTTCAACACATCTCTCAGACATGGCGCCAGACTTATAGCCAACCTTTTGTATATGGGCTTTTACTAGACCTGTTTAGGCTGAGTTTCCAATCTAATTTTTTGATGAAAACAGGAGGGATTACCAATTTATTGCCACCCCCTTGCCATCATGTAGCTTGTCGTATTCTCCAAGTTATTGTCAAAGCACAACTTTAACGTTATGTGTACATGTCACCTACCATGTCATGGTCGTGATAAATATGGAAGTTTGCTCCTTCACTTTCCTTATTTTCTAATTGCACAATGTGTATCTGGTTGTGATACAATTATTAATTAGTCCATACCTGTAGTTTATCTACATACCAAAACAATATTTGTGTCTCATTACCTATCCAAACGGGCTTGTATCACACTTATCCGCTCGCACGCTGCCAGTCCCGGACGACACTCACCTCTGCGTGCGACTGCCACACTAGCTACACCATGGGCGCCCTGGTCCATGTTTTTGTACTGAAAGTAACACAACTAATTAAATCAGGAGCCACCACACTTTGCAATCGCCACCCTGATCCGAAAAAAGTATCAACAGTAGCGAAACACAAACGTTATATTGCGCGCGTGCTCCACTTTTTACGGGCGCACGGGACGCGTGGCAGCGAGCGGACGCATGCGCGTAGGGAGCAGGCACGCGCGCGGACGCCGAGTTCTGGGCTGTCCCGCGTCCTTTTTCTTTCGTTTTTCGTTTCTCTTTAAAATATAATAACTTTATCATCAAGCATCTGTTTTTTAATTCCGTTTGCACCATCGTGTTTATTATAACAAGATCTATAAAACTAGATCCATATTGGATATGTTTTGATATAATTTTCGTGATGATAAAAATTACATCTAAAGTAAAAGGTTTTACATCTAAGAGTACAAAATTTTTATTATTGGAGTAAAAGCAGTTCCAAATTTTGGAGTGTAAAGTTTTTCTTTGAGATTAGAGTTGATGGCGTTCTTTGAGATTAGGGTTAACGCCGTATCTTTGAGATTAGGGTTTATAGCGTTTGTGAGATTAGGGTTCATGGCTTTTTGCCGATATTAGAGTTCATGGTGTTTGATGAGATTAGGGTTTGTGGCGTGGCGTTCTTTGAGATTAGGGTTCATGGCGTCGCCGAGATTAGGGTTGGTGGCATTTCTTTGAGATTAGGGTTCATTGCATTCTTTGAGATTAGGGTTTATGGCGTTCTTTGAGATTAGGGTGCGAGGGTGTTTTGAGATTAGTGTTCATGGCGTTGCTAAGATTAGGGTTCATGGCGTTCTTTGAGATTAGAGTTCATGGCTTTTGCTTTGAGATTAGGGTTTATGTTTTTTCTTTGAGATTAGGGTTCATGGCTTTTCTTTGAGATTAAGATTTATGACTTTTCTTTGAAATTAGGGTTCATGGTGTTGTTGAGATTAGGGTTCACGGCGTTTCTTTGGGATTAGGGTTCATGTTGTTTGGATTATTAAATTTAGGGTTTTGGGACAAGTGTCCTTTTAAATGTATGCCCCCTACTATGCAATGGATTTTGGGGGCAAGTGTCTTTTGAAAGGCATGCCCCCTACTTGGACAATGGGTTTTGGGCAAGTGTCTTTTTAAAATTAGTCAAAAAAAAAAAATTATAGGTTATGAGTTTAAATTTTTTTGAACTATCAAGACAAAGTTTATGATATGATAGTCCAAATTTTTTGAACATACTTGTTTAAAGTTTGTAATGTAATCATTCAAAAAATTTACAAATTATTTTAGTGTAACCTTTTTACTTTCACTTCCATATGGATGTGAAACCATCCCCCGCCCTTTTACTTCTCCCACAAACCCGATGTCCCGAAAGAGAAAGTTTTAGCTTGTAGAAAATAAATTTTCGTGCTCAATGACGCTTTGATAGGAGAAATCGAAACAAAAATATATGGGCCGCAAAAAAAAAAATGGCCCATTGACAGAAAAACCGCCAGACAGAGAAACATGCCACTTGTGGTGTGGATGTGCGCCGTTATTGTTAGCAGTGCATGCACTGTTGCTTTGCCGCATGCATGCATGTCTTATTTGTTATTGTTATCGAGTGCATGCACTGTTGCTTTGCCGCATGCATGCATGTGCGCCGTTATTGTTATCGGTGCATGCACTGTTTGCTTTCTTTGCATGCATGCATGTCTTGCGCCGCTAATGCTTATGGTGCACGCGGCGCCAACTAGTCTCGGTAACGAAACATATGCCTACACTACTACGTAAAAGATTAACCGTGGACGGTTTTTTTTTTATATACCATGGCGGTTTTTTGCAACCGCCACCAATGGAAGGCCACGGTGGTTTTCAAACCCAAAGAAAAAGCGCCACGGTTAATGAAAGAAAAAGTACAAAATGAAATGAAAATGACCGTCCAAAACCCTAACGGGCCGGGGATATAGGCCTCGGCCGCCATGGCGCCGCCACTACCGAGGGCAGCCTAATCAAGGTGTGCAAAATGTGCTTGAGTACCGTGAAGTGCGGCTGAGCCGAGGAGGGTTGATACCATCACTACTACAGAATGGAACTTCCGTGGCGGGCATTTTCGATTTTCCGTGGCGGGCATTGGGTCCGCCACGAACTCTGGTCACGGTTAATCGAATGATTAACCCGTGGCGGACTCTATGCCCCGCCATGCAAAATCGATTAACCGTGGCGGACTTTTAACAATGCCGGCCACAGAAAATAGAGAGATTAACTCGTGGCGGACTTCTTACAATGCCCGCCATGGTAAATAAATTTAAAAAGAAAAAGAAAACCCGATCACGGAACCCTAACGGGCCCGGTCCGGGCCGCGGGCCCGCGGGGTTTCGCCACGGGTCGAGCTCCTTAGCCCCCGACGCCGGACCGCCGCCGGCCACCACCGGTCAGCGGCTGGGGCGCGCGTCTTGAGGACGATGGATCCGAGGTAGGGGACGCCGGATCCGCCGCCCGACGCCGATCCGCCACCGCCCTTCGCCAGATGCCGCGCTTCGAGGCCGCATCCGCCACCGCCCTTCGAGGATGCCGCGCCGACGCCAGATTCGCCACCGCCTTCGAGGACCGGGCGGTGCTCGTGTGGCCGCCGGCCGAAGCAGCCTTCGAGGTCGCCGCCGCCGCCGCCAGCGCCTCGAGGCCCGCCGAGCCACCGGCGGAGTAGGGCCGCCAGGCCGGAGTAGGGGACGCACCCTCGCCGCCCGCGCCCTCCAGGGCTTCGCGTCTCTTGGCGCCGTTGCAAGGGGAGAGGGGGCCGGCCGCCGTTGGGGCCTGAGAGGAGGGAGAGGAGTGAGTGGATACGGGAGGAGGGAGGGAGAGGAGACGAGTGAGAGGAGAGAGAGAGGTGGGCTGAGAGAGAGAGAGAGAGAGAGAGGTGAGAGTGTTTGGAACCCTAGCTCCGATATATATATTTGTGGGCGGACATTATAAATGTCCGCCACGGTTAATAGGGATTAACCTTAACGTGCGGGCGGTTTTTTCCTCGGGCCGGAGGGGATGCGAGCCACCTATTTTCCGTGGCGGTTTCTCAAATGCCCGCCACGGAAAATAAAATCAGAACACCACGTAAAATCAATTTTGTAGTAGTGCATGCTCTCATGAGGGCGTTGGATGATGAGGGATGAGTCAACATTGAGAATCTTGACGCGTCCCACCCGTTGCATGACCCGCTAAGACCATCTATAGCAGGTACGCTCACGGGCTTCCTAGAGTAGCGCGATGGCGGAAATTCTTCTACAGCGGGGAATGCTACGCCTCGCTTATGGTCCCGCTCGCGCTAGCTTCCGCGGATTTCGCCGGTACATATAGCGTGGCCCACGCTTAAACGCACGCACATGGCCCCATGACGCCGCGCAGAGGAGAGAAAGGGGGAGACAAAGCACCAGCAGTGGGCCCCACTAGATGATACTAACTAAAAAAAGCTAAAACTCACAAACTGAAAAACAAAATTAAAATCCGATTGCACCATTAAATTCGTTTCAATAAATCCTTCAAAACTAGATCTCACATGGATATATTTAGATAAAATTTTAAGTGGGTCCTACTTGATGGTTGTTGGTATAGAGGAGATATAAAAGGAGAGATGAGTGCGAAAAAAATAATCGTAAAGAAGGAATCTTCATGACCGGGATGTATAGAGAGAGTAAAAGAATGAGCCTGCTAGGATGGGCGCTTGGGAACCAAACACCCAAAATGTGGCCCATCCTAGCCTGGCCACCACAAATTTGGGCAACCAAACACACCCTAAGGAGTTGCCAACAGTGTCTCGCTGCAGCATGTTTGTGCTTGTTAGGCTTTAGGCGCCAGACAGATCCCTAAGCCGATTTCTGCCTGGGCTTCAAGTTTGTCGTTGAAACGAGGCTCGAGCTCCTGTTGATCCTTTCCCAGGGCTATTGCTGAGCCCCTGAGCCCTGAGCTACGGCTGCTAGCATGCTCAGGCTTGTCCTGACTCCATCGGAGGCCGATATGTGTGAGCATACCCTACAGGTATAGTCCCGAGTGATGCACAGGATCCGTCGGGGATCAGTTATCCCTTTCCTAGGGTTTTCACATGTTATCCTCTCGTCAAGTTTCTTCCTAGATGTGCTGACAATTCCATCAATATTTTTTTATACTTGCTGACTCATGCTTGTAGTGCTCACTCACGGACGACCATAATAGGTCGTTTGGTCACCTGATGCAGGTGTGTCTTCTGTGCCTTGTGTTCTTAACTGTCTCTTCTCATTTAAGTTACGGACTAGACATGCATATTAACATATAGTTTATAGGGACATTGGTTACACTGAAAGATAAGTCAATTGCAGGTAAGTTTCAGTAAGTTTTCTAAACCAAGAGCCTGAAAATGTATCATATGAAGGTTTAAAGTTTGTAAACCACATGTATTCCCTGTTTGATCCATTACTCAATTGTTAGCAACACTCAAGCCCAGCCCAACAACTCCACCAAGGTTCAGGCGTTCATGCGCATCACGGCCCACTTATAAGGCAAGAGGCCCAATTCCTCCCAAAAGCCCGGACTGATGGGAGAGGGAAACTCTCCCTTATAAGGTGGTCATGGCCCCCTTCCCTTAGGGAGGTGGTACTAAACTTGAGTGGCTAACACTCCACCCCCCATAAGGTGGCACCCCTGACATTCCACCCCCCATAAGGTGGGGCCAGAGGGGGCACTCCTGACATTCCACCCCCCATAAGGCGGAACCCGGAGCTGATACCAATTGTTAGCAACACTCAAGCCCAGCCCAACAACTCCACCAAGGTTCAGGCGTTCATGCGCATCACGGCCCACTTATAAGGCAAGAGGCCCAATTCCTCCCAAAAGCCCGGACCGATGGGAGAGGGAAACTCTCCCTTATAAGGTGGTCATGGCCCCTTCCTTAGGGAGGTTGCACTAAACTTGAGTGGCTAACACTCCACCCCTCATAAGGTGGCACCCCGACATTCCACCCCCATAAGGTGGGGCGGAGGGGGCACTCCCGACATCAATCGGCGCTACTGCAGGTGACTGGGGATATGTCCAAACAAGTAAATGGATCCCCAGTAAACAACATCATGGATGACGCCCCGGTGTTTGAAATCTATGATCCGGTAGAGCCCGAAGTTAGCGCTTTTTAAAGTGTTCTTGATATCTACCATGCCTTAATAATATCTTGAACAAGATGAATTTTTACATAGAGAGGTGTGTGAGGATCCACTATAATTCATAATGTGAAAATGTTTTTCTAAAACAAACTACAATGCAGACAAATGGATAACCTAGGGAAACTCATTGATTCTAGTAGTGAGCGTATGCGAGTGCTGCTCTAACATTTGAACCTTTGTTGCCTCTTCTTTCATATATTTAATCAATGTGTTAGTTTAAAACACATAATGTTGAGGGTAGGGAAGTAGGGAAAAATGGATTCAAAGTACAATTGCATGTTTGAACGGTTTAAATTCATCATTTTTTTTTCTATATGACCATTCACACATACATTTGTTGTTTGGTCTAATATAGTACTAACGTGCACATGCTTGTAGTGGAATCTTATGACCAAGATCCTTTTTGGGGGTGTGACCCCAGATACCCATGGTACGATACATGGGCCGCACCATTGAGGTGGCCCAGCCCATAGGATGATGGCTTGCGTGCTATGGCACGTACCGCGTGCAATCGCAATACACATAGAGACAATATTGTGAAGATGCCACGTGATCATTTAAGATATGCTTGATGCCATGATTCTTGTAACAAATCATTTCTTAGTGATTGTAACTCGATCTTTTTTGTGGAACGATTGTAACTCGATCTCGATCGAAGCAAACAATTCAGCACAAGTGCATACATAGGTTTGCTACAATTGAGTTGTCCATACATAAATTTTGAAGTTCAGACATACCACGGGAATTAATACGATGTCACACGTAAATATTACGAAGGGGAAGGGTAGCACTAGCACAACATTCTTGGGTTCGTCTCTTGCTTCCTCTATGGGCTTGACCTACGGTTCAAGAAGAGACAACAAACACCTAATAACGAAAAAGACGAGAGAACACAAGAATGCAACACACTAGAGAACGAAGGGATTAGAACCGATAGGGCCAAGTAGGAAAAGTTGATAAGTGTATCATTTGGATGGAACCATAAGGGATGGGCAAGAGAAGCTAGCAAGGAATAGGACGACACTGCCTTGCTATCATGGAGACCTAGGTGTGGCTACATAGTGGAAGAACTTGATAGGCAAAGCATGGTCCAATGGTCGCAAAGAACAAGAAGAGCGTTGTGTTCCCTTGCACTTGGTGTTCCATCTTCACATGGAGACCTGAACCAAGCATCGCTCACCTACAGATCGACATTAATACAATCTAGCATAAGCGGCACAATCCACTGGCTATTCATATCATGTGTGTACATGATGGTCATTGCTACTTGGGCGCCAGGCGTGATGTCTCGCTGAGTGCTAACAACTGTTCTATGTATGAACCAACAAGAGCTTCCCGCAACAGCGAGTTCCTCTTGCTTGCCCGACAGTGCTTGTGGAGGCCAACATCTTGATCTTTGTCTCAACATATATACCAACAATGAGCACACATGCACGACAAACAAACAGTAAATACATAAACGAAGTAATAAATACATCATCATGAAATGCACATTTTATATCGTGCAGCCCAATGCACAAGCAAAAAAATATAATTGTGCCCAACTTGCACATTACATGGTATGTATACGCGCTGCCATCTAGTATGTTATCCTATACTCTCCGCCGCTAGTCCTATCCGGTCAGGTCCCTGCACATCCACGAGTAGAGCTAGATCAAAAACAAGGGGGTTGCACTTCTCTTAGGCATGGGTGCATAGATTTTTATTGTTAGGGTGCGAATGTGGTGAACATTTTGGTCATAATAACGTTTTTTTTTTCCATTTTTGTGTGGGGCGGTGGCACCCACAAATCGCTATATGCAGTCCACCCATGCCTGCGTCCATCTCTATGTTGCTAAGCTACTTGATTGTGCCATGAGCTTCAACCCGATAGTTAGACAACTTTAAAATGATTGAACTGTATTCTAATACATTTGGGTCCGGCGAGTGCGTCCTTAGGTCGATGCTCGAAGCCACAAGTCTGATGCGTGATGAGAGATCTAGGAAACTTTGCCCCATTTTTTAACGAAACTGGTGTAAGGTCCTAGATGGCTAGAGGGGGGGTGAATAGCCTATAAAAATTTTCTACAAGCTCAACTAAACAAACCGATTAGTATAAAACACCGGCTGAAAAGCGGTTTTGCGCTAGCTCTATTGTCTTGCAAGCCTCTAGTGACAATTCTAAATAAATTCTATGATCTCTATGTCACACAAGAGCTATGTCACTACTCTAACTAGTGAACAATCCTTGTATGGTCCTTATGCTAACAAGAACAACCTACACAAGCAAGTGCTAGCTCTCTACTCAAAGTAATCTAGCAAAGTAATGCACGAGTGAGAGACTTGTTATAACGACTTGTAGAGGCTATGAACCAATCACCGGGAAGAGGATGAACCAATCAACACAATGAGATGGAGAACCAATCACCAAGACAATGAACAAGTCGATTTGTTCACCCGAGTTCGCTTTGTACACCGACAACTACTCTCCGGTTGTGCCGACTAACACAAGGATGGTGTTTGAGCTAGGCGGTGCCCCTTGCTAGCCTCAACACACCACTCAACAAGTGTGGTACCCAAAGCACGAGCAATGTATTCCTTGCACTTTGTCTTCCCGACGAGGAGTGCGTAATCCTCTCACAAATCAACCGGAGGTGGCCAAGAAACAATCACCTCTTCTTGCCAACAACTCCACCACTTCACCAAGCCGGCTAGGAGCGGTGTCTCCAAGAGAAACGGGAAATCCACCGTCTCACAACGATCCCCAAGTGCCTCTATATGCAAGAACTTCGATGCAATGCACTAGGATCAACTCTTTCTCTCAAGAATGAAGCTCAAATCAAGAGTGAGAGAGGAGGGAGGCTTGCTTGCTTGCTCAAAGGTGTTAGGAGTGATTCAAAATGACCAGAGAGAGAGCAAGTGGCAGCCAAGGTGGTATATATAGGCCACACCACGAAATGTGGTGGAAAGGGTGGAAAACACACTTTTCGGCCCGACCAGGGCCGCGACCGACCCGGACTCACCGGTGAGTCCGAGTCCGGCCGGTGGATCCGGTCACAACCGACAAGCCAAAACCAGCGCGGGACCTGCCCTCTGAGCGTCCGTCCCTTGTGTCCGATCGGTGCTTCCGGCCAGCACCGGGAAGCATCCGGTCACCGCTGGTCCGGTTGGCCCCTCGGCCGAAAGCTCCCAAACATGCTCGCCTGCGGGACGCACTGACGGACCGTCCGGTCACTTCCGACCGGCTTCCCGGCCGGTGCGCCCCGCCACGCCGCCCGTGAGCTGCGAAAACTCGTCGTTTTGTCGCCATTCCTTCGCCCTTTGCTCCAAACCGACTTCCGTCACTTGTTTCTTGTTGCCGACACGCCGAAGAACACCTCGACACCATGTGTTAGCATTTTCGAAACCATTTTCGACAAGTGACGAGTTAGCACTTTAGGTTAGAATGCATGCATATGAGACTTGAACCTAAAGGCACGTGAGGATCGATATATGAAAGTTTTCCCCTCTTTATAGTACGGCTTATCGATCCTATAACCACCCACACCCTCTATGGTGTCTTGGGTGTGAAATCAAAAGCCCTATGGTCATACCTTTGCCTTGGGACCTTTGATCTCGAAACTCCACCGAAGTTGCATGCTTGATCAACTTTTGGATTACCATGACCCTTCATCCATGATCACAATGCACCAACTCCAAGCACGACCAATCTCCAATCTAATCAAACACTTAGCATCGAGAGATTAGTCCTTAGGTGTCACTAATTAGCCAAAACCAAACTAGAGATCTTCAACTGGAAGGCATACCGAGGCCCCCAACATTTTCATGGGTTACTAGTATTCCTCGGGGCTGCTATGCATAAGTTGTGCATCTTGTTCAAGAGATGACCAATTCAGCATATTCTTGTTACACATCATGTGTGGGGCGCATACGATCCGAAGCAGAGAGTCAAGAAAAAAGTAGCTCCTTTCAAACATATGAGTGAAATTTATAGTCATATAAATATTACGCTTCCCTATAGACATTTAAGCATTTGTCGTCGAGGGACAAATAGTATCTCTAGACATAATATGGAATTCGAGATTTATATTAGTATCAGTGAACATACTGATTCAACACATGGCCTCGTAAAGATAATGAATTACAACACAAATCTCTATGTCCTATTGCCTACCGGTGATATTGGCATTACCAGAGATTTTTTTTTTTTTTTCATTTTACTACTTTTTGCTGCAATGATTACTGTTGTTTTATGCCTTTTACTTAGAACCCCTAGAAGGACATCAAAACGAACCGAATCATAACGATTGAAATGACAACCAAAGTGAAGAACGAAATTACCAAACCGAGGGACGTAATAACGGCATGGCAAAGATGGGGAATTTGAATGGTCACCTATCTCTCCCACTCTCCTCCCCCTCTCCCCTTTTATGGGGAAGGTGGGGGCTGCTTTCTTTATTACCCAAAATATGGTTGATATTTAGAAGAATGCCACTCGGGCTACAAATGGGCCCAAATATTACATTTTCTACTACCAAGCTACTCAATTGAGCCTATTACACAGCGAGGGGTGTTACCAATTTATTGTACGCCCCTAACGGTAGCCCTCGGCTATTCGGGTCTCGAACCTTTGTTCAAAACCAAATAGTTGAATACGATGAGATGTGGCGTACCCAATTGCAGCTTGGATGTCAAAACGCATTCTTCGACCGCACGGGATTGCCGGGGGGATTGCCTCGCTCTTGATAGACTTCGGCCTATATTCGTTGGTCTTCGACGGATCCCTTTGCTTGCACCTCTTGGTCTTCCTTGTTGACTTGTTTCTTGCGACACAATCAAGGCGGATGTGGCGGTCTCGGTGCCGGGCGAAGCATTCGTGAGATAATCATGACGTGACTCCAAAGACTTCCCTTCGCGGGTTTTTGGGCAAAGATCCTACATCGGGAGGATTGCTTGCTCAATGCGCCTAGTGCTAACACCCCTTGTCGATGTCCGTGAATACTCTTTGGAAGACGGCGATGGAGAGACAGAGGATGCATAGGATGAATTATTGATGCTGAATTGTAACCAAAAATGAAAGCAATGTTGGGGACTAACATTGAGGTTCATTTTATTAGTCCTTTTCATCCTTTGTTTCTATTATTGTTCTCGTGTACTTATCTTTTTAGCCTTTTTTGCATCTTTAAAGCTATTCTTGCACCGATTACCTCCAATTTCCTAGACACAAAGGTCGAATACTTTTCGGAAACGAGCCCCTCGTCACTTTCATTTCACTCGCGGCACCGACTCCCCAAACTTTTTTGTGCCGAGGGGCAAGTATAGGCAAAACGAGCCCCTCGGCGCAACCATGTTTATTCGGCACCGACTCCCCAAGCTTTTTGAGGCGAGGGTATAGTATAGGCGAATGAGCCCCGGCAAAGACACTCGTGTTAATTCGGACGATTCCCCAAACTTTTGAGGTGAGGGGTGAGTATAGGGGAAAGCGAGCCCCTCAAAGACATTCATGTTTATTCGCACCGGCTCCCTAAGCTTTTGAGGCTTAACGGCAGTATAGACGAAATGAGCCCTCGACACACTCGTGTTAATTCGGCCGATTCCCCAAACCTTTGAGCCAAAAACAAGGCCCCTCGGCGCAACCTTGAATTTTCAGTGCCGATTCCCCAAACTTGACCATTTGCCAACTTGAAAGGTGAATTGACTCCTATCTCTCGCTTTTTTCTCGATCCTTCGGATTTTGTTTCTCAAAAGACAAAAGATGTAGCTCAAGGCTAGGTTGAGTGAGAGTGTCAAGTAGTCTTGGGGGATGCCAAATAGAGCTACCCCTATACTCGGTATTGACACAAAAGTAAAGATACCTTCGCAAACACAGAGATGTCATCATGGTGTTTGACAAGAGGACTACTTGAAACGATTGTCGTGGGGCATAGGGCTCACTCAAAGCGAGGATCATCGTCGCATTTTGAGAGTTTTGCAAGTTCTCGCTTCTCTACCATGACCAGGGCTTTTGGGTTCGTCCTCGACGTTTTTTATTCGGTATAGTAAACATGCTTACTGATTTCTTCTATTTGTTGATTTATGACATTGCAAAGTCCGAATATTGAGGGTGTTGTTCATTGTCACCCTCTTTTCGGGTTTTTTTCGGCGAGATCGCATACAACAATTGAGGAAAAGTTTTAATAATTTTAGGAGAAATTTTATGAAAGGGTTCTTCATTGTTGAAGATGTTGGCACAAAAATCGACTCTGCGCCAAGACACACCGACAAGCCGGAATAAGCGGGCTTTACTCGACCGCCTCGAAAGTGTCTTGAATCGAAGGCGTGCGATCAATTTGACTGTTAATTGACAAGGAGGTAAGCGTGAGATCCGGAACATGCCCGGTGTGACCAAGGCAGTTCGCATGTATGGCTCTAAGGCGGATGTAACGACATATAGCTATGAGAGCTATCCGTCGACAAATAATGAATGCATTCGTAAGCATGTACAAAGATGTAATGTAATAACATGAGTTGCCGAATGATCATAAAAAGACATGTTTGAACAAGTAAAGTCAATCATCAAGATATGACATCATAAATCTCTATTGCATGGATCGAATTAATTGACAACATGGGACATAAGTAGGTAATTCATAAATATAAACCTAATCTAAATGACACATGCATTGGTTTCATCCAACTAGAATCACAAGACGCCTAGCCTTCCTAAACCCGTCAAGCTTAAACCCTTGCAAGCTAATCCACCGCATGATACCACTTGCTACAGATCTAATTAAACCACTTACCACAACTAGATCAATCCACCGCATGATACAATCTAACCATGATAAGTTAAAAGCACGCATACATCTAAATAGATCTACAAATACTCCTTACTCGTTGAGGCATATATGCATAGACAAGTAAAGTACATATGCAAACCTAATCTAAAGTAAAGCCAGAGATCTATCTCGATCAGTCCTAACAAAGAATCCAATCGCATGATACACCGCAACAAGCTAATCCACCGCATGATACAATCGCAACAAGCTAATCCATTTGCATGATACGGCTTGCCGACTAGACTCTAACGATAGGTAGACTCACACATGCAAGATACAAGTAGATGCATAAGCGTATTCGGCAAGCTTGCCGAATCAGGGTCCATGAAGAAGGAACTCACACGCAAAACCTTAGCCCGCCGCATCGACTCATGACTAAACGTTAATGAACCCATTAACATGTAACAACTTAGATTGATCTAAGCTCGACTATGATAAGCAGATAGATCTAATGACAAACTAACGATGAACATTGAAAGCATTGATGACATCTAGATCTAACAAAAGATAAAGCCGAGCCATATCAATCTAAATTGGGCAAAAGTGTGTGCAATCATAATAAAAACGATAAATAAGTGAAAGCATGCGCCACTTGGTAACTTAATGAATTCACTAGATTGCCAAATCTAATAAAGCCGATAACTAGCTTCAAGCTAGACCTTAGCCCGCCGCACGACTCATGATCTAACAAAGAACCCTCTTGCTCCATAGCCTAAATCCGCGCCGCGATACTAAGCATGGTAACAAGACTACTTGCAAACATAATCTAAACCGCCGCAGACGATACTAGACATGGTACAAGGTTGCCGGTACTTACAGAGGTCAACGGGTCGATGTATCCCCTCGCAGTAGATCGATGACACGACTGGACACGGAGCCGGTGGCACGGAGCCGGGTTGGTTGTATTTGATTTGGTAGATCTTTTTACAGTTGCCGGGGGTCTCATATATATACCCTGGGCTTGACGAGTCCTAACTAATTACGAATAAACATAATAAAAATATCTAGCTAAGATACATTGTCCTCCAAGTCTTCTCGGAATCTTGAGGCCGCACGTGACACGGGCACTTCTCCTCGAATATCCTTCCTTGATGCTCCACGCTTGCCGAACCATCTCGCCTCCAATCTTCCTTCAGACTCGGGCTTCCTTAGCCGAATAACAACGGCTTCCCGAATGCTACTGTACCTCACCTGACGTACTGCTAGCCGAATGACTTCTTACCGAATTATGATCTGCCGGCTCACTTGTCATTCAGGCCTTACCAAATTTTGGTGTTAACAGAAGAACCTCACACCTCCCAAAGTGGATTCCTATGTGAGGAAAAGAGTGCAGCCCCAAAGCTGTCCTCGGACCTCCGAAGATAACCTAAGTTTGCAAGCTCGGTATGTGGCTATTTTCAAAATAAATTTTGAGCTGTCTATTCGAACCCAAATAAGTCATAAGAACTTTTGCATGATGTAGGCCCTTGAGCTTTCGTTTGCTTCGCTCCCATTTTTGGTGGATCAAAGTATTGAGTCCTTTTGGCTTTTGTATTTTACTTTGCCATCACCTTTTTGGAGTATAGAAGTATTAAGCCATTTTGGCTTTTGCATATTGCCCTCGCCTTTTTGGAGGATCAAGTATTAAGCCCTTTTGGATTTTGCTTGCTTTCGCCCCCATTTTGATGGGCTGAGTCTTAAGCCTTTAGGCTTTCATTTGTTGTGCCCCCATTTTCGTGGGCCGAGGTGTTAAGCCTTTAGTCTTTTCATTAATGCATATGATGAAAGCGTTTTGAGAAAAAGACAAGTCATATGATACGATAGAAGCATTGTTGTGACTTGTGAGCGTTTTCATATTGCCCCCGAATTAGGTAACATGAGTCTATATGCTTGATAAGGGTGATGAAATATCACTTGAAGCTTGGATCCGATCTCGATGAAGATAAACATGATTGGTGACAATTTGATCCGCAAGTCGACCCATAAAAAAATGCTTGAGTTAGCACAATGATCAAAATGAAAGGATCAATTTTTTCAAAGTATCTCGATGTAGTAGGGAATTCATCTCGCTAAAAGTTGTTCAAGCCGGTGAGCCATCCCGCCGCTTGGGGTTCCTTTTCCAAAACCATCGACAAATGTTCGTTTGGATTATTAGCTTACCGGCCTATATTTTTACAAAATAAAAAAATCCACCGGATCCCCCTAGGGTTTCGGTATACTCCCGTACTCCTAGGTAGGCGGGCGGCTGTTCTCACGATCTCCAAATCAGCCCACGCTTCTCGCTCTCCTCTCCCACGACGATCTGAGATTTGGCGAACGGCGAATCGCGCTGCTGAAACCCTCGCCGCCGCGCTTCCTCGCCCGCGCCGCCGCGTATCTCTC
This sequence comes from Hyparrhenia diplandra, assembly GCA_015847255.1. NCBI lineage: Eukaryota > Viridiplantae > Streptophyta > Magnoliopsida > Poales > Poaceae > Hyparrhenia > Hyparrhenia diplandra. The sequence goes on from JADLZK010010295.1 coordinate 301,394, forward strand.
CGGTTCTCCTTAAATCCTCGACACACTACCCACCTGCATCCATCGCCTCCGCTAGCAACAGCTCAACCCGTCTCCACCAATCCGCGCCCGCCCGTCTTCACTGCGACCCGCCTCACCTCCAAGCTGCGGCGTCTGCGTCAAATCGAGGCAATCGCCTCCACCCGCCCCAACCCACATCGTCGTCCACCGCGCCCTTTGCTTCGTATCACCCCGCCTCACCGGCATCCACCATGCCCTCCGCATCGCATCCACCCGCGCGGTGCAGCGCCACACGCCATCACGTTCGGTTACCCCACAATTTCTGTGGTATCTACTCCACGGAGCTAAACATGGGGAAGCCGGAATAACATCATCAACGAGAAGATCAAAAAGTATGAGATGCTCGCGGTAAAGAAGGCGGCTGAAGAGGACCTTCACCTTGCAAGAGAGCTTACTTGAATTGCACAATGATCGTGCCATAGCTTTCAACGCCTTAGGCCACGCGCTCGTGAACTTTCGAGTGTGTGCGTAATCCGCTAGAGGCCTTAGTTGCCTACACTCGTGCAAGAGCTCGCACCAAATTGTATGGACACGTTGAAGTGATACCGCTTGCTTGTTGCAAAGCTAAGCCGACCTCAAGAAGCGGCCGACGAGCTGAACAAAGCTCGCATAATTTCAAAGCATGATGATCCATTACTCAACCAACCTGATGTCCACATCGAGTACCGTGGACTTCGAAGAGTTGACCAAAGAATGAAGGCACTAGAGTCTAGCCTAGCAACAACCACCAAAGTGATATGTTCCATGCAGGTCCATCATGTCATGAAGGAGAAGAATGCTGCGGCTTGCCTAAGGAAGGTTAAAGAATTAACAATTTCACAACCCTATATTGTGTCCGCCCATCATATGCATGTTTATGCCAGCCATATGTTTGCACATAGCGTCAGACATGATCTCATCAGGCCTTTCATGGAGCGTACTCTCACAATTGCAAAAGATGCTACTGGTAGATTTGGATCGTCACTTGTGTTGTGCTTAGTTCTTAGTAAAATTTTGTGTGTGCTGAGAAGATATGAAGATGCAATCACAGAGTATCTGAGGGGGTTAGGGATTGAAAACCCTAGTGATCCAAGATCAGATGACCTGACTAGTATTGCTTCTGATGCAATAAACAAGAGCTCTCGTGATGTGATTGTTCGCTTTATGAGATAGCAGATTAAAATGCTATTGAACTCTATTGTTGAAGTGTGCAAGTCATACTAGTCAGCAATGGGAAGTTCTAAACAAGTTAGTATCCTGAAAGTTGGGACTGATCACTTGTATGATCACTACTGTTGTTTTCTGCCTTTTACTTAGAACCCCTAGGAAGACATCAAAACGAACCGAATCATAACGATTGAAATGACAACCGAAGTGAAGAATGAAATTACCAAACCGAGAACAAAATGACGGCATGGCAAAGATGGGGAGCTGAATGGCCAGCTCTCTCCCTCTCCCCCTCCCCCTCTCCCCCTTTTATAGGGAAGGTGGGAGGGTATGCTTTCTTTATTATCCACAATATGGTTGATATTTACAAGAATGCCACTCTAGCTATAAATGGGACTAAATAAATATTACATTTTCTACCACCAAGCTACTCAATTGGGCCTATTACACAACGAGGGGTGTTACCAATTTATTGTACACCCCCAACAGTAGCCCCTCAGCTATTCGGGTCTGAACCCTTGTTCAAAACCGAATAGCTGAATACAATGAGATGTGTGGCGGACCCAATTGCAGCTTGGATGTCAAAATGCATTCTTTGATTGCACCAGGATTGCTTCAGGATTGCCTCGTTCTTGATAGTCTTCAGCTATATTCAGCTGGTCTTCGACGGATCCCTTTGCTTGCACCTCTTGGTCTACCTTGGTGACTTGTTTCTTGCAACACAATCAAGGTGGATGTGGCAGTTGGTGCTAGCGAAGCATTCGTAGATAATCATGACGTGACTCCAGACTTCCCTTGCGGTATTTGGGCAAAGATCCTACATTGGGAGGATTGCTTGTTCAATGCGCCTAGTGCTAACACCCCCTTGTCCGGTGTATGTGAATACTCTTTGGAAGACGGTGATGGAGAAACAGAGGATGCATAGGATGAATTATTGATGCTGAATTGTAGCCAAAAAATGAAAGCAATGTTGGGGACTAACATTGAGGTTCATTTTATTAGTCCTTTTTCATCACTTTGTTGCTATTATTGTTATGTGTACTTATCTTTTAGATTTTTTGCATCTTTAAAGCTATTCTTGCACCGACTACCTCCAATTTTCTAGACACAAAGGTCGAATACTTTTAGAAACGAGCCCCTCGTCACTTTCATTTGACTGCGGCACCGACTCCCCCAAACTTTTTGTGCCGAGGGCGAGTATAGGCTTAAATGAGTCCCTTGGCGCAACCATGTTTATTCGGCACCGACTCCCCAAGCTTTTGAGGCGAGGGCAAGTTTAGGCGAAATGAGCCCTCGGCACACTCGTGTCAATTCGCAATTGATTCCTCCAAACTTTTGAGGTGAGGGGCAAGTATAGGCGAGACGAGCCCCTCAACACATTCATGTTTATTCGGCACCGACTCTCCAAGCATTTGAGGCGAAGGGCGAGTATAGACGAAATAAGCCCTCGACACACTCGTGTTAATTCGACGCTGATTCCCCCAAACTTTTGAGCCGAAAATGAGCCGAAAACAAGGCCCTCGGCGCAACCTTGAATTTTCAATGCCGACTCCCCCAAGCTTGACCATTTGCCAACTTGAAAGATGAATTGACTCCTATCTCTGTTTTTGTGATCCTTCGGCTTTTGTTTCTCAAAAGACAAAAGATGTAGTTCAAGGCTGGGTTGAGTGAGTTAGTCTTGGGGGGATGCCAAATAGAGCTGCCCCCTATACTCTCGGTATTGACACAGGGCTCAAGGCGCACTAAAGGCAAAGATACCTTCGCAAACACGAAGATATCATCGTGGTGTTCGACAAGAGGACTACTTGAAACGATTGTCATGGGGCATAGGGCTCACTCAAAGAGGATCATCGCCGCATTTGAGAGTTTTGCAAGTTTTGCTTTTCTACCATGACCGGGCTTTTGGGTTCGTCCGACGCGTTTTCATTCGGTATAGTAACCGTGCTTACGTGATTTCTTTCGTATGCTGATTTATGACATTGCAGTCCGAATATTGAGGGTGTTGTTCAATGTCACCCTCTTTTCGGGTTTTTTCTGCGCGAGATCGCATACAACATTTGAGGAAAAGTTATAATAATTTCGGGAGAAATTTTATAAAAGGGTTCTTCCTTGTTGAAGAACCTCACGCCTCGCGAAGTGGATTCCTATGTGAGGAAAAAGAGTGCAGCCCCAAAGCTGTCTTCGGACCTCCGAAGATAACCTAAGTTTGCAAGGTCGGTATGTGGCTATTTTCAAAATAAATTTCGAGCTGTCTATTCGAACCCGATCAGTCATAAGAACTTTTGCATGATGTAGGCCCTTGAGCTTTCGCGTTTGCTTCGGCTCCCATTTTTGGTGGATCAAAGTATTGAGTCCTTTTTAGCTTTTTGTATTTTACTTTGCCGTCACCTTTTTGGAGTATAGAAGTATTAAGCCATTTTGGCTTTGCATATTGCTTCGCCCTCGCCTTTTTGGAGGATCGAAGTATTAAGCCCTTTTGGATTTTGCTTGCTTCGCCCCATTTTCGGTGGGCTGAGTCTTAAGCCTTTAGGCTTTTCATTAATGCATATGATGAAAGCGTTTTACGAGAAAAGGCAAGTCATATGATACGATAGAAGCATTGTTGTGACTTGTGAGCGTTTTCATATTGCCCCTGAATTAGGTAACATGAGTCTGTACGCTTGATAAGGGTGATGAAATATCACTTGAAGCTTGGTGATCCGATCTGGATGAAGATAAACATGATTGGTGACAATTTGATCTGCAAGGTGACCCATAAAAAATTGCTTGAGTTAGCACAATGATCAAAATGAAAGGATCAATTTATTCGAAGTATCTGATGTAGTAGGGAATTCATCTCGCTGAAAGTTGTTCAAGCCGGTGAGCCGTCCCGTCGCTTGGGGTTCCTTTTCCAACCATCAGACAGGGCTCTTAGCGCTCCATGCATCAAAGCAGTATAGTATAAAGCCTAGCTTGTTATTAAAAATAACAGTGGTCAAAATGTGAGTAAACTTTGCCTAACACGGAGGACGATGCAGAGATTTCGTGCAAAAATAATAACCTGAATGATCTAAAAATGTGGGTTCAGGTCAACTTTATTTTAAAGATTGCACACACGAATTTTGAATGATAAAGTGAACGACCACAGACTTGTGCCGCTTACATGCCAACTCCCAAATCTACATGAAGTAATGATAAAGTGAACGGCCACAGACTTTTAGTGTACGTGACTTGATTAGTTTGAGTAACGTACGCGACACCAACATGACTAGCGTACATGACTTGTAGTGTGTACGTTTTTTTATGGAAGCCAGCGTAGCTAGCGTACGTTTTTTTATGAAAGACTTGTAGTGTAGGTGACTTGATTAGTTTTACTAACATACATGACACCAGCGCCGCTCTAAAAAAAAAAGTACGTGTGTGTGTGTGTGTGTGTGGGGGTTAGGGGTTAGGGGTGGTGGTGAAAAAAAAATCATGTTTAGATTGTAACTTGAAATTGTTAAAGAACATTTATTTCTCTTTTTTAATTTGTAGCTAAAATTTGTAACTAGTTCATGTGTTATGTCCTTATACTATTTGTGTTCACAACACTCAGGGCCTAGAAGTAGGCACACTGAACATATGTATCTCCAGCCAGCCTCATCATGAGTTACCATGAGTAATACGGTTGTTAATGTGGTAGTAATAAGCATTTTTTTTGACAACATACATATATGCAAGTTTGTCGCTCAACTTCTATTCAGGCCTTGGCATTATTACTGCTTAATGAATACCGTGCCAATGGCATGTTCGAAAAACAATTCAGGCCTTGGATTTTCTGGTCTGCTGGACGTGTTGGACAAGAATTGCCACGTCCGGCACGACGACCCACCGTGCGCCATGGCCTCCCCGAGCCTTCCTGCCGAGCTCGTCGGCTCTTGCCCGGCGCGTGGAGCCCTCCTCCCCGCCGTTCATCACCTCCACCACCGTCGTTTTCACGTCCTGCCTCGTGGCCACCACACCCTCCGCCGAGCATCGTGCGGCGTGGCCTGGCGGCCATCATCGGCACCAGCACGAAGTGCGGCATCGCCGAGTCAACGCCAGACACGGCGGCCGCACTTCCCGGCGACATGGCAGACCACCGGACAACTTGACGGGTTGTAGGAGTCGTTCTCGGTTTGGAACTGATGTTGCCGTGCACGCTGGAGTGTTGAGACGACATTGTTTTGACGCTCAAGTCCAAAATTGCTGGCCTTGATTGGGGGTAGGTTTTAACGCGAGAGAAATGTAGTTTATCACTTGATGAAAAGAGTCACGTGAGAGTATTTGGGTGCCATGGTCCAGTCCTCTGTCCACTCGTACAACACGCATACATAATGTCATTATTGTAACACCTGGAAATTTCAATCTCTGTGGTCTGTGGCTTGGTTTACTTGGTGAGAAATTTCAAGTAGCAGATGAGAAAGTCGACGCATGCAGTAGTTTGTGACATCTTCAGCAGGATACTGTCTCGAACTTTGATGGTAGTTTCGCAGACGCAATGGAAGTTGGGACACCAGCCCTGCTCAACATTCCATCGCGCCTGAAACTATCATGAAGTTCGGGACAACAGCCTGCTAGAGACGACGCGACACTACTGCATACGTCGACTTTCTCATCTGCTACTTGAAATTTCTCACCAAGTAAACCAAGCCACAGACCACAGAAATGTCCAAATCCTTTTCTTTTTCTATTCTCATAAGTCTCATGATGTGCCAGTTCATTTTTATTTTATATATATATATTTGTGATCATGCAATACAAATGGGCCGTTCCCTGTGCTTTTGGGGACCTTTTTAAAATCGTAGAACATCATGTTATTCGTGACAGAGGAAGTATCACAAGGTTAAACATGTAATACAATTTCATAATAAACCCTTTTGAAGACAAAATTTATGATAACATTTTATATAAATCTAGTTATGCAGATACTAGGCTATATATGCATAGTGGCATTTTTCTGAATCCTTTTGGGAAGCAAGGCTTTGTTTTGACAGCGGCAGTAATTTTATGAGCCATTTTCATTTATATTTGCCAATTTTACTTTGATATGTCCACTAATTACTATTGCATTACACTTGGAAATTAAGTGACAGTCAAATCCGGACAATCTGCAGAGAACAATGGGAGTAATTTTAGTTGTGGTCAAGATTATGTTGTATACTCACAACTGAGTTTTACTTGTCATGTGTATACTGCTAGTCACTTATTTGAGTACATTTTGCCATATCTGCAACCCAAAGGCTAATGCACTTTAGAAAGCACATTGGTTCATATAACTGAGCACCATCAGTTGTCTCTTTATCACGACTGTCATCCGTGAGGATTCCACCTATCTATATTTTTGTTATTTATTATTGTTATCAATGAGGAACATATGAGCTCAGAGACTAAAATGTTGTGGATCTTGTTCAGAAACTTCATTAGCTGGTTCAGGCCCTTGTAGAATTGTCTGACTCATTTTGTTAGTGCACCACGTTTGAGCAAACCTATTCTGTCTCAAATAAATGTGAATCTTAGGGCTGATATTGGTTTTTAGCTGGTGCAGGCCATTTTGCTATTGGTTCTCTTCAGTCATTATTGCATCATGTCTAAGTGATCTCAAATCTTGAAAAGTTCTGACTTCTTGCCTCTCATTTGTTAAGGTTCGTTTTGATTTCATACTACATATAGTTGAGGCTAATTCATTTTCTTGTGCCTCACTTTGCTCCTGAAATTATGCAATGATATAGCGCCTTTAGAGATATAGTGGTTTTCTACAGCTGATTGAAAGGTCAAAAATATGCTTTATGGGACATTTCAGATATGTACTCCCTAGTTATCTTCATTCACTTCATCGTGGCTGGGATTACAGTTGAGGGATGCACTTGTAGCCATGGTGCCGATGTGGCTGGCATTATATTATTTTGTTATCTTGAATTTAAAGTCATAAACTATCTCATCCCTGGTAATGACATGACAAAGGGTATGGTGACAAAAAAGCATTAATCTATAAATTGTAAACCTTGTTACTGACACTGTGTTTGTTACATAAAAAAAAATGTGTCTGTTGTCTATGTTGATGTTGATGGTTTTTTTATGAATGTCACATTAATAATATAAGTTAATGCTCACAATGAATAGCAATGTCCTATTAAACCTGTATCGAATTAAAATATAATTGGTGTATCTTCCTTTCTTTGCAAAACGTATAGTTCTTGAAATATAAATAAATAAATAAATATTGGTTTATCTTCCTTTTCGCCTCGCAAATTACAGATAAACTATGCAATTTAGTTATTTTTACCAGCATTTAATGTTTCATGCATGAGTCTTAAGAGTCAAGTGTGATGGGGAGAGAGTGTAAAAATTTAGAATTTGAAGGAACAAAACAAAGCCTTAGAAAAATGATATGTAGTAGTACGATAAGACATAAAGAGCTACTTCATGAGTACTTAGACGGACTCCAACAGCTTACCCAAACGTCAACCCAAACCTAAAATAGCTTTGGCACAGTACATTTAGGTGTCAAACTCCTCCTCCAACAGTAGTAGGCAAAGGAGGACCGATTTTAGGAGAGGAGGGGAGAGAGAACCGATATATCGGTCGTCATCCGCCCACCGAAGGAAACAACAGCTGGTGGGTCCATGACGATGCGACGGGGTGGAGCGGTGACGGTGGTTCCGGGCGGAAGGCGGTGCGTCCTTGGCGGGAACACACAGCGGAGAGAGGGAGGCCGCGCAGAGGACGACGGCGAGGGCCCGACCGGTGTGAGCTCTCGGTGGCCAGGAAACTTTCCACCGCGCACGACCCGATGTCCACCGGGAGGTGTTGGGGCAGCTTGTGCCCGTCGTTGAAGACCACCGGTGGCAGCGACGTTTGGACATTGTCGACGATGACGCGATGTCGTAGTCGTCAGGATATGCTTGAGATCGAGGTGGCGCGTGGTCCAGCTGAATCCGGTCAAGGCCCCAGATTTGAGATCTCGCCGGCGTCGCCCGCCGAGCGAGTTCGAGCACGACGAACTCCTTCCCTCGCTGCTGCTGGCCTGCGCGGCATGTGCGAAGGGATTACGACAGGATCCGCCCCCACCGGATGGAGTCGGAGACGACGCGGCAGCCGTGGAGTTCCGCCAGAACAACGGTGTCGCCGACTTCTGTCGTGGCGCAGCGGGCGAGCTCTGGGTTTTGCGGCGAGGATGGCCACCGGGGCATCTAAGGTCACCGACCTCAGGCGCGCGGAACATGGCCTCAGCTTCTCCGGGCGTGCGGGAAACGGTATTGCGGGTCTAGCTCACAGCTCGTGGCAGGCGGGCGGCACCCGGCATACCGGCGGAGGCAGCAGTAGATATGCACGGAATTGTTGCCGGCGAAGATGGAGGCCACGAACACGCCTGGATTGGCATCTTGACCGACCCAGCCCCGCCGTGTGGCGAATAGGCGTCGAGGACGGGCAGTTTTCCTGTCTGTGTCTCTGTTGGCTTTTGTAGGAGCGGCGAGTGGAAGTATGAGGAGGGAGGACGGTCCTCTGTGGATCCATGGAAGGGAAGGAAGCTTGTATTTCTTATTCTGCTAGGAATTTTTACGAGGGGAGATTGAGGGACTAGGGGGGCGGGGAGGGGCCGGCACACCTTCCCACCCGCCGGCGGCTCGCCGGGCGGGGCAAACGGGCGGCAGTGGTGTGGTGGAGTGGCGGGGGGCAGGCGGCTGCGAGGTTTGGAAGAGGTCAGAGAAGGAAAGGGGAGGGAGAGAGGACGGCATTACGCCCGAATATTACTCTCAGAGCGGTCAATTAAAAGAAAAGATATGACCTCTCCAACACATTTCAAATCGAAATAATATGACCGGAAAAATAATGCATCCTCTTTGTCAAAATAATATGACCGGAAAAATAATGCATCCTCTTTGTGCACAAAAAAACTCAATATTAGAACCACTTAGGGTTAACTTTTAATAACAAATGTCTGAGTCATGAAGATACAGGCTGAGAACAGTCTATACTACTTCAGGTCTTGTCCTATAAAAAAAGTGAAAGGTAAATATTATTTGTAATTTATTTTTACACAGTAAGTGAGAAATGTCTTGTTACGTTTATGCTCAACACATATTATAGTAGTACAAGGGATATTACCTCTCTAGTTACATTTATACAAAGGCACCCTTGCTTGGCGAAAAAAAAAAAAACTGTAAAGTCGACCTTAATATATACACAACTATTTATAAATACAGGAAGAATGATTGTCAAACTGAATTGGTAAAAGCGAACTGGTAAGTGCTCAACGACATATCCTGAGAGGAGGAGGGTGTCCTTAATGCCGCTAATCGAAAGCAACAGACAGCTGGAATAGCAATGCGTTTGTAGTCTTGTAGCCTCCTGTAAGCGAGGCATGGTGTATAGGGTATGGTGCTGAGCAACGCGCGGGCCTGAACGGCGACAGAGATGCGCATGGTGGTGGAGTGCCGACCCAGGCTGACCGGCAGCCCCCCACACAACCAGCCAATAGGAGTTCAACAGCGCGACCTCACGCGGGACCTCGCTCTATCTCTCAAGCCAATGTGTGCACGACAACGGCAAGCAGCTGCAGGGTGGGGTCACCTCTCATTGTCTCAATGACGAGAGGAAAGAAGAGAAAAAAGTAGCATGCAAGGGAAAAAAATCGTGGGGACAGATGATGAAATCTGTGACAGGTGACTAAACCTATAATACTGATAGCCTATGGGATGTGGCGTGTAGGTTGACATTGCAACGGACAACTTCATCTGGATCTAGTACAAGGGTAATAGCCATGCTTGTGCTTGTACCATCGGTGTCCGCACAGAAAAAGAAAAAGCGTGGTTGAGTCGGATTGGTTTGGTTTATGATGGTTTGAAACTTTGATGCTATACGTTTTCGTTTAAGAAAAACACACTGACAAACTGTTTGTTTCTTCTAGCTTTCTTGAATTTTTTTTTCCATCTGAGGTTTCTCATTTCCATTAGCAGCGCAACAGAAATACAAAGTTTGAAAGTGCTTGGACAGATCACACAGACATGACCCTCAGAGAATTTAAACCTGACAGAATCTAGAAGCTCTAATTCAAGCGGCAAGGACTAAAACAAAACTGAACCTAAAGGTTGCCATTTGATTCTTATGAGGATTTTTAGCAGGGTGGCATAACCAGAAGCACATTACAGAAAGACAGCGAAAAGGTGTGGAGCTAGGCCACCAGCGCGAAAGCAAACTACACCGAACTTCTTTTTCTATATCCAGATTGATAACTCTATCAGGCAATCATCTTCATAAACCATCAAGCAGAAGCATCGTCTTATCCATCCTGATTATGTCGCTTCAAAGATCTTCTGCTATCTGAGCATGGTGTTAAGCCTTTCGACAAGTTGACCCTGTCTGGTTTAGGGAACAGGCCTGCCCAACAATGATAGGTGCACGGTTATGGCAAAATGATATCACAGAAATTTTTATGACATGTTTCTCAAAACAAGCTCTGCTTCGTGCTTTTCATATAGCCACAACAAACTGGGCTATTCACACACATATGATATTTATTTCAAAAAGGCAGTCATTTATCGCACCAATACCCAACATTGTTCTAAATCTCTACAGGGACTGCATCTGCACCAAAACTCTTAGCAATAACAACCTAGGTGTTTTTTTTTTTCTTGCATGTTCCAGAGCATCTATCAAAAGGCCCTAACCATGTTAATATATACCAAAAAGAATCGCTAAATGGATCTGAATAATATCTGTCAACCAATCATGACAAGGTGACAATCATGGAAAGCACATTCATAATATATGATAGCATTAGAAAAACACAGTTACTTAGGAAGCCATTAATCCAATTTGAGTTGGCTTTGCACACATTCTGCCATTAATACACACATTTTATTTTTCAATAAAAAAAAATCTTATTTGATTCAAACTAACAGCAGAATTAAAAACAACAATAGCATAGTAAATATTTCTAGCCATTACTAAAATCACAGGAAATACTGTAAAAGTCTTTGTCCCAAAACAAAACAATGTACACCTCACATTTTAGAGCTGATCAAGAGCAACCTTTTAGGTTACCCGTCAGGTACCAAGCAAAAAAGGTAGTACTGATCAAAAGCAGCATGCAAGCAACCCTCTCTATGTTTTGGGAGTATGGATGTCTTCTGTGAACTGTCTATCAAATCCTATGTATCCAACAAATTCCAGTCATGCATTTTTTCTAAACAATTAAAAAGGGACTAATAAACCTTTAAAATTTTCTTTTTGGTTTCATCCTGCATATTTCATCTAAAATACAGTTATGCAGTAGATATATTAACTTCAGCACCAATAATGATTATGGAAAGACATTCTAAAAATACAAACCTGGGGTGCATGTACATATCAATACTGACAGAAAAAATGACATTCTAAAAAAGACTTGAATTACATATTTCTGGAGCTGGTCTAATGCAGCCAGATGATTAACCATTGAAAGTAAATGTGGGAAAAAAAAAACATCTATAAAAATACCATTTGGTGCATTTTTTCAGATCAATGTCCACTGAGCAAACAGGGCACAGGAAAACAGCTGAACAACAATTTTGCTATTTAAAATTAACAGATGGAAAAATTTTAACCCTTCACAGGTGCGGCGCACAACTGAGCCCGGCGGGGACAACTGCGACTGATGGGAGGTCAGACAACCCCATTTTCTATGGATGCAATTTGATGGTATCTAACTGGGTAAAAACTATATGCTTAATGCAAGCAGCAAAAAAAAATTATCTACAGTTACAATATTTGCCATAAGGACAAATGGCCAGGGCCCAGGACCATTATTTTTCCAGTTCAGACAAAAGAACCTTTTATTTTGTTGGATTTTCAAAACAAAATAGGCGTTCTAAACCTGCTATATCATTCACACAGTAATGCATTCCTACATGGAAAAAAACAATGGAGAAGCAAGACCCAATATTGAAGACATAATATCAAGTGCTAAATTCTAAAAGTTGCAGAAATTGCTACAATTTATAGTTTCATGTACAGCTAGAATCTTTGTGTGGCTACAGAGGGTAGAATCTCTCAACTGTTGGTTTGTGAGTCATTAAATACAACTATCTGAGGAGTTTCGCATTTCTAAATCAAAAAAGTTACTTCTGATCTATTCAAGGCATCATCGAGAGGGGAGCATCAATGTTAATCATCTCAGGTCCTGCTTGCTTTCACCATCAGAATACTCCATCAGGGAGATTCTTGCTCTGCACTGTGATGCATATCTAAACAACTATTGTGGGTCCGAATATCCTCAGCATTTATATGAGCATATCAAAACCAGCTGGAGTGCAACAAAATAGTCAGTACAAAATGGAATGGAGGGTACGACATGCTTCTGCAAAACTTTAAAAAGTTACATGTAGTCAGAAGCTAATTGAATCGAAGCTGGCTTTAGCTAATTGCAACACAGTAGGTATAACACAGGGATACCTTTGGCAAATGTATAATTTAACCGATGGTAAATAGAATTTCAATGCTGCTACTAATAACCTCCATAGCTCTTTAAACGAATGAATGAACAACACACGAGAGTTATCCAAAAACTATACGTAAAAACGCAAGTATATTTTTTTCATAGTTTGATCACACGTAAATTCATTTGTTTTGTACATATTACAAAAGAAGATTTAGGGTAATAATTTAGTCGCAAAAGCACATTGCACTTCTTTTATTTCATTAAAAACAATCACATGGGTGGAACAAATTCGAGAATGAATATACAACAAAACGCAAATAGTAACTATTATTAATACTGTAAAAAAGAACAAATGGTGTATATATGTTAAAACCTAGCACTTAAATAAAAAATCCAAAAGAACAAATCAACAGCTCAGCACTATATGAAGGTAGAAGAACAAAACCAGAAAAGAACTCTAGTATAAAGCAAAAATGCCTCGGAACCAATGTTTTCAAGGCGTCGCTTTGGCGTCGCTTAAGCGTCGCTTAGGCGCCAAAAGCGCTGCATGCACTTGCCTTCGCGGACGACTCGCCTTAAAAGTCATGTGGCGTCGCCCACGGCCAGGCGTCTAAAAGAAACACCAGCTTTGGCGTCCCAAATCGCGCAAAATCGCGCATGGCGGAAGCGCCATACGGAAGCTGCGGCGAGAAAAACTAGAGAATCGGCGGAAAAAAAAGCAGAAGAGCAGGTGGTGGCCTGCGGAAGACCCCAGTGAGCGGGAGGCGGAGAGGAGGAGAAATCCGCGAAAGCTCACTCGCGCCGCCGCACCGGGGAGATTTGCTAACTTGGCCTCACCAGCCGCGCGATTCTTCTTCCCCTCAGGATGCCGTACAGCCGCGCGATACCTGTCTTCCTCAGGATGCCATGCAGCCGCACCTCTTGCTAGGAATCCATGCAGCCACGCCCAGATCCCGGAAGGGAGGAAAGGAGCAGAGATGCGGCTGGAGGCGGAAGAGTTCAACCGCTGTATGGAGGATCCGGGATGGGCGAAGATGGACACGGTACGCTCTTACTCTGACAGGCTTAAGGGAGCACATGGGCTGATGTATTTAGGCCAGCCCACTTCTTACTCACTCCTTTTCTTTCCTTTTTTTCCCACTTTTTTCTCTTCAACATCTACTGCCCTGAGCTGCTGTTTTATTTTTATTGTTGTGCCAAGGCGTCGCCTCGCCTTGGCGCCTTACTTTCATAGCGTAAAGCCATGTAAGTCAGTCGCCGCCCCTCGCCTTACTACCGCCTTGAAAAACACATTGCTCGGAACATGTACCTCCTGCACTTTGTGCTTCCAGACTCTGAACTGAACTGAAAAATAATGTTGTAGAAGGACGTGCAGCTGGAGGAGAAGCATAGCTTTTTGGACTCAGGTCTGTACATTTGTGCATTCGAATATTTCAGCAGATTCCTGGAATAACCATAAGGAATACAGCAGGTGTAAATAGATCTGCGATCCAAACAAATTAAAAACAAAGTTGGTGACTCCAACAATGTTGCAAATATGAAAAGAAATCAAATAAAAATTAACACGAAAATAAATGTAACCAAAGAGGAATTGCTGCCTAATCTTGAACTCCCAGATTTAATAACTGATAAAAAAGGACATCCTCGTGTTATATAAACTTGAAAATGCATTGGATTTACTTGGGTCGCTTTTTACCCCCTGTACAAAATTTTCACCTGTAGATGGGTCATACTCTAGTGAATGTAAAATTAAATGTGTTCCTCTAACTGCAGTCTAGAACATAGTTAGTTTTGTGACAAAACATAGCCATGTAACAGATGATGGAACAATATCACAACAGAGATTTTGCCACTGATCAAAATGAAAAACAGCACAAAAGCCAAAGGACTTTTATTACAAACATATTTTTGAAGGACAAAGGGATTAATTTTCCAAAGGAAAGTAACAGTACAATAATTATAAATTATAAGTACGGATTGACCTATGTCACCACACAATAGAAAATAAATACCACTTTTGGATAATTGTTAAACAAACTTATTAAAATCTGAAATAAAATAGCTCTACAGTACAACAGCAGCATTGCAGCATTTCCAGATCGAATAAACAAATATACATCTACAACCTGATTTTTATATATTTAGCAAAGTGGCAGCATAAGATTAGCATTGGTGGATTTGAATTTCTAGTAGACCCATCGGTGGTAAAAGTAAATGCACAATAAATAAATAAAAAATCAGGAAATAAAAAGAGGATGGGACATTGTGACGAACCCAATAAATCTACAGCCCATTAAATAATAGAAGAAAAAAAAATGAGAGTACAAACCCTGGCTGCGGCAGCAATCTCCACCCACCCCCGCCAATGACAGCCCATCCCCGTGAATTTCCCATACCAAAGGTATACGGCAAAACAAGGCCGAAATCACACACTCGATGCAGCCAAGCTGCTAAGAAAAAAAATAAAGGTAACAACCCATGGGATCTTTGACAGGATCGGTGACTCGAAGAAGCAAATCTGAGAGAGAAGATGAGAGAAGACGAATCCGAGGAGAACATCAGCAAAAATCTGAGCGAGAAGACGACTCGAGAGAAGAGAGAGAGAGGGGAGGCGAGGGTGAGGGAGAGGGGAAGAAGACAGGTAGAAGAAGAGATTAGGGACGGGGAGGAAAAGAGAGGGGCAAGTGGTTGGAGAGAGGGGTGGCGGCGTGGGCGACGGAGAGAAGAGAGTGGAGGGAGGTAGAAGAGAACTCCCATATGGGAATTGAAAGGATGGGAAATAGAATGGAGTCAAATGTATGGAAGATGGAAAGAGCAGGAATAAAAGCAGGATTGGGAAAATAGAGAGGAATAGGAGGCGCGAATCTTGGGAAACAAGGCAGAACCGGAGTGCGATAGCACGGCCGGCCAGACGGGTGGGGGAAAAACCTGCACATAGACTGCTTGCTTATATTTTTAGCCGCGTCGCATTATTGCACGCGGGGGCGTGCTCAAAAACATACGCCAGGATTTCATCGCTTCCAATGCAAGATCCTAGTCCGCATCGTGATCCGGCGATGTCGTCGAGGATGCGGGAACTGGGACGCGGGTGCTCCGCTTGGCCCGGTCCCCGCGACAAACACGCGGATCCCTGAAAAAGATGGTCGGCAAGAGTAATTCTCCCGAGTCCAACGGGCGCGTAGAAGAAAATGTAGTAGATGGAGACTCAACTCCTCAAGATTGATGACGACGGACTTTGGAGCTTCGGCAATGGCTTCCCGCGACGCTGGCCGGACCTGGCGGCGACGGCCGATGCGTGTGATGTGAGTTCGAGGCCACCATAGCGGAGGAGAGAGCACGGGGAGGCCATACTAGCTGGCGGCGCTTGTGGATGCCCCGAAGTGCCTAAGTAGGCGAGGGATCCGGATGGAGCGAGATAGCTCGGGTCGAGGAGCTAGGTCCCATGCATGTCGTCCCATGGGGGCGACCTGGTGAGAGGCGGATCATGACCGAAAACGTATAGCGAGAAGGGGGGCTGATTTGCTTGGGCTGGCGATCCTTGGCTCCAGGGGCGCCAGTGGCGGTGCCCTGGTCTTGCATGCACGAGAGGATGAATCAAGATGTCCCAGGGGAAGCTGTGGACGAAGGGCCCGTCCTGTGCTATGATCGAAGGGCCGGAAGAACAAGTGAACCATGGTGGTGCCGTTGCATGTATTTTGTGCGGTGCATGAATGCCTTGCCTAACGCCCGCCTAAACTAGCATATGTATAACTATTTCCAAGCATGATCTTTTGACAAAATCCCATACTCACCCATGCATTTTTTAAAATTCAATGTTAACTTAATTTAATGAGACGAGGAGACTACAGTTTTTCATTTTTTCCCCCCAATAAGATAATTGCAAACGGCATTAATACTCAAAAACATATCCATATTAGTTTTGAAATATTTATAAAATCATAATGCACAAATCATACTCCCAAAACGGCATTTAAAATCTTAATTAAATTTTGGACTTATCTTTCGTAGCACATTATAAATTCTTTATTTATTTACAAATAGAGTAATAATTGATTTCTTCCAAAAATCATATTTAATGAATTCATTTTTCCTCTGTTCAATGCACCATAAAAATACATAAATATCTAAATCAAATTTAACTATTTAAAAAGATTGAAATTTCCGTGTTACAAATTATCCCGCATTCTCCCTCAGATATCTCATATTACCTTCTAGTATTAATACCATTTTAGAAGATAAACGTATTATAGCAATCTCCTATATGAATAAAGTATATAGAGCTTCCAAAAAAAGCATCATATTTCCTACTCTCCTCAACCTAAACAAATGTAGGAGATAAGTTTTAGATAATCTAGTAGAACAATACTCCTTTATATCTTAGTTGATTTTGAATGGTTTTTCCCATATAAGCTGGCTAACCCACATAAACTTTCCTCTATCTTCGACTGCTCCATGGATCATTAGAGAAAATGCAGTAACCATATGTAGGAGTAATTCCATAAAGTGTCTTTTTGCTAACATAAACTTTTTAAAAAAGAGAAGTTATAAAGAAGAGAAGAGAAAGGCAGTCTCTGGGGCTGTTTGGTTTCAAAAAACTCCTAGGATTTTTTTTAAAAAAAGTCTCTCTAAAAAGTCTTTTAAGAGACTAATAGGAACAAAGTCCCTTCTTGTTTGGTTTCTTGGGACTTGTTTTTAGTCCAAGGACTAAAAAATCCTCAAACTAAATAACCCCTATGTCTTTTCTTCATGTAACAAATGTTAAGGCAAAATCATAGTAACTTTTAAATTAATCAGAAAAGCTAGAAAGCTATAATTTATATTAAAAGGAAAGAAAAAACCCAAGTAGGCAATACAATAGAGAAACATACTAACAACAAAACAATTGAGGTCACAGGGTACTCTTCAAGACTGGTTAATATTTTGACCTTTTATAAAAAATGATATGATTTTTGTAGTCCAATTTTGCTAGCAATGTGGACATGTCCTAACACCATGGGGAAACCTTCCATACAATAAAAAAATGATTGACAAAACTCTACTTTTAATAGAGACATTTCTATTATTGACTTCAAAGTGGAGGCTCTACTAGGTAACAAGCAAATGCAAAAGTAGTTTACATGGTAGGTATGTATTCATTATGCAAATGCAAAGCAAAACCTGGGATTGAACCAATAACCAAAAATATTGTGCCTTCTCCCACTCAAATTAGATAATGTTTCCTCCCTCATTATAGATATAGTGACACTAAGACAAATTGTTTGCCTCCAAAAAGATTCCACACTTGACATGCATGAATTGGAAACTTCAGCCTGTTTGAGAATAAACCACTTCTGAGACTCAACAAATAATCCTTGGCACAAAAACTACATTTATACATGCTAAAATATAGTTTACATGTTTATAGTGTGTTATTCACGTGATCTAGTGCATTTTATATATAGTATAAACTCAACTCCACACCTACAACTAGTTCATGTGTTCTTTCCTTTTACAATTTGGGTTTTCCAACTCTATTCAGAGGGAGAAGGATAGCCACCGGAGATATGTATCTCAAACCAGTAGATACCATGAGTATATGCTACAAAGCACAAAAAATCGGTGCCACACATAAGCTTTCTATATGAAATTCTTCTCATATCATGAGTGTTAGTGGCTGCCTCTCTGTCGAAATTATTTCCTCATAATATTACGTGAAACATGATGCAGCGAAGATCGAATCAAATGATAGGAACATGAGATACACAAGGATTTTATAATCGGTTTGCAAAAGGTGTACGCTAAACCCTAGTCAATGGCGTTGTTGTTGATTTTTGATGTTCGTGTACTCCATTACAAAATGAAGCATATTTAGGTTGGGCTGAGGTGTCGACGAGATATGAGTGGAAATAGCCTTGTAGGGGTGTACCCAGGGCTAGTAGATTGTGATGGGTAGAGGTGCACTAGGCGATTAACGACATATTTAAGCAAGGCGAAAGGGCAAAACACAGGAGATTTTACGAGTGTTCGGCCACGTGAGGGCGTGATAAAAACCTATGTCCCCTGCTTTATAGTTTGTATTGCTTGGTGGAATAATGAGATCGTTCTATAGGGGTCCTACCCACCTTATATCAGGAGGAAGGGTTACGGTCGGATCTTGGCCGAGCAAGATCTATCCGATCGGTTACAATATATAGGGAAGTTTGTATGAAATACGATACTAGAGCTATACAAGGAAATTATCTTGACGCACTACGCCTACTGCTTTGTGATCTCCGTGATGGCCACCGACTGCGAAGACGCCGAGGGCGCCCGGTCACACGACTGGGCGGCTTCGACGACTTCATTGGGTGCATTTGTGAGAAGGGATAGGGATGTATCCTCCCAAATAGGAGGTTAGCAGTAAACATGCACACTTGCATCCATCATCATGAATCTTGTTGAAGAAATCATCCGAGGTTGGGTTGCACAGTGGTTAAACTACACACCCCTCGTCCATAATAGAATGCAAAGATTGTTGGAGTTGGATTGGGCAGGTTAAAATGCCAAGAAGTGTATTTTATCACTTGATGAAAATAGTCATCGAAGTATTTGGGCGGTATGGTCTATTCAGATTCCGAATTCCCTCTGTCCAATGCGTACCAATTTAAGTCTCCCCGTCCTCACTAGATATCTTATATTCACTCTATTTCTAATTATAAGCTTTACAAAAAAAAAATACTGAACTTTATAATTCAAATAGAGAGTAATAAATAATCTTTGTATATATAAATATAACTTAAAATGTCATTTTAGAAGATATAGGTATTATACCAATCTACTATATACATAATAAGTTTTAAAAGAAAGCTTTAGAAAAGCATCACATTTCTAAATAAAGAGACAACTCCTCTCCCTCAAAGTAATGTAGGAGATACTGAATTGATCTTTTGAATGGTTTCACTTCCTATATAACGCAGGACCACCCACACAAACTTTAAAAATATAACTCTAAAATGTCATTTTAGAAGATATAGGTATTATACCAATCTCCTATACTATTAATAATTTTTAAAAGCTTTTAGAAAAGCATTAGATTTCCTAAATAAAGGAGCAACTCCTCCCTCCCCTCAAAGTAATGTAAGGAGGATACAATTTGATTTGAAATGGTTCACTTCCTATATAACGAGGTCCAACCCACACAAACTTTCCTCTGGGATTTTGTTGGTTTCTTTACTCTGTCTTCCAACTGTTCCATCTGCTCTGTAGTTCACAACAAACAGAAAGCTGCAATAATATCCTTTTATGAAGCAACCATGGCTTGAAAGACTATAAAAAATTAAGCTACCTTTCCGAATAATTCAGTGTGTCTCTTTTTTTCTACTAAACATCATAAGTGGCTAGAAGAAGGCAAGCCTATGCCTTTCTTTTGTACTTTTCACATTATCAAAAGTATGGGCTATAAATAAAAGCATACAATAGTAAGGACAAAATCAACGTAACTTTTTTTTTAATTGAATAAGTTGAAACAATTTACATTAAAAAAGACAAAACTTCGGGTAGGAAATACAACAATGATCTAAAGGATATAAGTAACAACTTGTAGTTATTTTACTATCTATATATGCACGAGTATAAACACAAAAACTTCAACCTATCACGTAGAGTTTCCTATTTTCTATTAACTTAAGGGCTCACAATAGTTGGTAGCAACCAACACAAAAGTGATTACAT
This sequence comes from Hyparrhenia diplandra, assembly GCA_015847255.1. Classification (NCBI taxonomy): domain Eukaryota; kingdom Viridiplantae; phylum Streptophyta; class Magnoliopsida; order Poales; family Poaceae; genus Hyparrhenia; species Hyparrhenia diplandra. Next base: position 321,687 of record JADLZK010010295.1, read on the forward strand.
GAGGTATGTGTTCGTGCGTAAATACAAAACCAAAATAGAGCACTACCTACAAAACAAAAAAACAAACACAAATGTTGCCTTCTCTTTCCAAATCATCATCAATACTTCCTCCTCATTATAGATAGTAACACCAAACCGTAATTATTTTGCCACCAATTATCTCATACAACTATAAGCATGCATGCACATATATATATTGCAAACTAAGCATATTCAAGAAGAAACAACTTGAGAAAAGCAAGTAAATTATATATCTTTGGTCACTTAAACCATTTATATATGATGAAGATATGTCCTTGTAAAAATGAGTAGGCTGGTTAGCTTACATGTTTCTATTGTGTTATTCACGCATCTAGCATTAATAAAACGCTCACAGCTCACAAAAAAAAAAAAAAACTCACTCACAACTAGTCTATGTGTTCTGTCCTTGCTATTAGGGTTTTTACTTAACTATTTTGTGTTGGCTAAAAGGGAGGCAGAAGATCGAACAATGTATCTCCAGCCTCATCATGATTCATGAGTCACTACGAGTATACTCCTATGCTGCAAAGCACACAAATCAGAGGCGCAATCTAAGCTAATTACAAATTATGATACAAACAAAATGGGCAACTTCTGATATCACGGTGTTAACGGCTACCACTCTCAGGGCATTTACAAATCATGAATTATTACTACGTTTATGTAGTCATTGTACAAGTTACCATGTTGAAAAAACAGATTACTAGTTGGCTGATCCGTAGATAGATGGCCGGATGGGAGGAGAGGTGATCAGCCCCTACCTGCTTCACTCTGAGATGAGCGCTTGGGCAGCAGAGCCGATGGGCGCTGGGCATAGCGCTCCGACGGACAGGCGCCTTGGCCAGCAGAGAGCGACACGGCGAGTGGGACTTCACGAGCACGACAGGAAGGATACGCTCACGGCGCTGACGAGCGCTTGGGGAAGATCAGAGTAGCGCTGATAGTTGGGTTGGTTATGCTGTGGGCCCACTTTTTACAATTTAGCAGTTAAAATGTCAAACTATTGGAGATAGTCTATTTTTCATTTGATATATATTTTAACAACTCGCCAAATCATAACATTTGCTAAGTGAATTTTAGTAAAATGTTGGAGATGCTCTACTATTTTTGGTTTTACCAACTATTTGTGTAGGAGTGAAGGAGTACACTGAAATATATGTTTCTACAGCCTCATCATGAGTTACCATGAGTAATATGGTTGTGTGTGTACTAATAGGCCTTTGGTTTTCTGGTCTGTTGGACGTGTTGGATGAAAGTAGCATTCGGTACGACGACCCACCGTGAGCCACGGCCTCCCCTTCCCTGCCGAGCTCGTCGGCTCTTGCCCGGCGCGCGCGGGCCCTCCCCACCGTCATCACCTCCCGCCACCCGCAGTCTTCAGCCGTCCTGCCTCGTGGGCCACCTACACCCCTCCGTCTCGATACCCCTGACTGCGCGGCGTCCTTTTGATGCGCCGGCAGGCCTGCCGACCCGGCAGCACGTCGGCGACGCCGAGCTTCTATTCATGAACTGCTCGGCGAAGTGCGGCCGTGACCATCGGCAGCCCGCCGCGACACCCAGCACGGAGTTTCCAGCCGCAGTGCGTCACGAAGGCGGCCGTCGCCGGATGCGACAGGATTGGGACCCGGCTTCCAGCCTCCGTGACCACATGAGCCCCTGTCCCCTGACGCGGGACTCGAAGCGTGGGCCTCGGACAGCCACTGCTCGACTTCGCCGAGGTTGCCGGGCTTGACCACCCCAGATGAACGGCTGGTTGCTCGCCTCCCCAGCCCGTGGTGCGTCTCCACGAGCTGCGGCAACGATGAGCGCACCAGGCTGCCGAAGCTCACGAACACCACCGACCGGGTCTTCTTGGACTCTACGAGCCACTCCACGCACCGGACGGCGCCCGCGTCCTCTATCGTCGTCGCCGGCAGCGGCATGGTGGTTGTGGTCAGGGAAGAGGCCCGATGGTCCATATCTTCTTGCCGAGCGCCGCCGCCCTTATAGGCAGATCAACAAACATGGGCCTCGAGCTCGGCTAAGCTGTTCACCACGAGGCCGTCGGCTCTGGCGGTCTCGGCCATGATCTCCTCGCCGAACTCCTTCATGCAGGACCCGTGAAGTTCCCGGGCGACCGCGCCCTCGATGTCTCGACATCGTGGAAGTCAGGGGACGCGCACGGGGGCGGCTATATCGTCGACGCCGTCGGAAGATCCCGTGGAGGTTCATCCGGCGCATGCACAGGACGAAGGCGCAGAACCCCGCGTCGAACGAGAACCGCGGCACGCCGAGCTGCCTCGCCGCTTCGCCAGTCCACGGGTGGCAGGCGTCGGAGACGACGCAGCCTGCCGGCGAAGTGTCGCCAGTCCCTCCCCTGAGGAGCGCGAGGAGCGGACCGCGGAGCATGGTGCAGGCGTCGTTGAAGTTGCCGAGGAGTGTCCAGGCCCGGCAGCGTCAGGCTCCTCGCAGCCCCCTCGGGGAGGCCGGCCCCGGCAGGAAAGCAGGGCAGGGGAGGAAGCGGATGCGGAGCCTCGTCGTCGCTGGGACGGCCGAGGCAGGGGAAGGTTCAGGGCATCGTCACGAACGTGACCAAAGCGCCCTCGGCCGGACAGGGGGCGTGCCATATCGAGCATCGGGCCGGCGTGGCCTGCGGCCATCATCGGCACCAGCACGAAGTGCGGCATCGCTAGTCAACGCCAGACACACGGCGGCGACATGGCCGACGACGGATAACTTTTGTCACTGTGGAAAGTGGGTGGCTGCTTGGGACGTGTTGTCGTACAAGCTCGACTGTCCGTTATTATTATAATGGTCGTCGTACTAATTGACAACGTCGACCCGGTGCAAAGATATATATTTTGTTTTTAATTTGCAATGGATCCTTATTATTGTTTAGACATGAGTCAAATTGTTGGCGTTGGATGATTTGGTAGGTTTTTAACGCGTAGAGTATTTGGGTGGTATGGTCCATTCCAGATTTCTGAAATTCCTCTTCAATGCCATTCTTCCGTCTAATATTTTTGTAGTAACTAAAAAACATATCATTTTTTAGAAGAGATAGATGTATTATAGCAATCTCGCATAATTCTTAAGAGTTTAGAAACATTATTATTTTTCAGGAATGAAGGAGACAACTCGATCTCTCTCTATTCTAAAAGTAGGCAGGAGATAAGTTTTAGATATTTACCACAATGGTATTTTTATCTTAATTGATTTTGAAATTTGTCTGCCTTCCATGTAACGAGGACTAACCACAAATACTTTGCTCTACCACCAATTTTGGTAGCTCCTTTGCCTTTTATTCTCCAATCTGCTTGTCCATGGACTACTAGAGAAATGCAGTTCATATGGGAGAGAATAGTTCGAGAGTCTCTTTTTACTAGCATAAACTTTATACTATATAAACGTAGGGTGGAAGAGGATAGAAGGCAAGTTGTCCCTGTGTCTTTTCTTTATGTACTTTTTAACATGTGAATAAAGTATGAATATAAATAAAAAACACAATGGTAAAAGCAAAATCATAGTAACTTTTTGAGGTAATCAAGCTGAATAAGCTATCAATTTATTGAAAAGACGGGGTAAAACCTACAGCAGGCAAGATCACACAACACAACAACACCTCACCTATGGATATAAGTCTAGCAACAACATAAATAAACAGATTCTACAAAATTAGTGTTCAGTGCTAGCTGGTTAATGGCTTCAACCTTTTATATAAAAGAAAATGATATGATATTGTAGTCAAGTTTTAGCTATGTCTGAAATACCATTTGAAGAAATGTTCACCTTCCATGCAACGCCAATGTGCACATGTCTAAATCATTTGAACAAATATTCACCTTCGATACAACTGATTTGAATTCAGACTCATTCAATAGAGATTTCTATAAACTTAAGTGGCTTTGACTGCTCAATGCCAGGTTGATTACATGTAGGTGTTCAGTTCGTACTTACAAAGCCAAAACGTTGGGACTAATACAAAACAAACCAAAAATATAATTGTGCCTTCTCCACAAATCGGTGGCTTTTGACTGCTCAATGCCATATTGATTACATGTAAGTGTTCATTTCTGTGGATACAAAGCCAAAACGTCGGATCTAATAGTTAAAACCAAAAATACAATTGTTCCTTCTCCACCAAATCCGTTAATGCTCCATCTAATTCGGTAGATATAGTAAATACCTACTGGGATCTTGGTTTTTTGCCTCCAAAGAAACCTTTAACAAGCATATGTACGTATATTCCAAACTACAATAAATCAAGAAGAAACAACTTGAGATCGAGAACCAATAAATATCCTTTTGGCTCAGCTTCTGCAACTACTTCTATATATATGCTCTGGAAAGATGTGTCCTTGCCTCCGAGCTGGTTAGCTTTACATGTTTTATTGTGTTATTCACGCATCTAGTGCATTAATATAAGTTCAGCTTCCACACCCAAAACATGACGACCTCACAAATAAGTTCATGCTCGTCCTTACTACTTTCCAGGTTTACCTAACTATTTTGTGTATAGGAGAAGAGGCAGAGAGTCAACATATATATGTTTGTCAACCTCATGAGTCACCATGAGTTTATGCATAAACCAAAAATATATATGTGCCACATCAAGCCAGTAAGAAGAAACTATGATGCCCATATGGGATACAACCATGTCAAAAATTGTCAACACGGCTACCTCTCTCACTTTAGTACTTTTAAAAGACTGTCACTTTAGTATCAAGGTGTTTGGGACGTTTCTCGCGGCAAACATCACGTGCCGTGGAGCAGCGATTCAAAAAATCTAGAGTTTGTATGGAGCACCCTTTGGGTACTCTCACAACCGCCATTCTTCCTCGAGCAGAGTGTGTGAATCTAAAACCATTTAGCTAAAAACTTTAGAGTGGATATGTAAAACATGGAGCGGCAAAAGCAATTGAAGCGCATGGAACAACAAACAAACTTGAGTGCTTGAAACTCTAATAAACCATGGACATACGCTAGGACACACTTTACGTGGGCATAATTTCCTCTAGCTCAGGCGCCAAAAGCGGCATATAGGTTGTTCGCCGTGTTAATTTATTTGGACGGTGAATGTCCCAAATTCAGGTGTGGTGGATTAGGCGAGTTGCTTGGTGTGTTGGATACGGACAACAACTTGATACTTAGGACAGCAGGGGCTTAAGCCCCTACTCCCCTACTACCCGATTTGTTAGCCATGGATGAAGGTGCAAGAGGGTTGTGTTCGATATCTATTGTTGTAGCCTTTGTCGGGCGTACCTAAGGCATATCATTTCCCACGCCGTTCTTTGCCGGCATGGCGGACCGGCAACGGCAGGGAACGCGATGATACTTTAGCCGGCCGTCGTGGGCGATGCCAATGGTATAATCTCATTTATTTTTGTTGGAACCGGGGCACTTGCCCGTCTTTGCATTAAAGAAGTTGGAATGTTTTACAGCCTTGCGAGAACCCTGGCGAGATGCGCGGGAGCACGCAGATGGGCCTTACTAACACAAGGCACCGGCAGCGGTGGAGGCGCCGGTAGGTGTTTCAAAGGAATAAACTAGCGTAGACCCGAAGGTTGTAGCCTAAACCGGGGTCGGCGGTGGCGCCCTATGAGGCCCACCGCGACAGGGGCAGGCGCAGCGGGAAAGACACACGCCACGGCCTTGCGCTTTGTAGTCGGTCGTCGTCCCCGAAGTGGTCGAGGAGTGATTCGCCACGCATCATCGGGAGGGTGGGCGAGGAAGCCCGTCAGAGCGGTCTTCCCATTTATTGAGGAGCACCGGCTCGAGCGCCGTTCGCCCGGCGCGGGTCTCGCGGCGATCGACTTAGCGCCCAGGCGAGTACTACGCTGGGGATCCACTCATCGTCGGGTAGTGCCCGGTGGCGGCGGCGGCGAGATGGCGGTACTCAAAAAGGCAGCTGGAAGGAGTCGGCGAAGCCGTGATTGAGGCCTCGGTGGGTGGATGGTGCCCGGCGCCAAGCTAGCGCGGCGGCGAGGTCCGCGCGGGTCGTCGCGCGGACGTCAGCGGGAAGAGGTGCCTGAGCTGCGCGGTGAAGTGCGGCGTCCGTCATTTGTGGTCATGAACTACTGCTCAGGACGAGGTCACCCCACCAGTCCACGGGCGTGGGCGCGAGGCGGTGTGTCGGTAGGCGTGGGCTCGACTAGTGTATACTGTCACGGTGGCACCAGCGTTGGTGTCAGGGTACCCGAGGGAAGGGAGGGGATAGAGCCTAGGGTGTGTATTCCATCCGCTTATTCGCGACCATGCGTCGTAGATCTCTCGCCTTCTTTCAATGAGAGTAAATGGTGGGTCTTGGACACGGGCTGGAGTTAGACGGACCCCAGAGCCCATCGGGATTCGAGAGAGAGAAAAATATAAGGGCACTCACAGGCGCGGGACTCTATCATAGAGTCTAAGCTTATTTATTACCGTTCATGTTGTATTTTCATGATGTGGCAGCTGAGGCCGGTGTATTTATGGAAAAAAAACCAGAACTCCAAATCCCTTGCCCGAGGTAATAAATGGTCTTAGATTCTATGATAGAGTGCATTGTAATGGTGCCAAAAAACTATCATATGTAGTTCTCGAAAAGATAAAAAAATATACTCCTCCATAGTTGAAAAGAGGCGTTTAGGACGGCGACACGGTATCAAGGCGCAACTTTAACTTCTCTTTTCTATAAAAATATTTATTAAAAAATTATATATGTATACTTTTATGAAAGTATTTTCAAGACAAATCTATTGATATGATTTTCACATTTCTAAACTCAACGACTTAAAAGTTACTAATGATTTTATGTTCTCAATGTTTGGCAAGCCTTTTCCAAAACATCTTCCTTTCAACCATGGAGTAGTGATGTTTATGCGTGATCGAGCAAAATCAGTTTGGAACTACCTAGGTGTTTGGCGGCATGTTGAAGAGCTAGAAAACAATGGTGATAGAACAGGACAACAAATATGATAGGAGAAGTAAGTCAGGTGGCTCATAATAATGTTAGCTTGGTGGAGCTAATTCTAGTGAGAGCTGGTACATATGGTAGGAACGGAGAGGTTTGTTCATGGAGAATCAATCTAAAATGCCTCTCGATCAGCTATGTCAATTACAGCTCTGTCGTTAACTATATGAGAGCTCAGAGCAGACATGACAACTCAAAAGTGCACTAGAGGTTGAAAGAAACCTCCTGAACGAGCTGATGGTGAACATTGATGTTGGGTTCGCTGCTGGAATTGGAAGCTCAGGTGCAGGTCTTAGGACTCGAGTGGGGTTTTATTGCTGTTTCAATGAGTTTTCCACGATGCGGTGCTCATGCTCCAATGGCAGAATCTTATGCTTCGAACACTATGCGAGGAAATCGTTATCACGTGACACTTGTTAACGCTACTCGGCTGGCGACATGCTTTTTCCGCGTCACACCTCTGCCGTCATAAGGGCATATCTCGTGATGCATGCTTACGACTCGACCATCTAAAAAGCAAAGTAATCATGCAAGTTTAATGATCATTTGATCATTGGCGGCCACATTCAGATCGTCTAGTCTATGTCTGGCATCTCAAGATCATTTAAAGGGGTATGAGACAGAATGTGATTTCCTCAATAGTTTGTAAAAACGAAGTTATATAATTACTCTCTTCACTTAAGTCTTGTAACAACCGCCCTTGCAATCTTTCTACTCTATCAAAGTGGACCTCTTATGTTCTGCAGGCGGGAGGCCGCCAATGATTCTCCAGCGTTAGACGAAACGACATGAAGACCAACAAAGCTGACGTCCCATTGGCGGTTGCTTCGTGCGATCCCCTCTCTGTCGGCGGAGGGGCCAGTCGACGGTGCTGTAGCTGTGCACATCTCAAGGATGGCGTCGGAGTGTAAGTGATGGGGTTTGTTCGCTGCACCGAAGGAATCATGGCTGCGAGCAGAGAGAGGAAGAACGACTACATGAGCGGAGAAGAGGAAGCAACGACTATGCGAGCAGAAGATTCGGCAGCAGAGCAAGAGGCAGAGAATGCATCGGAAACAAACGAATATGGTACATAGTTATTCTCATCAAATAGTAATTGGCATGCCTCTGGCTGCTTCATCGTTTACTTATATACTGAAAGAGACAAAGAGAGTCATCCATTTTTCGCTTTCTACTATTCATGAAACATCGTGTTTATTATGACAGTTTTTACGAGGCGTTTATCATGAACTTTTTGATCGTCACTGCTTTTTGCATGATAGCTAAAGAACGAGCTGTGTGACCGCTGACGGTATTGACCAGTAGTAGGCCCAGTCTGAGCGCTGAGGCAGCGGCCCGAGTCACGAAGGCTGATGCACGCGGCTCCGCACAGCGAAGCATGTTTCGCGCTGGGCATGTGCGTCCATCCGCAAACCTGATGCGCATCGTGCGAGGCCCAATGACTGCAATGAGCGAGGGCCCACGGCCCACCTCCTCTTCTCTTTCCTTCCCAAACAGAAAGCGCTCTGCTGTTAAGTCTACCGGCCCAGCTGAGCTGCCGTAGGCCGCATGCGTATCATTTGTACGCACGCCTGCCGGAGGATCGTCTTTTTACCTGCCTGAACTATCCCCAAAGTCTAGTCTCATGTCAAAACTCTAAAACCGGTGACCACGCTCCTCATGCTTTTTAAAATCATCCATTTACCTCCCTAACCCGGTTTGAAGTTCAGGGAGGAAACCTAGACTTTGAGGATAATTTAGGAGATAAAATTGACTTTTATCATTTTCTTTTATTTCGAATTTTATATATATACTCCATGTGCAGTTGTGCTTGATAAAAGGCCGTATATTCCTCGATAAACCAAGAGCCCATACATACGCCCCTAATATTATATCATTATTTCGTATATATACCTGTGGTCTGTTCTGTGCCTGTGACGACAACAACAGAAGCAGAAGCCTACGAGAAGAACAAGCGTGGCCGAGAAAAGGAAAAGCGAAAAAAACATAATTTGAAGGCGACAGCAGTGAGATATTTGCAGTTGCAGGCATCCAAGAGGCCCGTGACGGTCACGCGCGTAAAGCCAAAAAGGCCGGGCCTAACAGCTACTAGCCCACACTCCACTCCAACCACTGTGCAAGTGCAACT